>JAOTRS010000011.1:19020248-19031933 GCA_028565755.1 Dinotopterus cunningtoni | reverse complement strand
TGGAGACAGTGTTATGATCTGGGGTTGCTTCAGTTGCTCAGGTCTAGACTCAGCAACGTTATGTGGCAATAAAATGATGTCAGCTGACCACCTTAATGTACTGAATGACAGGTTATCACATCTATGGAGGGTTTCTTCCCTGATGGAACGACCACATTCCAGGTCTCTGGGATTCTGGGAGCATGAGGAACCATTTTCACACATAAACTGGAAGATCTCAGATGCCCAAAATTACACAGGTTTAGCTAAATCTATATTTAGTTTCATTCCTTTATAATTCTGCAAATCTGCTGAAGTATATAAAAAGGTATGTGTAGAGGATATTTGTTATTAAATAAATCTAAATATGAAAAATAAGTCTCTTTATGTTTTGTATTGTTTCAGTTACATTTGTCCATGTGTTGTTATCCATTATACTTTCTTGATGTATAAATCTGGGGATTGAGGATAGACCCGGGGTTGCCAGGTCTGTAAATATCCGGTCATGTTGACTCACTTTATATAGGATGGCATTGGGGCTTAGAATAAACGTGTTATACAGACTATAGGATCTGTCTTGTTCTTTTGTCCTTCAAGGTTTCTTTCCCCCACAACTGCACATGTTAAATTCTTGTGCTTGTTAGTTTAACAATGTCCTGGTTGTAAATCTCTGTCTGCACTACACCGAGAGCCTAAAACCCCGTCACATGCTGCATTGGAGATAAACCCTGAAGAAGAATAAGAGGGTTCTCCTGAGATACCAGTGATCCTGGCACATTTCTGCTCTCTGGTCCATATTGATGCGCCGCTTCTGCTTGGAGTTCTCATAACATGAAGATCACTCACTCATCTCATGCATTCCACTTATAGATACAACTGAAGACTGTTACATCTAGAAACCATAAAGATGGTCTTGGACTGTGTTTGATACAATGATAGTTTATGCTGTTGGTTCTCAGCTCCGGTCCTGGAGGACCACCTGCCAAGGTCATTTTAGTGTTTTCTAAGCTCCCAGCACACCTGATTTACAGAGTTAACAGAGTTGAGAACCACTGGCTTACGCAACTTGTCTTCAGGGTCTGAGATTGCCCCAAACAGGTTTATACCCAACTCTCATTCCATAAACTCACCAACATGGAGTTCATGTTAACTGAAACACTCCTGTTTCACTTTCAACTTCAAAGTGCACATCTATAGAAGGAGATTATTCATGATTGCACTTCTAGTATCACTCAGAAGAGGATGGGTTACCTTTTGAGTCTGGTTCCCATCAAAGTTTCTTCCTCATGACTTCTCATGAGGTTTTTCCTTGCCACATGGAATGCTGTTTTGTGACGGCGTCCATTGGTAAAAACAGTACTGTGCAAAAGTCTTGAACCCAAACTGACATGTGATATGACATGTTCCCTTTCCCCATGACCTCTCAGGAAGTCCTTCCTTGCCACTGTCACCTCCAGCTTGCTCATGGAAAACTGCATTGTTCTTTGCTATATACTATACTGTATAAAAGTCTTGAGCACCTTCATTTCTTTATATTAAGTTAAATGATGTAGAGTCTATTTCAGAAATTTAACAAATATTTTACTGTAACAGTCTGCAAAGAGCATAAAGATACAATATACAGTGCTGTGAAAAAGTATTTGCCCCTTGCTGTTTTTTTTTTTTATATGTTTATGTTTATATATATATAGTGACCTCATTTCCCCTCTCGTCTGTTTTAACCACTCAGCATTCAGCATCACCGGTATACTAATCACCGGCCTAATTATCTGTCATCATCTGCACCTGTTTCTCACTGGGTCAGGCCTTAAGTCAGATGGTTTTTATGCTTTATAATTTTTTATGATTCATACAGTGGGTTGCTGTGTGGTTAACAAAAAAGTCCTCTGAATTTGGTCAGGTACAGGGACTGGACTGAAAATGAGAGTTCATTGAAAGGTCCTTGAGGAATCCTGGAAAACTATCCCTCAAAACTACATTACAAAAAAAACTAACAACAACAAAAAAAAAAAACAAGAAAGTCTTGCTCTGAATAAACAAATAAGTGGGGGTGAAGACTTTTGTACGGTAACATGCATATAAAACGTAACTCAACAGAATTTCAACTTCGACGTGTTTTGTTGCTCAAACAGTACGAAAGCGTCTGAGTGCTGACAGGAGCAGGAGAGCAAAAACAGACAGAGTTTTTAATCACCTTCCAATTAGCATCATCATACAAAAAATAATATGCAAATTGTCATATTTGACACGTAATGTAAGGCCCAGATTGATTTAATGATTTTTTTTTCTAGTTATAATATTCAGTATACCCCTCTCTCTCTCTCTCTCTTTCTCTCTCTCTGTGCCCACGCATCCCTGATGTTAACTCATGAACTGCATACTTTCATAACGTTGGCTTAGTTAAACATACAGTGACATTATTTTTCATTTATATTCACGTGATGGCATTTCACAACATCCTGGGCGGGTCCAGCAATATATGCATGTGACATTTTAAGTCATGCTGGACTCAAGTTCAGTCAATGAATCGATGAATTAATCTGCATAACTTTTAAGGTGATGCCTTTAGCTGGAAAAACAACCAAAATATTTACATCATGAAAAGATGCTGCATTTTATTAGTGTCATGGATGTGACATCAAACAGAGAAACTTTTACAAGTGAGTACGGCTTTTCTACAAACTCTTCGAATTTTTAAGACAAATGCAGAAAACGTTAGACTTTATACCAGGAAAGAGACCTGAATGAACACCAAAAGTGATTTAAAATAAACAGATGTAATGGATGTGATGTGTCCCTCTACAAACTGCATTGAGAACAGGCTGGAGTATTGAACTTGTGAATATTACACATTTAAAACAGTAACGGAATTCCTGGGAGGCCAGCATTTTAGACACAATGCCCTGGCGGGGCAGACTAGAGAAAGTAGGTAGAAACAGCAAACGTATAAAGAGAAAGAGAGAGAGAAAGAGATGAGATCAGAATGATGAGAAGTGAGTGGAGGGAACAGTGCGTTATAAAAACACACATAACTCTCCGACGGAGGCAGAACAGACGAGCTCATTCGTTACACCATTACTCCTCCCGTCTCCTTCCATCCCTCTCTCTCTCAAATCCGCTCCGCTGTTTGCTTTATTGCCGTGACTTGTCTTTCTTTACAGTATTGCCCGAGCTATTAAATCTCTCTGTCTGTCTCTCGCTATCTGTCCATCAGCGTCTGAAACAGAAACATCCATAAAGAGCCGAGTGGATCTCATCGTAAAGAGAACGGTAAATAACACACACACACACAGCGTCCGGGAGTGTCATTACAGTGTGTGGCCTGATCGTATACAACACAACAGACTACACAAACACACACACACAGATGGTGCTATGGGTGACCTCAGCAAACTCCAAACTGGAGGCTGCAAAATCCAGGGCAGCTGCACAAACGCAAAAGCAAAAGCAAACAGTGACACAAAACCTTATAGTGCCCATGCACAGGTGTCGACACACACGCGTACTGTAAGTACACAAACCTCGCACGCTTCACAAACTGAAATGTTTACATAATGTACGTCTGTGATCATCCAGGTGAGGTTATCTGGAAGTTGCAGTTGAGTCATGTCAACTGGACGACTTCTTAGATTAGTAGAAATGTTTCACTACCCATCCAAGAAGCTCCTTCAGTCCAAGCTATGGTTGGAAAGTTCCTCGTATTCAAGTTCTCCAAGGTCAAATGTTACTCCCCTATCTGAAACGGCGTGTTACATGAACAATGGAGAAGGTGAGAATAGGAGGGAGGGTGGTTAGAGAGTAGAGGGGAGAGCGCTGTTAGAGAAAGCCATTAAGGTGTAACGACCAGAAAGCCTAAAGTGTGGCTTTCTTGGTGGACATGTGAAGAGGTTTTGATCTTGTTTGGGACAGATGAAGGGTGCACTCATCATTTTGAGGTCTACACACTCCTGCTCACATTATCCTGATGTCTTCAAGCTCTTCTTCTCACCATACTGATGGTTCACATGCTTTTCTTCGCATCGTTCTGATGTCTTGAGGAGTAGAAGCTTCTAGACATCAGGATGATGTCTAATGTTTACGAGGTCCTTCTCCCAAAATCCCCATGTCTATAAGCTTCCTACCATTATTCTAAAGCCCACAAGCTCTTCTACTCATCACAATGAAGTGTACAAGCTTCTTCTCTCACCATCTTGTTGTTTACAGACTTTTGCCCTTCCTACCATCATTCTGATTTCTACAAGATTTTCTTCTCACCATACTGAAGGTCTTCAATCTCTTCTCATCATCCTGATGTCTACAAGCTCCTACTTTCACCATTTTGGAATCTACAAGCTTCTTGTCCCATCAATCGAAGACCCACAAGCTCCTAAGGTCTACAAACCTACTCCCATCATGCTGATATCTACTGATATCTGATATCTACAAGCTTCTACTACCATCATTCTGATGTCTACAAGTTCCTTCCCACCGTTATCTTGATGTCTACTAGCTCTTACTCCCATCATTCTCACATCTACAAACTCCTACTCGTATCATCCTGGGATCTACAAGCTTCTTTTTACATCATTCTGAGAATCCCAAGCTCTTCTACTCATCAAACTCAAGTGAACAAGCTCCCATCAGACATTGGGTCTTCCTACCATCATTCTAATGTCTACAAGATTTTCTTCTCACCATACTGAGGGTCTACAAGCTCTTCTTCTCATCAGCCTGATGTCTACAAGCTCCTACTTTCACCATTCTGGTATCTACAAGCCACATCATAGAAGCTTATTCCATCAATCGGAGACCCACAACTTCCTAAGGTCTACAAACTCCTACTCCCATCATCCTGATATCTACAAGCTCCTGCTACCATCATTCTCATGTCTATATACTCCTACTCGCATCATTCTGATGTCTACAATTCCTCTTCCCATCATCCTGGTGTCTAACAAACTCCTACTCCCATCATCCTGGGATCTACAAGCTTTTTCTCCTGTCAGTCTGTGGCCCACAAGCTCTCACTTTAATTATCCTAATGTCTACAAACTCCTACTCCCACAATGAGGTCTACAAGTATCAAGTACAAGAGGTCCTTAGTATCATCCTGGGGTCTACAAGCTCCTACTCTCACCATTCTGGGATCTACAAGCTGCTTCTTCGATCAATCTGAGGCCCAAAAGGTCCCATAAGACCCATTATCCTAAGGCCTACAAGATCCTACTTACATCATTCTGAGGGCTATCTTCTACTCATCACATTGATGTCTACAATCTCCTACTACCATTACTCTGATGTCTACAAGTTTTTTTGTTCTCACCATAATGAGGGTCCACAAGCTCTCATCTCATCATCCTGGGGTCTACAAGCTCCTACTCTCACCATTCTGGAATCTGCAAGCTTCTTCTCCCATCTGTCTGAGGCCCACAAGGTCCTACGTTCACCATCCTAAGGTCTACAAGCTCCTTACTACCATCATTCTGAAGTCTATAAGCTTTTCTTCTCATCATACTGAAGGTTGTGCAAGCTCCTATTCCCATCATTCTAAGAGCTACAAGGTTTTTTCTCATCATCCCAATGTCTACAAGCTCCCACTCTCATCATTCTGGATTCTACAACCTTCTTCTCTCATCAGTCTGAGGCCTGCAAGGTCCTAATTTCACCATCCTATGGTCTACAAGATCTAGAAGACATCTACATTTACAAGATCTTCTACTCATCATGTTGATGTCTACAAGCTCCTACCCCCATCAGCCTTTACAAGTTCCTACTCTCACCATTCTCGAATCTACAAGTTCTTCACCCATTTTCACCATCTGGGATCTACAACCTTCTTCCCCATCAGTCTGAGGCCCATAAGCTCCTACTTTCACCATCCTAAAGTCTACCAACTCCTACTCGCATCACCATGATGTCTACAAGCCCTTCCTCTTGTCATCCTAATGTCTACAGGCTCATACTACCATCATTCTGACAGCTACAAGCTCTTTTATTCATCAATTTGATGTATAAAGGCTCCTTCTATCACTATTCTAATGGCTACAAGCTTTTCTTCTCATCACAACGTCTACACACTCCTACTCCTCACATCCTGAGGTCTACAAGCTAATACTCTCATCATATTGGGATCTACAAGCTTCTTCCCTCATCAGTCTGAGGCCTACAAGCTCCTACTTTCACCGCCCTCTTGTTCTTCTTCTTACGATGTTGATGTCTACAAGCTCCTACTTTTATGATCCTGATGTCTCCTTAAAGCCTGAGTCCTACAAGCTCTCCTTCTCATCATCCTGAAGACTATAAACTCATACTCCTCACATTCTAAAGTCAATAAGCTTCTACTTCTTACATCCCGAGGTGCACGAGCTCCTTCAATCACAGTGAGATTCAACAACAACAACAACAAAAAAAGAAAATCTGTCAGTAGAACAGAAAAACATACTTTCAGGGAAAGTCAGGAGAAAAATGTGGTGAGTGTGTGTGAGACGGGGTGTGTGTGTGAAATCCTAAAATCACAGTCAAATGAAGCTTTTATTTGCTCTGTTCACGCAGGTTCCATCACTGTGTTCCCTTGAGTGCAGCTCTCAGCATTGCCCTGATCGCTCTCGCCCTGGATGATTCACTGCTACACACACACAAACGCACACGCAAACAGAAGCCACAAGGCTTTATAGCATGATCTCTCTCTCTCTCTCTCTCTTACACACTTCTCTTCTTTTTATACACACGTACACACCTCTCACACACTCACAGTGTAAGTACTCTATCTGAGCTAAAGGGGCTGCTGTCATCGCTCTGGTTATCTTTTATAACAAACAAAATGATTCTGCGAGTAGACAGTGCGTCATCCACTCTGTCATTAGTCATTAGCAATCACCCGAGCTACGCTGCTTATTACCGTTTGTTTGGGTGTCGCCGGCGCGAGCCGCTACAAACACCAGCATTAAAAAAAAAAAAAAAAACCCTAAAGCAAGGACGATGCGGCTCAAGGACAACGCCGCTATTGAAGTGGTTTTTATTCATCCGGTTCTTTGACCAGCCGTCATTTTATTAATTCGTTCATTTTTTTATTTACTCGTTTGCATCAGAACAGAAATTTGAGTTTCCTCTTAAAAATGTGGGCCAGTGGAGCACTCCGGCATTTATCTGCTAAATAAAATGATGAAAAGAAATGATCAGAACACCACTCTTAAAGATATAACTAGTGATCACTGGTCTTATCAGCACTTTCCGTTCCAGGCTCCTCTTTATTTTTCAGTGCTCTGAGGGTGTACCTGGTGCCGAAATAATTCACAGAAGAGCAGAATGTGGAGCAATATTTAAAGGAAAATGAAAGTTTCTAAAAGAGAATCATTACTGGTGATGAGACACGGATTCATCACTACGAGTCTGAGAGTAAACGGCAAAGTATGGAGCGGAAACATCCTCAATCACCGACCGAGAAAAAGTTTAAACGTCAACCATCAGCAGAGGATGAAGATTCACTTATGATGAAGAAGTGAAGAAAGTGGTGCATTCACGACTCGCAGCTCAGCCCAAAACATTTTTTTAATAACATAATTCAACAGCTTGTTGACAGATGGATGACAAACTGTGTTGAAGTGCAAGGAGATTATGTCACAAAATTATGTATTTTTATCTCCCGAATCAAAATAAATTCTACAGCCAGAGTGCAGATATTTTTTGACTCACCCTCGTACTATATTCAAAGCAAACAGCGTATTCAGTAAGGGATGGGAATGACCAGGGCCCACCCCTATATGATCTTATCAGGTGCCGATTCGATTTGTATTGTGATTCTATAAGTATTATAATTTTATAGATAACCAGATTCACTATTAACTTTTTTTTTTCTCAGTTTTTGGGGTTGTGTAGTATGAAGCTGGCAAAGTTGACTTTAAGAGCAGACGTTATGGATGACTTACAATATACGGATGACACAGGATAATTTTTTTTTATTTAAAATTATTTAAAATTTTATTGATTTATTTTTTAAATCATGTTCCCGAGTTAAGATCAGCCTTTATTCGTAACATATACATTACTGTGCAATGAAATTCTTCATTCTTCGCATATATCCCACCTTTTTGTTAGTAGACTGGGAACAGAGCACAGAGTCAGCCATGGAGCAGACAGGGTTAAGGGCCTTGCTCAAGGGTAGAGCTGGGGCTCAACCTC
The DNA here is from genome assembly GCA_028565755.1 of Dinotopterus cunningtoni. Lineage (NCBI taxonomy): Eukaryota > Metazoa > Chordata > Actinopteri > Siluriformes > Clariidae > Dinotopterus > Dinotopterus cunningtoni. Next base: position 19,023,797 of record JAOTRS010000011.1, on the reverse strand, counting down.
AAGCCGACCTTCTGATCAGTAACTCTGAGCCTTAACAAACTGAGCCACCACCGCCCCAAAGTGTACTCGGAAATTATTTATAAAATAAATAAATAAAAGTGTGAGTCTCATCCTGAGTCATCCCTGTGTTGTAAGTCATCCATAAGGTCTGAGGTTTGCTCTATATATATATTTTTAATCTTTGCTCACATCATACTAGCATAACAAGTTTTATGCTCGAACAGTGTTTAATGAGAGATCAAAGCGTTATCCAGGGGCAACAAGTAAAGAATACCCAGAAGTCTGATGCTAAGTTTGATCTTTCTACCCTGACTAGACTTTCTGATTCTTCGCTAATCACTAATCAGCTTTAAACCCCGGAGACAGTGCTCTCCAAAACAGACAGCTGCTTTTTTAGCCTTAACATGCCCCGTGTGGCTCATAAGTGCACTTCCACACTGCAGAAGTAAATAAGATAATCCAAGTAACCAAACTGCATAACTTACACCATGCATAATGCATGGGCCGAGCCTCCCGTTAGAGTGTGATGAGACACAGCCAATGTAGAATAGCCGAAGGTCTGAGAGAAATACAGATCACCGAGTTATTCAGCCGCAGTCTCTATGACGTCTGCTGCCGTCGAGGGCATTGAGTTTATTAGCCTGTTAAGGAATGATATCATCGGGGCCGAAGCTATTTCTAGCATACAGGAAAAGGATCAGTTGAGGAAGGAGAAAAAAGTCACGCCGTCCTGCTGTGCTCTCAACTTTATCCATTAAACCCTGCATGGGTCATAGGGGGACATTTCGATTGTTGAAATGAAGTACTGAAACCATGTTTCTCTCTCACTCATTCTTTATAGCGTTATAGTTATCCTGTACAGGGTCGCGGGAAGCATGAGGCTGAGAACCCGGAGGAAACCAACCAAGAAACAGGTAGAACATGCAACCTTCACACACATGAATTAAACTCTCGACCCTGGAGGTGCGAGGTCACAGTGCCAACCACTACATTGCCATGGCACCAATTATTTTTTAAATAATGTTCAAAATCAGCAGTCCCACACATGGGAACCTCCTTATAGTTCCAGTTCTACTTTTGCGCTAAAATCAATCCTGTGTCATGCCAACAGTAAAGCATCCTGAGACCATTCATGTGTGAGGTTGCGCCTCAGCCAGGGGAGTGGGCTTACTCACAGTTTTGCCTAAGAACACAGCCATGAATAAAGAATGGAACAAAAACATCCTCCAAGAACAACTTCTTCCGACCATCCAAGAACAGTTTGGTGATGAACAATGCCTTTTTCAGCATGATGGAGCACCTTGAGAACCATAAGACAAAAGTGATAACTAAGTGGCTCGGGGAACACAACATCGGAATTTTGGGTCCATGGCCAGAAAACTCCCCAGACCTTAATCCAATTAAGAACTTGTGGTCGATCCTTAAGAGGCGGGTGGACAAACAAAAACCCACAAATTCTCACAAACTCCAAGCATTGATTATGCAAAAATGGTGAGGATGTGGCCCAGAAGTTGATTGACAGCAGGCCGGTGCAAATTGCAGAGGTCTTGAAAAACACTGCAAATATTGACTGTTTGCATAAACTTGATGTAATTGTCAATAAAAGCCTTTGACACTTTGTAAAAATTGATATTTGAACGTTTGTCCACGGCAGTAGTTTGTCCTGTTAAGAGAGTTTATTTTAGGTGCTTCGCATTGCTCTGAGCCTAAGGTTCCAGTACGTTCTAGAGCAAGGGTCTACAATGGGTCAGAGTGGTTGCAGGCTTTTGTTACAGCTAAATTAAAGGCGCACTTGACAGTTAGATGTGACAGTTAGACGTAGTTAGCCGTAATTATTTGATGTGAAACCAGGTGTGGCCCGTGTCTGGATGGAATAAAAGCCTGCAGCCCCAGAGACCCTACCTGGATAAGAGTGTACCTTACTCTACAATGAGAATCCAATTTTAAGACTGTTTGTCCTAGATTGTTTCTAGATTATTCTAGTGGTACTTGTGTGTTTGGATGCGCTCTAGACTCCAGTTATTAAACTGGGTTAGAAGAGTGCATCTGGGATGGTTTCTCCAGCATCCAGGTTCATCTCTTACAAGAGGGTGTATCTGGAATACTCTGAAGTGACTTAGCTGCTTTTAGATTGTGCTTCCTTTAGAGTGGAAGATTCTTCAGATTCGTTTTAGTTTTTAGAAAAGTGCTCTAAATAAATGCTTCTAGATTTAGTTTCTAGCTCCTGGAGGATGGACCTTGTTTTCTAGATTGCATGGATCATTTCAGGGTTAAGGGCCTAAAATTGGTCTAGGTGGGGTCTTTTAGAGCATGTGTCTGACTTTCTGACTGGTTGTGCATGGTATGACTTTTTAGACTGTGTACCTGGAATCTAGATCGTGTTAAGACTGTGTTCGTAGAGTGCTCTAGATGAGTGTCTCACATCTTTCTTGTGCACAGAGCTTTAAATGTTTTTGTTTAGATTGTGTGGGTTGTTACAGGATTGGAGGTCTAGACTGTGCTATAAGAATGCTTCTAGAGTTCAACAGATACATGTCCAGGTCTAGATCATGTTCCTGTACTCCTAGCTTTTAAATTGTGGGCCCAGCTGCTAGTCTGAGTGGATTTAGAGTGCTCTAGACAAGTGTCTGTTTTCAGTGAGTGTTTAACTTTCTGATTGTATGCCTGAATCTAGATTGTTTTCTGGCATGTGTGTGTGTGTGTTTTTGCATGTGTGTTTCTAAGCATACTGACCATCGTTGAGGTCCTGGAGCAGGCTCTCCTGACCGGAGAAATCCAGCCTGGCTCGGATGTTAACAGTGACGGTGAGAGCCTGGCCCGGCTTCAGAGGGAGACGAGACAGAGCGTCCTCCATGTCCCAGCTCACAAACTCCCCAAACAACTTCTCTAGAGAGAGAGAGAGAGAGAGAAAGGAGACCGCATTGAGAATGAAACATGATTTCACTAAAACTGCACATGCAAATATTTTGACAGTTTCAGATGAAAGGGGAGAAAAAAGAAGAAAGTGAACAGCTGTCAGATCTGAATGAATCACAAGGAGACTTGTGAGTAGCCGTTCACACTCCTGATGCAAAGTCAGTGATTATGGCTCTGTGGAAGCACGTCGTTTTTTCTGTTCAAGGTACTTCAAAGACTTAAAACGTATCTTTTATGGCACTGTTTTTAATAAATGATATCAGTTACGTTTGGTTTTGTGTCACACCCTAAATTTTGCAAATTTAGAACAACAAATTGTGGTTACAGAAGTGTGTCTTCTTTCCTGATACATAGGCCACGCCTCCTTTAGAGTGACCACTGATACACAGGCCACATCTCCTTCACTGAGACTGACTGATACACAGGCCACGCCTCCTTTACTCAGAATGACTGATACATAGGCCACGCCTCCTTTAGAGTGACCACTGATACACAGGCCACGCCTTCTTTAGTGTGACCGACTGATACACAGGCCACGCCTCCTTTAGTGTGACCGACTGATACACAGGCCACATCTCCTTCACTGAGACTGACTGATACACAGGCCACGCCTCCTTTACTCAGAATGACTGA
>JAOTRS010000011.1:18986642-18997589 GCA_028565755.1 Dinotopterus cunningtoni | reverse complement strand
ACAAGGTCAGACAGTAAGAGAAGTGGTGGGACAAGATAACGTAAGACAGGAGAAGAGGAGGTGGGACAAGAATAAAGTGAGACAGGAGAAGAGGAGGTGGGACGAGACAAGGTAAAACAGGAGAAGAGGGGGTGAGACATAATAAGGAAAGACAGAAGGAGAGGGGGTGAGACAAGACAAGGTCAGACAGTAGGAAAGGAGGTGGGACAAGACAAGGTGAGACATAAGTAGAGAAGGTAAAATGAGAAGGTCGGACAGAAGAAGAGGAGGTGATACACAATAAGGAGGTGAGACAAGAACAAAGTGAGACGTACCGTGGTAAGGAGGTGGTGAGTTGGAGGCGGGGCAGTGATGGCACCACCTCCACCACACAGCCGCTGGACTTCACACCAATCAAACTGTCCAACAGACAATCACTGCTCACACCAAACACTGAGGTGTGGTAACCTGCACAACACACACACACACTAGAGCTTTGTAAAATATATGAGTATTTTCTATGGCGTGTGCGGTGATGGAGCGACTCACACTGCCAGATGGAGACGTGTGTGATGGTCGACTCACCATTGACGGTGATGGTGCCGGCGGTGCGCGGGACTCCCACCAAAGTGACGGGGTAAAGACCAGACTCGGCAGGAAGAGAGAGAGCAGCAGGCAGAGACTCAAAGTCCACACCGGACGTCAACAGACCCTGAAATGCAGGGGAAGGATAAAACAGCTGATGATAAACAGATATGCAAAATACAAAAAGAAAGTAAGAAGGGAATTTTTTTAAATTACAACCAAAAAATAAAATGCAAAGTGAAGAAAAAGAAAGAAATAATATCGGAGAAATGCAGACACATTTGCATAATGTATGCCAAAGTTAAAAAAGTGAAGATGAAAATGAGAATCGTGGGGGAAATCACAAGAAGAAAACTTGAGGAATTTTTCCTCCTCCTCGATCTGCTTCTTCCTCTTGGCTCAGATAATCAATCATCATAATCGCTCCATGATCAGTGTGAGATGAAATCACTTCCAACACGCACACTCCATTTCCCAGAAAAATTGCTGGTGTACTCGGCAGCGGAAAAAAGCTGTCGTTTATGGACTGAAGCGAATGAGTAAAGAAGAGGAGGAAAGGAGGGATAGCGTATGCAAGGAGAGAGAGGATTGAGGACTAGTGGAGTGAGGGAAAGTGGATGAAGGGATAGTGGACAGAGGAAGAGCAGACTGAGATAATGGATGAAGAGATAGAAGACAGACAGATAGTGGACTTAGGGACAGCAGACAAGGATAGAAGACACAGACATAGCGGATGAAGGGATAGTGGACTGACACATATGCAATAAGGGATAGTGGACAGAGCAATAGACTGAGAGACAGTGGATTGAGGGATAATGGATAGAGGCAGAGCAAAGTGTGGAGTAGTGGAATTAGGGTCAAGAGAATGGATGGATAGTGGACTAAGTAACAAAGGATGGAGGGATGGTAGACTGAGGGACAGCATGAAGGGGTAGTGGAGTGAGGGACAGAACGAAGAAATGGTGGAATGAAGCACAGAATGGAGAAATGGTGGACTGCGGGACAGGATGGACGGACAGTGGACGGAGGGACAGCATGGAAAGATAGTGAACTGAGAGACAGGATGGAGGAATAGTGGACTGTCCCTCCATCCTGTTCCTCAGTTCACTATCCCTCCATGATGGACACGATGGAGGAACAGTGGACTGCAGGACAGGATGGAGAGATAGTGGACTGAGGGACAGGATGGATGGACAGTGGACTGCGGGACAGCATGGAAAGATAGTGAACTGTGGGACAGGATGGAGGGATAGTGGACTGAGGGACAGGATGGATGGACAGTGGACTGCGGGACAGAATGGACGGACAGTGTACTGCGGGACAGGATGGAAAGATAGGGAACTGTGAGATAGGATGGAGGGATAGTGGACTGCGGGACAGGATGTAGGGACAGTGGACTGCGGGACAGGATGGAGGAACAGCATGGAAAGATAGTGAACTGAGGGACAGGATGGACGGACAGTGGACTGCGGGACAGCATGGAAAGATAGTGAACTGTGGGACAGGATGGAGGGATAGTGGACTGAGGGACAGGATGGACGGACAGTGGACTGCGGGACAGGATGGACGGACAGTGTACTGCGGGACAGGATGGACGGACAGTGGACTGCGGGACAGGATGGACAGATAGTGGACTGAGGGACAGCATGGAAAGATAGGGAACTGTGAGATAGGATGGAGGGATAGTGGACTGCGGGACAGGATGTAGGGACAGTGGACTGCGGGACAGGATGGAGAAACAGCATGGAAAGATAGTGAACTGAGAGACAGGATGGAGGGATAGTGGAGTGTCCCTCCATTCTGTTCCTCAGTTTACTATCCGTCCATGATGGACATGATGGAGGAACAGTGAACTGCGGGACAGGATGGAGGGACAGTGGACTGAGGGACAGGATGGAGGGACAGTGGACTGAGGGACAGGATGGAGGGATATTACAGTCCCCTGATGAAACAGAGCTGTCTCAGGTATAACAGTGTTATGAGCGGTATCAGGCTGAATGAGATCTGAAGTGTCGTGTCTCAGCTGGTCTTCTCATGAGTGTCTGTGTGTGTGTGTGTGTGTGTGTGTATACTAGTGTGTGTGTGTGTGTGTGTGTGTGTGTGTGTGTGTGTGTGTGTGTTATCAGCACACTCTGCCTCTCCCACACCTGTGTACATGTCACTGTAGGAGAAGCTCATCTGCCTCCTGCTATGAAAAGGTTAATTAGCTCATGCGCAGACTTCCACACTCTGAATCTCTCAGATGAGCTGTCTAAACATGGACTTTCACCTGCGGCTTCCGCACACACACACACACACACACACACACACACACACACACACACACACACACACAGAGAGCTGGAACACTTCCACTGTTCCTCCTTTCATTTTCCCCTTCCTCCTTTTTCTCAGAAATAATCACAGCTTTGCATTTCTCCAAAACTGAAACAGAGCCAACCGAATAAAGAGAGGAGCGGAGCAGACGGAGCACATCACTGCACTGGCACCGAGATGGAGACACACAGACACACACAGACACCCGCACACACACCTGCTCACGGCGTGCAGGAGAGACGGGTCATAATAAACACACTGCTGAGTTTAAGAAGAGAATGCAGAAGGAGATAAGTTATAAAGGAAGGAAGGGCAGACGGAAGGAGGGGGAAACAGGGAGGAAGGTCAATGGCAGTAAAGAAAGTAAAGAACAATCAATGAAGGCAGGAATAATGGAAGAAAGAAATACAGAAAAGGAAGCAAGGAAGAAGGAAGAAAGTAGGAAAGAAGAAAGGAATAGAAAGAATGGAGTGAATGAGAGGGAAAGAAAGAAAGAAAGAAAGAAATAGAGAAAAAAGATAAAACAGTAAAGAAACAAAAAAGGAATAAAGGAGAGAGATAGTGGAAAAGAGAAAGAAAGGAAGGAAGGAAAGAAAAATAAAGATAGAAAGTAATAATAAACAAATGAAGAAAGACAAAGAATGGACTGAGAAAGAAAGAAAGAAAGAAAGAAAGAAAGAAAGAAAGAAAGAATAAAGCAGTAAAAGGAGGAAGAAAATAGAGAGGGGAAATAAAAGGGAAAAAGAAAGAGAGAAATAAAAATTAAGGGAAAGAACGGAGTGGATAAGTAAGAAATAAAGAAAGAAAGCAGTGAAGGAAGGGAAGAGAAAGAAGGGGAAAGAAGGAAATACAAAAATGAAGGAAGAAAAGAAGGAATGAAGGTGAGAAAAAGCAAGAGAGGAAGAAAGGCAGGAGGGAAGGAAAAAGAAAAGACAGAAAAAAGAAAGCAGTGAAAAAGGATGAAAGAAATGAAGAGAAAGAATCGAGTGAATGAAGGAGATAGAAAGAAAGAAAGAAAGAAAGAAAGAAAGAAAGGAGGGGGACAGCGCAAGAGAGTGGAAAATAAAGGAAGGAAGGAGGAAAGGAAGAACAAAATGGAAGAAGTAAGAAGGCAGCGGGGGAAAGTAAAGAGGACACAATCAGCAGCAGTTCTTTCTCACGCTTCCTTGTGTGTGTGTGTGTGTGTGTGTGTGTGTGTGTGTGTGTGTGTGTGTGTGTGTGTTTACACTACGCATTACCATATTTTCCACACGCAGTTCGAAGGGCATGGGGTTATACACCATCAGCTGCACCTCACACACATCACCCTGTACCCACTGGAAATCTGAAACAGAGAGAGAGAGAGAGAGAGAGAGAGAGAGAGTCACACACAGGGAACAGCGTGTAATATTGAACTGATCCTCACGACTAAGTGACAAACACCTCAGCGGTTTGGAACACGACCCAGAATTAACCAGCGCCCGACTCTATTATTACTGTATTTCTGCCCTCTGCCTCTCTCGCACCTCCAGCTGTCTGTGTGGCTGTGTGTGTGTGTGTGTGTGTGTATGTGTTTAGCACTCTGATCTCAGCTGGGAATTTACAGAACAGAACTAGATCCAGTTAAGAGTGTGTAAGCACCACTGTAGGGAATCATCACACATACAGACAGCACGCTCGGCAATTATGGGAAATATGTTCAGGGATTACAGGACTCTCTCTCTCTCTCTCTCTCATGACAACGACGGCGGACGTCAGATGATATGAGGTCTTTCCCGTATAACGTCACGGTGATGGTGTGTCACATCTAAGGGGAATGAGCCGGTGCTGAAAAACAAAGCTTCAGGATTCATTCATGCGTTCATTCAGTAAAAAGAGGAGCAGAAACACACTCCCTTACAGTATAATGTCCCTCCTCCCTCGCTCTTTCTCTTCCTCCATCCATTCAGCAGAAACGAGTACACACAGATAAGAGAGAGAGAGAGAGAGAGAGAGATGTGTGTGTGCTTTAACATGAGCTCTGTGACTCTTGAAGCCTTCCACACACTCTCACTCACACGTCTATTTTAATAACTTTTCAACAACAACAGTTTAAACGTAAATGTACATGTTCACACATCTCCAGCTGGAACGGACTTCCCATGTGTCGTTCAGCAGCTGAGCCAAGATAAAGACTCTCTCATATGAGTGTGTGTAAGTGTGTGTTTTATTAGCCCTACTGTATGAAGGTGTGTGAGCTGCTCTCCTTCTTCATCAGTCTCAGCCTGGATAAATAAATATAGCTATCCTGATGCTCTGAATTCATCCGGTCGGCTCCGAGTACGCTGCTGATGCAGGGTCGAACCCGGGCTAAGGCCTCGCTAAGGCCACTACTCCTGCAACTGGCTGACCCAGCTAGCTCTGTGTTTAAATAGCTCACGACTCTTCCAAGATCTTCTAACTGAGAAGAAAAAAAAACGATTGGTGTTGTTTCAGGGGAAAATATGTTAATTACGGAATGTATAAGATAAAATGATATATTAAAAGTATGTATAAAATAAAATAATATATCGAATATATATAAACATTGAAAATGCTGAGTACACTGTTTAAATTCAGTAGTCTTCATCAAAAGCCAAGAATCAGACAAAACTCTCACTCAAAACTCTGATCCAAACTCAGACATCACTCTGATCCAAACCCCAAACTAACTCTGATCTAAAACCACAAACTAACTCTGATCTAAAACCACAAACTAACTCTGATCTAAGACCACAAACTAACTCTGATCTAAGACCACAAACTAACTCTGATCTAAAACCACAAACTAACTCTGATCTAAAACCACAAACTAACTCTGATCCAAACCCCAAACTAAATCTGATCCAAACCCCAAAGTCTGATCCAAAACCCCAAACTAACTCTGATCTAAAACCACAAACTAACTCTGATCTAAAACCACAAACTTACTCTGATCTAAAACCACAAACTAACTCTGATCTAAAACCACAAACTAACTCTGATCTAAAACCACAAACTAACTCTGATCCAAATCCCAAACTAAATCTGATCCAAACCCCCAAACTAACGCTAATCCAAACCACCAAACTAACTCTGATCTAAAACCCAAAACTAACTCTGATCCAAAACACAAACTAACTCTGATCCAAACCCCCAAGCTAACTCTGATCTAAAACCCCAAACAAGCTCTGATCTAAAACCCCAAACAAACTCTGATCCAAACCCCAAACGAACTCTGATCCAAACCCCAAACGAACTCTGATCCAAACCCCAAAGTCTGATCCAAACCCCAAACTAACTCTGACCCAAACCCAAAACTAACTCTGATCCAAACCACAAACTTTTTATTAAATTATTAAAATACTCATCCCAACTCCATATGCAAACAAAAGTCTAATCTAATCTCAGACAATACTCTACTCCAAAACCCAAAGAGAGAGCTGATGACCTGAATGTACTGAATGACCAGCTTATCACATTTATGGAGTTTTTCTTCCCTGACGGCAGATTGTGAAAGAGTGGTTCTGGGAGCACAAGGAATCATTTTCACATTCGAACTGGACACCACATTGCGCACCATAATAAAATCTACAGATGTCAGATTAAATGTTAGTGTGTGCACCTTTTTTTGGACAGGCAGTGTAGTTCTTTTAAATAACAACAGGTTTAATTGTCTCACATGAATCACAAGTGAACACCTAAAGCTGTCTCTGCACCATGTGTTAATTGCATAAAGGACATACTGGCACATTTTAAAGCACCATGAGAACAGGAAGGAAAGTTCGAATGACCTATGCAGTTAATAACAGGGGGTTTTGTTTTAAGTGCTTGGTGAATTGGGGCAGTCTCGAGAACCAGTTGCTATCAGATTTAAAGACGTGCAGAGGGTTTTGCAAATCCTGGCAATGCCACGTTTTTACAATGAGAGTAGAAATACTGGCTTCCAGGCTGCAGCTGCCCCTCTCAGGACTTTCCTTTAATTATTTAGACCTGAAGCGAGCTACATCAGCCCAAAGCCATTCTTTATAATCGGGCAGGGCGATGAGATCTCAGGAGCTTGTTTTTCATCACTAAATGTAGTTTCCTGACAGACAATGTGGAGAAGAGCAGCTCAGCAGGAGAATCCCAACAGGTTAATAAAGCTGGAAAAGAATCCACAGTCTGGACCACCATATCTACTCTGAAGCAATATTCTAAGCATGAAAAAGATTAAACACACACACACACATTAGCAAAGGGAGTGGGTGTAAAACCTTCAGCAGCTGTCATTTGTGGACGTTCACCCAGAGCAACATCAATCCAAACTTAGTTTTGACTCCACGCTTTAATCTTCGTGTTCAAAAGGCAAGAGGAAACAAACTTTGCTTTGATAGATGACTTTGTCAGCATGCTGATGTCCTAAATGATTAGCGTTGTATGAGACACGTTCCACTTCCTGTCTTAATCCCATCTGTTGAGCAAAAACTAAAAATCAATACCTTTAAGAAGAAATCCAGAAATTCAAAAGCGGGATGGTTACGGGGGACTGTCCCAGAAACAAACAGCTAGGGATCTTAAAATCCCACTCGACCTGGTCCTGGTTCATGATGTTTGATGATCTCCTTAGAAAACCATTCTCTTAATCCTGGACAAACTCAGTTGTTGCTTGTTAATCTGCTAAGGTACCCAACCTGGGGTCCATGCCCATTTCTTAAGAGGGCGCCAAATATCACAGAGGCACCCTTTGGGTGTCGGAATTAGATTTGCACACCTTAAATAAGATCATGATTACACACAAAGTACAATTAAAGGTCTGCATGTAGACACTGTGGCCTTGCACCTCCTCATGGTCTCTTTGCATGTTCTCTCCATGCTTGATGGGTTTCCTCCAGGTATTCGAGTTTCCTCTCATAGTCCAAAAACATGAAGATTAGACTAACTGGCGTTTCTTTTTCTTTAATTGCCCGGAGTGTGTAAATGTGTGAATGTTGACAGGAGGTTCTACCACAGTTGTAAAAATGGGAACAAATACAATTGTCACCATTGGCCTCCATGGTCCCAATTGGACTACAGAGGTTCCTAGATGGATGAAAAAGTCTGTATGCAGAGAAACCCCAACCCCAACCAAAAATATAAACAAATAACACCCCCTTTTGTCCTTCCTAGTTGCCATAATTCTTTATGGCATAGGTTCAACAAGGTGCTGAAACCATGCTTAAATGGTACCAAAGGAATATCCCTAGAAAATATCCCCACACCATTACACCACCACAACCACCAGCCTGAACCATTGACACAAGGGATGATGGATCCCTGCTTTCATGTTGTTTACACCAAATTCTGACCCTACCATCCGAATGTCGTGGCAGAAATCGAAACTCATCAGACCAGGCAACATTCTTCCCATATGAATTGTAGCCTTTCAGCCAGTTTCCTGTTCTTAGTTGACAGGAGCAGCACCTGGTGTGGTCTTCTGCTGCTGTATCCCATCTGCTTCAAGGCTTGATGTGTTTTATGGTCAGAGATGGTCTTCAGCATGTATCGGGTATAACAAGATGTTACCTCAGTTACTGTTGCCTTTCTATTAGCTCGAACCAGTCTGGCCATTTTCCTTTAACCTCTGGCATCAACGAGGCATTTTCACCCAGGATACTGCCCTCACCCAGGATACTGCCCTCACTAGATATTTTCTCTTTTTTATACCATTCTCTATCAAATCCTATTAGATCAGCAGTTTTAACAATACTCAGACCACCAACAACCAAAGTCACTTTCTTCCCCATTCTGATGCTCGGGTTAAGCTTCAGTAGATTGTCTTGACCATGTCAACATGCCTAAATGCACAAGCAGTTATACCAGCAGGTAGATCTTCACAAAAAAAATATGCGCAAAGGATTAAAAGCAAGAAAAAACAAGTAATCGATAAGAAGGAGAAAAATATAGCGAGAAAGTGTGAAAGAGAACGACAGAGGGGGACCAGATGAGAGGCTAAGTGTCGCCCTGAATCCTGTGGAGAGACAGAATGGCAGTGAGACTGCCAGGGAGAGAAAGAATTATGGGAGTACACTGAGAAGTTGATGTAAAAAAATCGCAAAAAGAGCAAGGGAGAAAGACAGAATACAGAGGTAGAGTAAAATGAAAAAGAAAGAGAAAGAAAGCGGACGTGAGACAGGCAGGCGCAGAGGTTCCAGCTAAGTGCAGAGTTGCCTCCTGCGGAGAAACAAAGAGTGAAAGCAGGAAAGAAAGGAGACGAAGTGAGAAAAAATGAAAGAGAGACCGAGAGAAAGAAAAAGAGAGAGAGAACAGTGCCAGTTAAGTCTCATTTCAACCAAGAGTGGCTCAGCATGACAATTAGAGAAGATGACATTAAGATTCTAAAAGAAGACCCCGAGAGAACAACCTTAAAGGAGCTGAGCAGTTTATTCCACATTAAAGCCACGATCAATCAAAGAATCAGCGTGTGCTTATAGAACACAAACTAATGACGTGCCCTGATCCAGGACAGGGTGGTGTAGGGTAAAGCAGAGTCTACACACCACATATCTCCCTCCACATACACACACACACCTCGATTATTTACTGAAATAAATTGCACTTTAAGCACCTGTCAATCATTCTACATGGACAAAGTGCTCGGTATTAAATACTGTAGATCTATTCTCGGTGGTGAATGAAAAAAGTATAATAACGGAGATGGTGGAAAAAATCATTGATGGTTGGATGGCTGATCAAGAGTTCAGAATACGCAATGGTTAACATAAATGGATGGGATAATAAATAGATGATGACACGAAGCTTGGAACATAGACACACTTTAAATTAGAACCTTAGCACAAATAGACAGATGGATGGATGCTTGAGGTTGACCAGTAATTTCAAATACATATTTTCGCTAGATATACATTGATCTGCCATAACATTGACACCACACTGATTATCAACTATATACCAGTAAACTGGTAACAGGAGCATGGGTACGCAAGTCTCATTCATGCCTGTGGGGACCAAAGGCCAGTGCCAGTCTGTTCCAATCACACAGAAAAGCTAATGTAGCACAAATTGCTAAAAAAAAAAAAAAAGGTAATGCTGGCCAAGATAGATAGATATCAGAATGACCAGCGCACCACAGCTCGCTGTGGTGGGGTTTAGTAGGAAAGAGTTCACGGTTGTTAATCCTTTTACATCTTCTGTAAATATATGATGCCCAAGTTTGCATAAAAGCAAATTGGTTTGCTAGTCGGTAGGATGTATGAGTGGATGGATAGATGGATGAATGGCTACATGGGCGGATGGGTCTTGTGCTCTGGTGATGTGTGCATTCCAGATTACTGGTCAGCTTACCACAGTCAGATGGGAGAACTGTCCCACTGTATTACTGGCTCGATGACCACATCAAGCTCGGTTTAGTGATACGTCTATCAGACGAGGAGTCCTCTTTCACCCTGCATTACACTTCAAATGGCCACTGAGAGATCATTAGTTCAGTGCCTGCAACTCACTTCACACAGAGTTACACAACAATCACAGAACTGTCCAGAAGAAGAAAAAAAAGAAGCAGCAGCCTTTGATATGCGTAAAGTTTTTGACTTGTTTATAAAAGCAAAACCATCTCAGAAAATCTCTATTGACTGAAATGCTCTCTTACAGCAAGAATGCCAACTGCTCTCTTTAACCCCTTTTTCTTAAATCATCTATTTCATCCTCTTTCAATACCAAACTTCAGGCATGTTTTATTCTTTCATTCTACATTTCCACCCCTTCTTCCTGATAACTTGTGTACCATCAAATAATTTAAGCTGTAATTTAGTCACTAATCATGTTGTCAGATGAGAGGCTAACGAGTAAGACTCTAAACAATCAGACCACGGTTTCCACTCCCGATAAAACCACAACCAATTCGACCACAGTTACCAATCCCTATGAGACGGTAACCAGTTGGACCACAGTTCCCGCTCACAATAAGACCATAACCAGTCAGCCTACAGTTTTCCCACTCCTGATAAGACGGTAACCAGTTGGACCACAGCTTCCTCTCCTGATAAGACGGTAACCAGTTGGACCACAGCTTCCTCTCCTGATAAGACGGTAACCAGTTGGACCACAGCTTCC
>JAOTRS010000011.1:18967523-18978114 GCA_028565755.1 Dinotopterus cunningtoni | reverse complement strand
AGCATTCGTGAAGTGAAAATCTCCGTCAGGTAATAAATCCGATAACCTAACCTAAACATCTTCAACAGGTGAGCTGCGAGAGGGAATTCTGGATTGACTGAGAGCACTGCATCACTGTGTCACTTCAAAATGAACTCTTTAATCTTACGAGCCCAAACGTGGCAGAACGCTAATGCCAAATCGAGCCGAGGCCGTTAACGGTGACATTTATTCTTCTAACAAGACAATGATTTCTTAAACAGCAGGCGAGGGAAGCGATCGTTCATTAAAAGTAATCGTGCACGCAGGGTCTTAGTTAAACTGCCATGTAAAAACTGTTCATCCGTTTTAGGGGGAGAGGAAAAGAGACAGAGACAGAGCGGCAAGTAGGACAAGAGGAGGAAGACATGGTGTGTGACACAACCGCTGTTGGCGAGGAATGTTCGAATAACTTCAAGAAAACAAATTGAGGAAAAATTCAGAACACAAGCTAATCAGCAGAGAGAATATAGGAAACTGAAAGATTAATAGTAAAAAAAACTTGGTTGGTTCAATCATTTTCGACACCTGTCCAGCAAAACACACAGTCACACTTCGGTTAGTTATGAACCATGCCATGGGCGTGGCTAATATTCTAATGAGGATATTTGATTGACAACTATCTAAATGAGACTCCACCTACAATGTTACTCCATCAAACTGATCAATCTCAATAAAATAACAAATGAATTGCAGAGGTTTACAATAGCCAGACATGCTCAGTTCGAGGTTTTTTTTTTGGTGTAAAGGTCACTCAGATTCACACTGGGTTGCTAAAAACCTTTTAACCAATTACACTCGTAAATCCTACAAATCGTAAACCTGTTGCTGCATCTTAACTGGATTGGAACTCTTTCCACTCACCTGACAATGGGCAGCTTGGTCAAGGGCACTGGGGCCAGTTTGAGTCCGTCTGGAAGCGTGATGACGTTCATTCCTCCAGGACACTTAGACGTGTAGTTCTCCAGACTCTGAGTCACCTCTTTCTTTTCTGAGGACACAAGGGGCAAACACAACCAAAGACAGGGGTAAGAAATGGAGACAAACTGCACAAGTAATCAGTGTAATGGGAGCCGCCGTAGTGTTTTAAAAACTTGATCTTTCTAATAAGGGGAAGTGGCATGGATGAGGTGGAAAAGCTGAAAGAGAAAGGGTAAACTTTGGGAGTTTTTCATTTCTATGTGAATGTGTTAGTGAGCAAACATAACTCACCAGTTAAAAATACAGTCAGGACCATACATGTGTTGAGGATTATTTTCTAAATTTCGTTCTACCAACTTTACTACCAGCTTTGATTACGATGTGCAATGTGGTCCCGAAAAATAATTTTTGCATGTTCTCCCTGTGCTTGATGGGACTCCAGTGTTTCCTCCCACAGTCCAAAGACATTTTAGTTTAATTGGCGTTCCCAAATTGCCCGTAGTGTACGAGAGAGTGTGTGATTGCATGTGCACTTCTGTGCCCTGTAATGGACTAGCACCCCATCTTTTAAAATTCCTACCTTTAATAATATTTCTTTTAAATTATATGTAACTTTTTTTAGCTTTTTATCTTTCACTATAAATTAAAAACAGACATGCTAACCTACATCTTTTCGTACAAAAAAATAAATAAATAAAGCTTTTCACTGCAAAAAATCATGCCAGGCAAATGAAATTTAAAATTTTTTTATGAGTGTCTGGGGGGAATCAGTTTCCTCCTGCTCTCGAGAGGCCATCACCCATGGCGAGATATGAATTTAATGAAGCAAATTATCTGAGCTGAGGTAGATCATAAGCTCGACAGGTTTGATGGGAGATAGGACAATTGAAACCGCTTCGAACCGTGCTGAACAGACGACCGGGAAGTTCTTCTGTACAGAAGATTCGAGATCCAGCCTCGAATGTGACTAAAGAAAAAGCATCAGTGAGACAAAGAGAAGGAGAAAGGTCATGTCTCCCACATTGAACTACACCTACTACTGTACTACTATACCTATTTTTCACACCTACCCCTACATTACTATACCCAGACTACCAAACCTACCACTACACTATTCCCCATCTACCACACCTACCACTCCACTGCTATACCCAGACTACCACACCACCATTCCCAGACTACCTCACTACAGAAATACCTACTAAAAATTTTTATAAATAGTAAACCCAAGATACTACACCTATTACTACACTACTATACCAAGCCTACTAACCCTACCATAACCATAACTGCTACATCTGATACAGTGCTACTAAACCTAAACCACTATTACAATACTACTCCTACTATACTACCATACCGAGACCACCACTAGCCATTCAAACACAGTGTAAACTATAACCTAATACCCTCTAAAGGTTAGAAACCGAATAAAAACATACTGCTGATCAAACAGGCCGCTTCCAATATCCCAGTTGGGAGAAGGGCCGGACCTTGATATGGCTGAATCTCCTCGTCCAACACTTGGGGAGAGCTAGAGAGCTGGAGCACGACTGACACACCATTTACACACAGCTTAAAGAAGAAAGAATTCTGCTGAATCGATAGCTCTCATTTCTGCATGCTTTGGCAAGGTGCAGTGACAGCGAACTGGGAACAGAACAAAAGAGGATGTGATCTAACAGGGCACACGGTATCGATTCTCATTTTTCAGAGATTAAAGATGAAAAATATATCTCATGCCAAAGCGAGTCAGCGCTGTCAGAAGCTCGGCCAGGCTGGAAGATACGATGCCTTGAGGGGCTTTTCCATCAAATAAGATTCATTTTACAAATAAGTTTAGTGCCAGAGAGAGCAATACAAATAGCATTGTGTGTGTGTGTGTGTGTGTGGGTGTGTGTGTGTGTGAGAGAGAGAGAGAGAGTTTCTGAGCTTAATGAAGGCAGGTCCATCAGAAAACCATTCAGCTATTATATGACATATCTGTATCTCGGGGATAAAGCTCAGTGATTATCTTAAACCTGGGCTTGTTGTAAAATGCACTACTTAAGGTCAACAGAAAGCAGATCTCTCATAAGTAGTAAACCTTTACAACAGCATGATGATTTTAAAATTGTTTTTTTTTGTGTGTAGATTTGTTAGCATTGCTGCAAAGCTGGCTGTTGTTAGTAATTACAGCTTTGAGACATCTGTGATTAGAAGGAATTAACTTTTTGCTGCAACCCGGTGCAATTTCCCATGGCCCATTCCTCTTGCCAAATTATTACAAGGGTCCCTCGGACACCACGCAATTTTCTAGGACTTATGTTTTCAGATTGGTTAAACCATGTAAGGTCTTCTTAGGGTGTATTTTCACTCTAAGCACGGTCGCTTCACATTGTGCCCTGGTATGACTGTGGTCCGAACCCCCTGCTTGACAGCTTTGTCTTTAATAATACTGTTTCGTACCCGAGTACACTTGCACATCTGCATTTTCCGATACAGCAGGTGGCAGTATGCACCTAGCCAGTTCGCAAACTAGCAGTTACCACAAAGAAGAAGACAATCACAAGGAAATTGTCCTTTGCACTATTGTTGATATTTTCGGAGGAAATTTTTGGTCAAGAACGTCTGCAGTTCGGGGGACGAGATCAGTGAAACAACAGTCCACTTCCATGTTTAGGCCTGATTGGCTTTTTTGCTTGAACCATTTGAACTATGCCCGGGAACACTGTACCATGCTCGAGAAATCCCTTTACATCGACAGTGTTTACCAGACATCCAGGTCAAGTATACTCGACTCGAGTCCCTAATGTAAAAACACCCTTTAATTGTTCTGGCTACGGGTTTGGAGTTAATGTCTTCCTGAAGTTTCCATCATCTCCTTAAATCCCTTTTTTGTTTGTTGAAGAGGTTACAGTTTCCTATAATACATCCCAGGACGTGTCCCTTTTCGTGTCTCCTTCAATGATGCATCGTGCCCTAAGTACCACTTGAGCAGAAGCAGCTGCATATCACAATGCTCCCATCACCATGTTTCTTGGAGTTCTTGGGATCATCCGCACAACCCTGCTTTTTCTTAACACGACAAGCTGCATTACTGTCAAAAAACGTTCTATTTTTGTTTTGTTTAACATGAAGATATTTTTCAAAAATAAGTTCTGATTGGCTATTTTAAATTTTAGTCTTAATCTTAGTCCAGAGATAAATGTCCCTGGTATTTTTTTTTTAATCATATTTAGTCAATCTTATCCTTTTTTATTTTGGCAAGTTTTAGTCGACTAAAAGGCCTGGGCATTTTTTAGTCTAGTTTTAGTCAAAGTATCTTTTCATCTAATGTTTTCAGCTAAGTGTGTTTATTTTTAACCATCACAACAACTGCTGCTTGTCCAATACTTTTGTAGGGATAGCTCCTATTGGGCACAATCCTATTAGCTTAATGGGTTTGTTAACGATTTAGCTATAAAATAAAGTAAAATACATCACATGTAACAAAACATAATTAGAACAAAGAGCCTGTGAGATTTTTATAGTATGCCTTGTTGCGTCTCTTCAGGTTTGTGGTATTTTTTCCAGCAATTGTGTGCCTACACTGTTTCCCCTCTGATATTACCATTATCATTGGCTTTTTTTCTCCGGTTCAATATAAAAAAAATGGGCCCGAATATCAGGTCTTCTCTTTCGTCCGAGTAATACTGCTGTCATGACGAAAAGTTAAAAATATCAGCTCTTCTCTTTCGTCCGAGTAATACTGCTGTCATGACGAAGAGCTTTTAACATCCTGTCAATTCCTGGAAACACTGCTGCTCACGCTATAATGAATAAACATCGTATTGTGCCGAAAATTATATTTTGACGAAAATAAAGACCAATGTTTTATTAGCTTTGATTCTTTCAACCACATTTCAGTCTCGTCTTTTTCCGTCAACGATATCGCATGCTGATTTCGTCAATGTCACTGTTCACTGATATCGGTGACGTCTCGTCATCGTCTCGTCTTAGTCACAGGAAAAAGGCCGTCAACGGATATTTTCGTCATTGTTTTCATTGATGAAATTAACACTGATGCACATAGTGTATCTCCGTGAATTATCTCCGTGAATTCTTTCATTATCTTAGAGTTGAATAAACAGACTCAGAGATCAACTCAGAGATCTTTCTATTTCAGCTTGCTGGTGCACTGTATGTACAGTTACTTCTGTAAATAACTTCCCACCTGTATATACAATCATCATGTTCATGTACATAGAAACAGCATATTCTTTTTTTTTTTTTTTTTACATTTGTAGCTCATTGTTTTTTCAGATCTCTTATTATTGAACCAATTGCCCAACAGGGACCTTTAAAGTCTTTGCAATGGCTTTAAACTTATTTATTTCCCATTCAAGCGTTGTTCAATGATGTCGTCACTGAGAACCCTATCTACACCATATGGCATGAAGGCCTCTCAATCGATTTCAAATGCATGAGCGCTGTACCAAAAGTAATGGGAGAGTAAAGTAACTTGAGTCTTCTATCCAAAGGTACTACTGAACATAGTCTTCAATGAACAGCATGCATTTGCGCCATCGTTAAACCCAACTCTGGAAGCCTCTTTATCACAGTTGATGGTCTCCCGCTGCGTGGTTCGTCTTCAGCGCTGGTTCCTCCCTTATTAAACCTCTTCACCCATTCGTGCGCATTGCTCTTGTCAGTTGTTTCATCTCAGTAAACTAAATTCTGTAGTGCAGTGGGAGACCATCAACTGCGGCAAAGGTTTTTTTTTCTTTTGCCCTTAGATATAATATCATATTAGATATTGCACCATAAGTGAAATCAAAATGTTGAGTAAAAGCGATGTTATGAACAGTTATGTGTCGGATTTAAAATAAGCTACTTTAAAATAAGCTGCTAATGCGCTACTGTCTCAATGTAAACAAGCACCTGCACCAATAGATATTAATTAGAAAAGCTAAACTGAATATTTTTACTGGGATTAGTTCATATTTTCACCAGTGCTGAAGTGGTATAAGTGTATTTTAACGCACTGGAGTCGTTTTAAGACAAAACTTCATCTTTATCCCATCTCTTTTGTCCATTTCTCATCTGTGATTCACTCTCCGATTACCAAAAAGGGAGTGTATTTGTCTGACGACGAAAGAAGGACAACTTAGTGTAAACAAGGTATAAGATACTCAACCTTACAGAATGTGATTTCTTTGTATGATTAATACGTTAGACAGAGTTTTCTGCAGGAGAAGGAGAGCGCAGAAAGACAGACAGACCTGAAATAATACTATCACTGATTACATTAAAGATAATCAGATTTTTTTTTTTTACCTGTAAACTATTTCTACAAACTCTTTTCCCGTCAACGATGTGCACTTCAGCTAGAACTGTATAACGATACCATGAGAGCAGTAAGGAAAGAATGAATGCGGCTTGCAGAGCAAAAGTATACGGTGCCTCCCGTTATGCGTGCTGCTCAGAGTAAAAGCTCTGATAACCAGCTCCATTAACCAGAGCCTTATCGCTCAACCAGGGACGAGGAAAAAAAAAAAAACAACCCGGAACACACAGCAGGCAATTATTTCCCGTTACCCACCATGTGCCTGTACAGCCCTGAGCTGCCCGGCGCACCACATCACGATACAAACACACACACGCCTTTCTCCTCGATTACACAGCTACCTGGGGCTTTCTCTAAAGCTCTTCTCCACTCCCATAGTTCCTGTACTCAAAAGAAATAAAAACAATCCACACAAAACACAACACAACACAACACAACACAACACAAGCAGAGTAATTGAGGTCATGTCCTCGTGTGGTATTTGCAGCTCAGGTGAAGCCAATTAGGCAGAAAAATAAACCGCAGATAAAAATCGTCTCTAAGTGTTGAGGCGCACAGCGGTTATTTGTCTTTCTGTCTTCTTGGAAAACAGAAGCATGGGAGAGGATTTACAGCTCACCTGATCAAACTCATAACACATGACACGTGTGTGTATATGCACTGACACACACACAAACACTTGAGCTGCCTGGTCATTAAGGGAATGGTTCAAAAATACACACATTACACAATATTCCCTCAGACACGGCACGGCGCAGTGTGTACCGCTCTGAAACCCAAAGCTAAAGAATAAGGGACAGAGACAGGGACAGGGACAGACAGCAGGTGAAGAGAGACAAAAACTCCAAGCACATGAAGAGAATTCTGGACAAGGAGAGGGGGATAATGACAGGTAGACAGAAACCTGGAAATAAAAGGAAACAATGGAAAGAAGGAAGGAAAAAAGTTGAGGAAAGGATTTTTTTTTTTAATGACATAAAGAAAAAAGTAATAAAGTAAAAGAAAAAAAAGGAGGATAAAAATTACAAAAGGAAAAGAAAGGAAGGAAAAGAGAAGAAGAAAAAATGTAAAGGAAGGAAGGAAAAGAAGGAGTATAAGAAAAGCTGAGGAAAGATGGAAATGGGAAGAAAAAGAAAGAACAGAAGAAAGGAAGAAGAGAAAACACAAGAAGTGAATGAGTAAAGAAGAGGAGAACAAGACAGGAAAGAAAATGAGGCAAGGGAAAAAGGAAAGACAGAAGAAAAGATGAAATTAAAGAAAGAGTTCAAAGAAAAGGATAGAGGAAAGGTGAAGAGGAAGAAAGAAAGTGAATGAATGGAGGTAAGGGAGGAAGGAATGAAAGAAAAATAATAAAGCAAAGAGAAGACAGGAAAGAGCAAGAAGAAAAGTAAAGGGAAAGAAATGGAGGAAAGGAAATGTAAAGAAAAAAGGAAAGGAAGGGCGGCAAAGCGGAAAGAAAAGAAAAGATTAAATGAAAGAAAAAAGGAAGAAATTAAAATGGAGAAATTGAGGTAAGGGAGGAACGAGAGAAGGAAAATGAAGGAAGGGAATGTAAGAAAGGAAAGGTAAGGAAGGAAAGAAAGAAAAAAAACAAGAAAGATGGAAGGAAAGCAATATAATAATGTAGAACAAAAAGAAAAGGAAGGAGGAAGGAAGGAAGGAAATATAAAAAGAAAAGGAAAGAAGAAAGAAAAAAAGAAAAAGGAAGAAGCACAGATGCTTGGAGAGAGAAAGGAGAGAGAGAATAAAAGAAAACTGAATGAAGTTAGTTAGTCCAATGTGAGACCAGGAATTAAGGACAGAGGTACTCCCTTCTTATTCTCCATATTTGCTTTTTTTTTTTTTTTTTTTGCAGTGTGTCAGATTTTATTTTTGTAAATATTTTTCTTTTAAATTTAATTTCTAAAATAAATTGCAGGTCTAAATAACAAAATAAGTTAGACCTTGGATGAGCAGGAAGTACAAACTTTTGAGTTTGGTCTTTCTTTTGTTTTGTGTAAACAAACACAAACGCTCTGTAAACGCCACAGTAATTCGTGGCACGTCCACACAAACACACAGGCACAATACTGTAATGCCATTTTACGCTATTAACACGTCGACGGTCTGCTTTAAGAGCATTAGGAGCGGGTTGGAATTTTCCCAGCGTTTAAACACAGAGCCGCGGCGTTCGGCTCGCCCTTTTAAAATGATGCTCGCGTAATTACTGCGGCAGAATAATCTGTCAGCTTGCATTGCCGTGATTACAACTTCTTCTCTAATGTGTCTACGCTATGTTTTTCTCATTCCGAGGCAAAAAAAAAAAAAAAAAAAAAGACGTTTAGAAAGATGCTAGAAACAATTCAGCAGCCTTAGTGTGGATTCTCTGCTGACGCCCTCGGGAAGGATGGAGAGACAGACAGAGAGAAAGAGAGAGAGATGAAACTTAAGGAAGACTCGGGAAAGAACGTGAGCCGAGACAGCCGTCAGAACGAATTATGAATAATTTAGCGTTGAGCAGAAGACCACGGCGAGCACATGACATCCCGTACGTCAGAAACTAAACCGCACGCCAGAACGCACGACAGGCTCCAAGCGTGGCTCTGAAGCCTTCAGCCTGAGTCACAGCTCGGGCCTGCGCGTCATTGTTTACGAGAGCACACAGGGACACGATCAACACGTATTACAGAAGCTAAAAAAATAAAAAATACTGCCTCCTTCACGCACGAGTTCAAACCGAGAGAAGGAAAAGGAGGGAAAAAAAGGCTGAGGCTTTAAACTCTTCCCTGCTGGGAGGCTGAATGACTTTAAAAGTGAAATAGAAATCCTGCTTCATCTTGGAGTCAGCCCGAGGTCCACCGAGACACCGATTCCGCACCCGACGCCACGGCAAATAAAAATATGGTGCGCATGCAAACGCAGGCGAATAAACAAGAGGCACTGGAGATGCCGGTAAACCAGATAGTGAAGCGAGGGGAATAGATTTTAAAAAATGAAATTATTTTTTTAAAGCAACAGACTCAAGGATTGCCTGTGCGCCTAAACTTAGCATTCTCCCCAACGCTTGTCCTGAGGAAAGTCGCAGGGGGACGTGGAGCCTAGACCGGGAAGCTCGAGGGACACCCTGGGGTGGGGTTTTCTGGGGTACTAACTCATCACAGGACCTGCGTACACACCTCAACATGTACTACACTAAAATTTGGAAACGCAAATCGGTCTAGTCTGCGTGTCTTTAGACTGTAGAAGGAAACCGGAAGTACCCTGAGGAAGCATTGGAAGCACTGGAAGAAGAAGCAAACTGCACACACATAGAATGTGAGATTTGAACCCACAACCCTGGAGGTGTGAGGCGACCGGGCTAACTGATGGTCATATACGGTGCCGTGAAAAAGTATTTGCCCCTTCCTGGTTTGTCACAGATTCAGAGTATTACTTTTTCCACACAGGTCCAGGTAGATTTGGGTGGCTTCATTTCTTTAATGAATTAAATCATTATTTAAAAAAAAAAAAACTTCACTTTGTATTTACTCAGGTTATCTTTGTGTAGTATTAATATTTGTTTGAGTGTAACAAATAGGCAAAAAATGAAAAAAGAAAAAAATCAGGAAAAAATACTTTTTTACAGCACTATACATCATGACATAAAGACAAGGAAACAAAGCCGAAGGAAAAAAAAAGGGCTGAACCTGATCATTCTTTTATATAATGTTAATTAAATTTTTTTTTAAATCCATCATTATTTATAAATATTAATTTTAAATATACAAAAACAAGCGGGGGGGGGAAAAATGACAAATCAACAAAAAGTTTAATTTAGTGACACAACTGATCACGATACTGATATTACACGATTATTATATTTCTCCTGCAATCTGAGAAGTATTGAATTATCGAGTCCATCACTTTTTTCCAGAGGAAAAAAAAACACTTAAATCTTTTGTTATTGTTTTTTTAACGACTGGAAAGCAGACAAAAAGCAGGGTGCCAACAGTTTTAGAGACAGCATACTATAACTGCTGGAGCATTGTTGAATGAGGTTTGGTCATCATCATTTTATGTTTCTCTGTTACCTTTTTCTCCAATTAAAAATAAAAGACTAAAGCAAAAAGAAAGGAAGAGAGAAAGAGAAAAGAAAAAGCAGATCTGATGGTTTAAAGCGCTGGGGAGAAGAGCAATTACCATGGCGAGGGTAGGCTCTTCTCCTGTTCTCCACTGGGACGCTGTCTGCTTTTTTGGGAGCAGAGGTGCTATTAGGCAAGGCGAGAAGGTGAGCTTAAAGCGATGTGTGTGTGTGTGTGTGTGTGTGTGTGTGTGTGTGTGTGTGTGTGTGTGTGTGTATGTGTGAGAGAGAGTGTACAGGGTTTT
>JAOTRS010000011.1:18956838-18967423 GCA_028565755.1 Dinotopterus cunningtoni | reverse complement strand
TAGATAGATGGATGGATGGATGGATGGATGGATAGATAGATAGATAGATAGATAGATAGATAGATAGATAGATAGATGTGTATATATAATATAGAAAAGATAGATTTTTATTTGGTCCAATGCCTTAGCATCACTATTTTCAATAAAGTGCTTAAGAAACATAAATTTACATTAAAAAACTGTAAGATTTGGGCATGAGGTGGGGTACACCTTGGACAGGATGCCAATCCATTGCAGAATGGACACACACACACGAAACAGGCAATTTGGGCAAGTCTTTGGACTGTTGGAGGAAACTGGAGTACCTGGATGAAACCCACCGAGCACTGGGAGAACATGCAAACTCCACAAACACAGACCCCAAGGAGGGAATCGAACCCTCATCTCTGAAGGTGCGCAACCACAGAGATAACCATGAACACAGTGTTTAGAAGTAGCCGTGCGAGTCAGAACTCTGAACCTCCTCCGAGAGTCCAGTTACAGGAGAGTGTGTGTAATAAGAACAGGGAGTCAAAGAGGGAACGTTAAATGAGTAATGAAGCTAATTAACAAGCTACAGCTAGAACAATCTAGAACAACATGAAATCTCACAAGAGCAATGCGAACACCGCTAAACTGTGATACAAAACATGCCTTAATGTACAGCAGGGGTGTGTGTGTGTGTTTGTGTGTGTATGTGTGTGTGAGTGCGAGTGCGTAATCCAACTTATCAACTTCCTGCCAAAACAATCGTAATGAATTCTCTGATGAGTGAAAACAAAACAAAGCAAATGAACAAACCATGCTAACATTTGAACAATGTGTGGGCTCGTTACCTTTATTTAACTATGTAGCTAATTACACACTATTTACACAGCGCGCCTGCCAGGAGACCGTGACTGTGAATGCCCACGACTATGATGATACAAGACTACTTTGGATTTAAGTCTAAATAAAATTTAAAAAATTTAAAAAAACACACAATTGAAACATCTTGACTGTGAGGAAATCAGGATGGATTTTAAGCAGGTAATACATAAAACAAAATATAAAAGAAGCAGCGTGTAACATTTAAACAAGTTTCTAAACTAGTGACGGAAAATTTAGATCATTTTAGTGACTCAGTTATTTGAATCTCGTTCATCAAAATGAACGAATCCTTTTTTGAGTCATTTAGTTAATTTCAATCTTTTGATCACAAATAAAATAAAATGTCACATTTTTAATAAACAGACCCCCAACACATTTACATATACAAAATTTGGCTATAGATCCATTAATGAAAATATTACCATGCAGCTAAGGACATGTTATGATAAACTCACCTCTCATATCTTCTGGTCAGAGTCCCATAGACGCTACGCAGTGCATTACACAGGAAACAGAACTGAGCGATTCTTCTCATGAGTCTTCTGGTCCGAGTCATTCGTTCTTTTGAAACTATTGCACCGCATAGTGTTAATAGGAGTCACGTGACAAAAGAACGAATGATTTAGACTAGAAAACTCCAGAGGTAACTACTCATTTCTGTTTCTTGTACATAACCTACAGAGGTTTTGCGATGCTTTGCGCATGCATGCTCAGTAGAAAATGAACAAATCCCACTCTGAGACTACTGGTTCTTCTGAGTCACGTTAAAGACTTGTTCAAAATTAAATCCTTCATGAACGACCCATCACTATTATAAACCTGAATAAATTCTATCACTTTAAGTAAGATTTTTCAATATTAATGTAGTTCCTTTGTATTTACTTGTTTTTCCATATAATTCTTTTTTTAAATCTTTGTTTTTCTAGCCCTGAAATTAGCTCAGACTAAAGCTCAGATCATGCTTTTTCTTTTTTTAAAAGGCAACCCATAACAAAAATTTGTCCCATCTGAAAAAAAAAACACAATTCACAATTTACAATGCAGGCTAGCTTCTATATTGTTTTGTTATTGTCTGCTTTGTGGCCCTGAAATTAGCTCCGTCTTCTGCGTAAAGCACTGTCCCTTCAAAGGCAAACCACTAAACTTTTTAAAGACTTTACATAGCCTAAAAAAGTAGATGCATAGTAGTAGACTGTGTTAGGCCAGCTAAAGCAACAGATCAAGTAAAACCCTATCCGCCTACAACCATGGCGGAAACAAACTACAATTCCCAACAGTCACGTTCCAGGTCACCTGCATTCTAGAACACCTGCACCCAATTAACCAGGTGCTTAAATAGGACTCAACAACAGAGAGACTTCACGAAGTATACGCTCTCGTGAGTTTTCCGGACTTTACCAAGCCTTGATAATCGTGATAGCCTTTTTGTGTATGACCTTGATCTGTTTACTAGTTTCCGATTCCGATAGCCTGGCTTTTGACTACGACTACTGCTTACCCGTGTTTTGGTTATTTTCTGTGCTAAATAAATATTGTCTTTTACCTGCACTTGCGTCCTCCCTCACGTCGATCCTGACAGACTGCTTCTTTAATAGCTTTAAACCTTTCTACTTTAGTACTTTTAACATATTTTTACCTTTCTAAAATTTTTTATATTTTATATACCTCCATTTTATTATTATGCTTTGCACATTCTGTAATTCCTGTGTAATTTTTATCTATTTTTAATTTTATTCTGTAACTGTAAGTTTGTAAATTCACACCTAATTTTTAATCATATTTTAATTTTATTTAAATGAATTATTCCATCTTTAGTTTAATTGCACCATCTAGTTATTTTTTTTTGTAGTGGAATCCTTCTATTCTATTCTTATGTCTTTCGATTTTAGTACTCCAACATTTTATCTATATAAATAATTATTGAATTATTTTCTTCATTTAGTCTCAGTTTAATGTTTTGACATTATGCATTGCAATTTTGTCACTTTTCCTTTAATTTTATTGTAATTTTTTCCCCACACAACCTGGGTGATATCACTTGAAACTGGATCGTGGGTAAAGAATGAATACAGCTGTGAGGTCATTTGGGTTCAGAGGGATAATGAGGTATTTATATTCATGTGTTCGGGAACTGCACTGCCTCATTCATCATTCTTACAGGTTAAGATACCAGCATCCTAGTCCTTTTTATTTATGTGGGGGAAAGAAAAAATCTGGAGTTAAAAACACAAAAAAAGTTTCAGACAGAAGCTACGGCAAATACTTGTCAGCCATCATACCGATACCTAAACGAGGAAGAAATACTCAATCAGGTGTGTTACCATGAAGATTCATTGTGGGGGATCATGCACATATACCTCAATCAACTTGGCCCTCCCTGACTGATTGTTGTAACCTTAATGTGGGAGTAATGACAGGTGGGAATTGGATACGACTAAATTAGGGAGAAAATCAGGGAATTACATAAATAAATAAATGAAGAATTGTAACCAAATCAATATTTATAAAATTGTGATATTTACTGAATCGCAATACAAATTCGAACTGCCACCTAGGTATTGTGACAATATCGTATTGTGGGGTCCCGGTGATTCCCATTCCTATTAGCAACCATTATTAGCAGTGGTGGCTCAAATGATTAAGGCTCTGCGTTACTCAGTTACTGGTTGGAAAATCGGGGTTCCAGCCCAAGCACCAACAAACTGCCCCTGTTTGACCCTTGAGCATAGTCCATAATCCTGTCTGCTCCAGGGGCATTGCATCACGGCTGACCCGGTGCTCTGACCCCAACTTTCAAAACTGGAATATACGGAAAGGAATTTCACTGGTACATGTGACAAATCACATTATTTCATTTAGCTTTAAACAAAATTTCTTACAATCCTTCCTTGTTGCCTAAGAGTTTTCTCACCCGGTCAGTGTTTGCTGCTAGTCATGATGCCTCTTGCTGAGTTGCATTATACAATTTGCTTTGTACCATACTGTTGTAGTTCCTTTTCTTGATTTTTCTTGCAGTCTGCTTTGCTTTGATCGGCATTATTGTTAAAATCATTCAGATTTCGAGTTCTCTTCATCGGTGCGAAACAAAGCTTATTCGAGCATGACGAGACCATGAGCGCAGCATCAGTATCAATGCAGTCCTAGCATACTGTGATGGAGGACTTGAGATATGGACAGTGACCGCAACATCTTTATAATTCATTCAAGAACCCACAGCTGGCAGCGCATTAGAAAGGAAATAATAGCATGGCTCACGATGGCAGAAGGAATCGAAGATGGATGTCTGTTATCAAGCATACTGACAGGTGTATTCAGTCTTTCTCTTTGTTGTTACCGCAGACTCACCTGATGAAACTGTTGTATGCTGAGGAGAGAAGCTGAAGAAGACAACTTGTATTTACTTATACAGGATTGGTCCAAGTTCACTGAAGAATACTGGCCTCCCAGTATTCTTGGATTCTTATTTGGGGGCGAGTAGAAATAACCGTTGGAGCGAGTAGGAATGGTAAGATGCCATTATCTACAATCTTTCCTGTGTAGCGTCAAGGGGGGCATGAAGGCTATTTCAGGGAACTTGGGCATGCGGCGAGGTACACCTGGACAGTTTGGGAATGCCATTCAGCCTGTTCAGTGCATGTCTTTGGACTGTGCTAGAAAACCAGAGACCCAGAGGAAACCCTCCAAACATGCAAACTCCACACACAATTTATAAATAGCAACAAAACTAAGCAAATAATGGAGATTCAGATGCATTCCTTCATTTAGCCTTTCTCCATCCACAACCACAAAGACCAACTCCTGCTGGAGGGAGACACAAAAATAGGTCGGTCAAGTCTCTAGACATTTCCTGTGTCGACATGGTTTTGGCTAAGTCTTGGTGTCCTTTGTAGCTGGACATATTGGAAATGTAAAGGTTTTGGTCTCATCTGAGAGTTTTGAGGCTTGTTTAATAGTCTTCAGCGTCAATATTGACTTTGACTTTTTTTCTGGATTTGACCTGAAATGACAACTTACAACTTCTTGCCTCAATCTCGGCTAATCCTGGCCTTAGACTTGACAATTGTCTCGATTTAAAGTAGAAGCAGCTCTACTTTGAGACTCTCTCGGGTTTGGAAAGTTCCCCGATGGTCACCGCCGGTATTGATCTGCTTGTAAATTTTGGATAAGATCCCGAGATAGTGCTTTGCTAGGGGAAACATCTTGCCCTTAATCTTAAGAGAGCTTCCCAATCTTTTCTGGGAGGCCTCAGATACCATACTCAGAAGAAGACTGCTCGAGTGTGCATCAGAGGTTCAGCTCGGTTAAAATTTTTAACAAATGGTGAAATTCTCTTCAGAATCACCATATTTAATTAAGTTATAACTTAATCATTATGGGGCACTGGTGGCTCAGTGGTAGGCGTTTCACCTGCCATGCGGAAAGCCCAGGTTTGATTCCCACCCAGTGCCCAAACCGCAGCCACTGGATGCAGTGCCGGTCCCAAGCCCGGGTAAAATGGCAGGGATGTGTCAGGAAAAGCATGTGCCAAGCTTGTATGTGCAGACCGGATGGCCCGCTGTGGCAACCCCTTGCTCAGGAGCAGACCGAAAGACCACCATATAACTTGACCATTAAGTAAAAATAATTCATGTTAATGAGATTTTCATATAATGTTCTTTCCTTGATTTGTTTTTTCTCTCGCTCTCATTGTTTTTCTTTCATTTCAGCCTTGAGTGTTTTTTCCACAGTAGAGCAGGTCGGGCTGCAACTAATGACTGTTTTTGGTAGTCGAAAAATCTACTTATTATTTAAACGAACAACCTATTGTTCAGATTATGAATTGTGCAATTTACTCAATAACTCTTATTTAGGTATTTCTCCAGTTTTTAAACTTCGCTTTAGTTAGTTTTAGGCATGTGCGAACTAACAATGAAGGTGAAAACTTAATTCAAAAATATGTTTAGGAACTGAACGTTAAGTCACAAGCTAAAAAAACAAGATTACACAAAAGACCAGCAATAAAATGGAACAATGACTTTTGAAAAGTTGAAATCTTAACAAAAACTAAATTTGAAGTCCCTGGTGATGGGGGGTGGGTGGTCAAGCGCTGCTCTGACACAGGAGCAAGGTTCAAACAAATGGAAAGGACGCACACCTGAGGAGAATGTGGTTAATTAGCGTCTGTGTCTCGCTGTGATTCGGGAAATAATAAAGTGGAGAGCAGAGCAGAGGAAGAGAGAGAGAGCACGAGAGTGAGCTCAGAAACCAGCAATGGTGTGTGTGTGTGTGTGTGTGTGTGTGTGTGTGTGTGTGTGTGAGAAAGAGAGAGAGTAAGAGTTTTGCATGACTCACTTAAAAAGTTCACTAAGGAAATATGAAGTCAGCTCACAGCGACACACAGGCATTAATTAGACACGTTCTCCTCAGGTGTGTTCCCTCTCTCGCCCTTGATCATGCCCCCACCACCACAAATCCTCTTTTTAACTTATTCTGGCCAACGTTTTGTGGCCGAGTTTAGAGAAAATGTGAAGCTCCTAGGTCATGTAGGTGTTACCATCGTGCTGTTATTCACTTCACTTCAGTAAGCGGTAACAAGTTAGAGCGCACTCAGAGTCAGCTTGAAAAAAAGATTGTGAGCGAAACGGTAATTAAATTCGTTTGTAAAGTACGGTGCAAAAGTTTTTCATATTTTGCTCAAAATTCTCTAGACTTTTTATTTTTACTATAGTCTTGAAGTATAGTTCTCCAGGCTTCCTGAAGGACTTTTTTGTCTCTCATGTTCCATCCAGTCCTTGAACAGTTTCAGAGGAGTGTTTTTTGTTTGTTAAGTCACACAGTAACCTAAGAATCATGTGAGAATCATCAGTGAGAAACAAGTACAGATGATATTTAGGATGTTCAGGGATTAGTATACTGGTGATGCTGAATGCTGAGTGGTTGGAACAGACGAGAGGGGAAATGAGGTCGCTGCAGGTGCTGTTACTGTACATAAACATTTAGGCACTTTGCAGCCTGACACAGTAATAAAATAAAATGAAAAAAAAAAATCTGCTCCTATTTATTTCATTTAATCGACATCATTTAATTAATTAGAAATTCAATTCAACTCAACTTTATTGATATTGCGCTTATAACAAAGGTCATTGTTTTGCGAAGCAGCTTTACAGAACCGAAAATAAAAGAAATGAGTTTGAAATGTGTGAAAAGATGCAAATACTGTAAATCAAAATGATCAGATGTCCCTGATTTAAGAATAACACTTTTGCACCGTAATATATCTCATCGAGGTATCTCGGTGCGCCAATTAATCTTCCGTCTCTACTACATTCTGACTCTCAGGTCATTTTATTTCTGGTGCAGTATTTTAATGGTTATCCAGAAAGATTTACAACGCAACTTTGGTTCAAAATGTCTCGCTTAATTATACCTGGACTGAGAGAGTGCTGGGAAGACCAAACTGTTTTTCTTTTTCTTTCTTTTTTTTTTTTTTTTTAATAAAACATTTATAGGAAGTGATTTAAGAGTATTAAGAGAGAGAGAGAGAGAGAAAGGTGGAGAACCTCGCTGTCTGTCACTTCCTGTCCTCATCGGTGGCTGAGGAAGCTGCAGGATTAAAGGTCTTACACGAGTTTCTGGAAGGTGGTGAGTTTAAATCCCATTAATCTCAGTTTCCTTTTTTTTCTCATTCTATCTCGCATGCCCCGTTCTTCCTTCCTTACTTTTTTTTTTACCAAAAATGGTGTGTGAGAAATAGAAAGCGACAGAAACAGAGACAGAAAAAAAAAACAGAGAGAGCGAGACAAAAGAAGAAAGACCTTGGTGTACTTGGACTTACAGAAAGTCAAGCATCGCCTGTAGCAAGGAGGCGCGAATGTGAGGTTAAACCTGTATAAATCTGTGTGTACTTTATATATGTGCAAAAAAGACAAACCTTGATCTGACAGGAAGTCCAGCATGGTCTGTAGGAGGAAGGACAGGTGTCGGACGCTGAGGGCGGGGTTTCCCATGCGCCGGGATGCGTACACTAGCTCATGGAGCAGACGCATCTGTACAGCTGCCCAGCCACGATGAGTTCCTACACACACACACACACACACACACACACATTAAGTGAGTGAGAGAGAGACAAAGACAGAGAGATATGACCCAAATATTTTTTTTTTTTTGAAGATTAAATCAAATCAAGTGTTTTATAAACAGCCTCTTGTGTGTGGACAAAGTATCAGCATGTGCAGGCTTGTGTGTGTGTGTGTGTGTGTTGAGGGTGTAAATCTGCCATCGTTCCACACCATCTGACTCTCGCACACCATCATCTGCTCAGCATTAGTGCACATCCCACCTACGCTGCTGCAGCTTATTAATACACTTCTGAATGTGTTCCAGCCAGCGCTGCTAAAAATATCACATACACACACACACACACACACACCAGTCTCTGAATATGCACACACCGATACTGAGATTAGAACTACATCTGATGACATAAGTCATAATGTAGGTCATCAGTGGGTTCCTCCTATCCTCCTGAAATCACAAGTCGCTCTCGCTTTCTCTCTCCATCTCTCTCTCCATCTCTCTATCCTCCTCCAGCTCGAATCAAAAGTCCTCATCTATATGTTCTGGTGTGTGTATGTGTGTGAGGATACAGAAGCTGAATCTCATTAGCTCCAGCAGGACCATAAAGCCTCGTCTGGATGTCTGAAGCGTCTAAGTTATCGCTCTGCTCCATATGGATCAAAGACGCTCTTCATCCGAAGCGAAATCATAAACTCGTACGTTCATGTCACCTGCTCTCAAATTAACAAAGTTCAAAGCAAACACACACACACACACACACACACACACACACACACACACACACATGCTTCTTCAGCACTAATTCCCTCTCTCTTGTCACACATGCCTTAAAATTGCAGCATGTAGGCTGAGCAGGCAGTTTCATCCTTCAGTGTCAAAGACATTTGAAGTCCTGCTTAAAAAATTAAAAAGGAAAAAAAGCAACATTTCAAAAGTCTCCCTCTTTCTACTCACTCTGATATTAGACTCGATTCAGTTCCAAACAGCTGATAAACAATGGATCGATACAAGGGCCGTTCGAGTCAATCCGGGACTTGTGATGACATTTCTGATGAATGAATTCTGACTTCGAGCACAGTGCGGTGATGAGACTCTTAGCTGCAGTAAAACATTTAAATGTTGCAAAAGTTTTTTTAAGAAGCCCATACGTCTGTGAATGATAATCCTTGTTGATGTGGTGGCTCGAAGCCCACTACAGCCGTGAACATCGTGAACATTCAGCAAATGGAAAGCCTGATCCTTGAAAATCGAAGGATAACTCGTCACAGACTTGCAGAAGAATCTGCATCTGTCTGTGGAAACTGTACACACACTCATTCACCACATCACAGAAACTCCTCCGTATACAGTCCTGACCTCGCTCCAAGCCATTTCCACATGTTTGGGGTATTAAAGGAGTTCCTGGGAGGCCAGCGTTTCAGACCTCTTTGATCTTGATGCTATCTGAGCACTAGTGAAACACTGAGATAAGTGCATTAGTGTAGCAGGAGATTATATAGAGTAATAAAGAGAGGAACAATCAAAAGTCCCGGTTTGACTCGAACGCCCCCTAAATAAAAACTATATTGGAATGAAACTACATCGGAACAGTATGACCCGATTGGAATAAGAGCGCGGTGTGTAAACTTTTAATAATCCATTCATTAGGTATTGTATTAGCCATATAAACACTCGATCTGATAGTCGTTGAAATGAATATATTCTTTCTGTGCATGTTTGTCTCATGTGGAGGTAATATAAGGTGATGTGATGAGTTTTGCTTCATGTTCCTGATCGGTAAACTCTGTAAGAATAAACAACTGTCTCACACCTGTTCACACGTTCACTAAGTAAGGAGCTCAGACGGACACGCCATTTAAAGTATACTAAAGCACCGAACCAATCAGAAATGAGAGTGAATTCTTGTAAACAATCATAATGCAGAAGGCGGGATTCATTCATAAAAGATGAGAAGCCTAACCTACTGTAAGCTGAAAAAAAATTCCAAAGTTAGAAAAGAAAAAAATAGTTTTTCCACTTTACAGCGAGCATAAACACTTTGATCATGTAAACACACGTCTTATCAGATCAGCGTTAATGTAAACACTTACAGTATTTCAGTCGCACTGAAGGAATATTGTCCGTGTAAACTTAGCTACTGTTTCTCAATAGAACAATGTGGAAAAAAAATGATAATAAAATTAAACTTTAAAAAAAAAAGAATTTAATTTAAAAGTGCTTTCAGATTTTTATATTGCAATGTAAAACTATATTTAATTACTGACAATTTGTCAACAGTTAATTATATACTGTTTTAAATAGACGTTAAATACATTACTTTCAAATAATTGCTGATTTCTTTTTTATTAGTGACAATTATTAAATTCTAATTTAAATGATTTATGTAATGCCATATTTATTTGATTTTTTCACAATAGAGCGATGTGGCCAAAAGCAATGCAAGCTGGCACCGATTTTAAAAGCTGAACACAAAAACATTGAAAAATCTGTAACCATGGCAAAACATGAGCTGAAACACTGACGCAAATGTTTAAAGGATATAAGCTGTAAAAATATTGAAACATACATTCAGAATCATAAAAAAATCTGAGTTTAAAATAGTTTAAATATTTGAAATAAATTGATTTAAATCCTAAATTAAAGTTTTGTTTGAGAATTATTAATTGATTTGTTCATTTCA
>JAOTRS010000011.1:18943623-18954795 GCA_028565755.1 Dinotopterus cunningtoni | reverse complement strand
ACAAATTTATAAGTTTATATACAAATTTATGTAAATAAAAGAAAGACTATTTATGCAAATAAATTATAGCATAACAATTCCATAAGTTTTCTACTAGCAATTAACTATATAAAGTCTCTATTTGATGTGAAAACCATTTGGCTTTATGGTTTTCCTAGGAAAAAAATTTTTTATTCAAAAGCAATTCTTCTAAAGACTTTCTACAAAGAAAATCTGATCTTCTGAAAAAAGAGAAATTGTGGCAGATCTTGTTCCATCTTTAATGCGATATAACACCAAACATATTTTAAATTAAATCAAATATTTAATTTCCTATTTGGCAGGAAAACAAATACAATTAGCCCATTCTGGCATGTGACTATGACAACACTGAAAGAGCTGCAGGAACATCTGGTCATTCCCTGCATGTAACTTCTCACATTCTTCAAGTGGGCTATGGTGGCTAGACCGAAGTGCTTTCTCATGATGTGAGCCTACTTAAATTATCCAAACCTTATGTAGAACTTTTTGGGTATAAAAGTCTAAAATATGCACTTGGCGCAGAGATCAAACTTTTTTTTTCAACCAAACCAAGGAAACACAATGTCTTTGTTAAAGCATGGTGGTGGCAGCATTACCAGCTAAGCCTGAGGCTGTAGTCAAGATTGAGGGAATCAAGGATAGCTTGGCGCAAAAATCTGCAAGCTGAAATGGGTGAAATTTAGTGGACAAGCACGGTGGTGTAGTGGTTATCACTATGGCCTCACACCTCCAGGGTTGAGGGTTAAATTCCCGCCTCATGGTCTCTGTGCATGGAGCTCGATTGTTCTCCCTGTGCTTGGTGGGTTTCCTCCTGGTACTCCTGTTTCCTCTCACAGTCAAAAGACAGGCAGATTAGGCTAATTGGTTTTCCCAAATTGCCCGTAGTGTGATTGTGTCCTGAGATGGATCAGCACCCTGTCCAGGGTGTACCCCACCTAGTGCCCCCAATCGCCTGGGATAGGCCCTAAGAGAGTAGTTGTGCAATGTATGCAACCAGGTTTTTTTTTTTAATCCCTAAAATGTTGGTATTTGTCTTTGACTTTATCGTTTTCGATTGTTGCGGCATTTTAAAATGAATCACATTAGAAATAATATCTGACATGGGTTCATTACTGTACATTATATAATCCTACTATTTTAACACGGGTGTGAAAACTTTTACATCCTCTCTAGACAAACTACACACATCACTGGTATTACTATATCCGTTAAAAAAAAAAAAAAAGTAAAGCCAAACAAAACCACTAAGGAATTAAAAGTGAGCTTCCTACTCCTAACTGATCTACACACATGTCTTAT
Source organism: Dinotopterus cunningtoni (assembly GCA_028565755.1). Taxonomy (NCBI): domain Eukaryota; kingdom Metazoa; phylum Chordata; class Actinopteri; order Siluriformes; family Clariidae; genus Dinotopterus; species Dinotopterus cunningtoni. Next base: position 18,953,475 of record JAOTRS010000011.1, on the reverse strand, counting down.
CGTGAAGGACAGACAGGAAAGGGAGGGGGGGATGGGGGGCGGATCAATTTTTCACCTAAGCAACTAAGATTTTTTTTTTAAGTGCCTCAGGGAGACGGGCTTCAGACAGAATGCATAAACCTGCCTAAGAAAATACAGAGTGCCACTGGGAAATACGCACACACTCACGCACTAAGGATCATAAGACTCATACCCATGACCCTGATTTCCGAGGCAAACCTTACTGTCGGTTTTGCAAAATGCGTAAAAACAAACAAAATCGATCAGCAGCTTTCTTTCACAAATCACATTACTATATGGTTCGATCCGGGCACTTTTCAACTCCCCTAAAACCGTGCTTAACATCCCACATGCTTACGCTTTTAAAACACTGCTGATGATGAAAACATGGACTCACCTTCTTCTTAGTTGACCAAATATTACCCCACTTCATCTTCCATATTAACCCTCGGTACAACAAATAACGTATGTAGCATCCTAGCTGAGCTGACTTTAATCTGCAGAATACTCATAATGCCATTCTATCTTTAGATCCTGAAGCAATGGGATTTCCCAGTCTACCTAAAGACAGCGGTGCAGCGGCACATTAGTGTCTCTCACACATTCTTATGCTTAAACAGATCAGCTTCCAAAGCTTTAACTTTTATGCTAGTACACTTTAACATGCCAAGATGATTCTTAGTGCATTCTGGGACTATGAGTCAGGCTTTTGCTTGACAGAACTAGATTCCTCGTTAATATGATGGTTCCTCATTAACATGACGGTTAATCGTTATCAGTTTGTAGATGTAAACAGTGACTATTCTGCTACTTACCTGTACATGAAATGTATAAATCAGAACACAGAGCACAGCGCTGGTTAAAGTAGTTAATTACCTCCTAGTGGCCTCGGATCAGGGATGCGTCTCTTTGCCTGTGTTACTTTACCTTAGTGAGGCTTTTGACACCATTGATAATAGTATTTGGGAATGACCCTCTTCTGGCTCAGTTTTTATTTGACTAATTTTTATCAGTTTGTAAATTTAAACGGTGACAAACCCTGTGTTCCACAGGGTTCGGTTTTAGGCCCACTGTTATTTTCTCTATATATGGTTTCTCTGGACAAGATAATGCGTGAGTATTGTATATGTTTCTACTCTTATGCCGATGACACATAGTTATATGTCTCAGCAAAACCAGATGAGAAACACCAGCTTAATAAAGGTGAGAAATGTGTGAAGGACAAAAGACACTGGAAGCTTATTAACTTCCTTCTGCTTAATCCTACCTAACAAGACAGAAGCACTGGTACTAGGACCACATGCAGCTAGAAGCAAGTTTTCTGATCACACAGTAACTCTGGATGGCCTTTCTGTTTCATCATGTTCAACAATAAAAGACCTTGGTGTGATTATAGATTCCAATCTTTTATTTAAAGCTCAAGCAGATAATATTACCAGGATGGCATCCCAGAAATATTCCTAAGATAAGGAATATATTGTCACTACACAATGCAAAAAAATTAGTTTATGGTTGTATCACCTCTATGTTGGATTATTTTAACGCCTTACTGTCTGGATGTCCTACTAGGTGTATAAACAAGCTTCAGTTCGTCCAGTTTGTCCAGAAACAATGTTCGTCCCACACCATAGTACCTGAATGAACTGCTAGTTCATTTTATTATCTGCCACACTTACTTCGATTAAATGGTGCAGGCTGCTTGTCAGTACATCGTATTATGAAAACTACATCAGGGGGCAGATCATGGATATTTTTTTCTTCTTCCATTAAACAATATTGTTATTCCACCAGCAATAATGTCCTCCTGGGATTTTAGCATGGCACCACCTCAAACTAACCATCCCAGCGAGGATTTCGATCAAGATATTTTTAGGGTGGAGTTTCTTATTTTAACAAAGCAGAACTGTTTTGCAGCTATAAAATAAAAACTCAATTTACTTTTCCTTCAGTCGTTGCACATATTTCTGATTAAATTCCACGATATAAAAAATAAATCACGATCTTTGATTCTACATGCCTCACTTTTATCTCCTTTGACTAAAGCTGCTTTTCCAAGCAATGTTGTGGTATCCATCAGAAAGCAGGCTGATATTTCTTTCTGGCATCAGGTAGGTGGAGATTAATGTTTTCTTTTCCTCATAACCAGGAAACTCACTGAAACATAAATGATTCTCATAAATGATTGCTGGAGATTGCTGTTCTTCTTCACAGAGGTTTCCTGTTTACTCAGTACGAAGTTCATTTGAAAGAAATAGAAAAAAAAAAATCCAGACATAAAAATCTTTATAATACATAGTGCATCAAACCCCAGATCATCTCTTATTGGCTAATGCATGGTTATGTAAAAGCCTCGTATCGGACTGCCAACGCCTTCCAACGACGAGGGGTGCGTTTTTAATCAACGTTCTTGAGAACGCTTCCTGCCAAATAATTCAATCTGAATGTAAAAATAAGTATATGTGTCTAAAGAACGGGCTAGACGAGAGGCTTTAGGATGAAAGGTGCTCGTCTGAAACGAGACACCACTTTTCAGACGAACTGTTCTAAAAAACACGGTGTCCTGAAGCACTGCTTCCGGATAAAATCAAAGACAACACGAGTCTACTTTACATGACGACACCATCTAAAACGTGGCTTTGATTAAAAGTTAAAACAAACAAAGCCCTGTATTTATTGATACAGTATGCCAAACCTTTCATGAATAACAGACTGAAAGCATGTGACTAATATCACAAATAAAACCGAAAATGCCAGTCTTACGTTCATAAATCACTATCATTGGAGTGGTGATTATTTAAATAAATTAATTAATAAATAAATAAATAATAAACCACAAGGATGCCCCCCTGGTGGGTATGGTGCTGAGGAATAATAAATAACTTTCAGCATAAGTGCTGTTGTACAATCACTTTTTGACTTTCATAGCCCTGTGACTGTAATTACTGGCACAGGAGGAGTCCGCTCTTAGCATGCGACACCTGGTGAGTGCTGGCCCCGCTCACGCTTCCCATAAAACTGCTTTCTCAATGAATTAATAACTACTTTTCATTAAACATCCGTCATTATAACGCAAAGAATGTATATCTATAAACCCACGCTCAGCATCAACTGTACGTAAATTAACATACATTATTTTATTTATCCAACGTTTTTCTACTTATTTAACATCTCTTAAACTGTATATACCATTTAATATCCTTTAACATCATATTACAACATTACAATGTGACATAAAATTCATTTACTTTACATAAAACACTTCACTAAACCTAATCTACCATCTATTATACCTATTTCAACATCTACAAAATCTCGTTTAGCATCTACAATACTTCACTCGATATCCACAATACCTCATTCAACAACCATTATACCACATTTAACATGTACAAGACCTCGTTCAACATGGACATGCACAATACCCCATTTGACATCTATCACACCTCATTTAGCATCTAGCTCACTCAGCATCTATTATACCTCATTCAACATCTATTATACCTCATTTAGCATCTACAACATATCACACAACATATGTTATACCCCATTCAACATTTATTATACCTCATTCAGCTCCTACCTCGCTCAGCGTATACCTCACATGACATCCATTATACCTCAGTCGACATCTATTACACCTCATTCAACATCTATTATATCTCATTCAGCTTTTACCTCACTCTGCATTAATAATATCTTATTCTGGATCTACCTCTTTGGACACCTACTATACCTCATTTGATATTTGGTATACCTCATTCTACATCTACCTCATTCAACACCTAAGCAAGATCTCATTCAGCATGTACAATTCCACATTCAGCCTGTGCAATACCTCGTTCAGCCTGTGCAATACCTCGTTCAGCCTGTGCAGTACCTCGTTCAGCCTGTGGAGTACCTCTTTCAGCCTGTGCAGTACCTCGTTCAGCCTGTGCAGTACCTCGTTCAGCCTGTGCAGTACCTCGTTTAGCCTGTGCAATACCTCATTCAGCAGGTTTGTTATCTCATTTAGCTGGTTCGATATCTCATTCAGCATCTACATTACCTCACTCGACATCCACAATACCTCATTCAACAACCATAATACCACATTTAACATGTACAAGACCTCGTTCAACATGGACATGAACAATACTTCATTTGACATCTATCATACCTCATTAAGCATCTACCTCACTCGGCATCTATTATACCTCATTCAACATCTATCACACCTCATTCAACATCTATCATACCTGGACTCAACATCTATTATACCTCATTCAGCATCTACCTTACTTTGCATCTACAACACCTCCCACAATATCTCTACCTCATTTGACATTTAGTATTCCTCATTCTACATTTACCTCATTCGACACTCATTACACTTCATTCGAAATCCTACAATGGTACTACAATGGCTCTTTGACATCTACAATACGTCATTCAGCATGTACAATACCTCATTTGACACCTATTATACCTCATTCAACATATACCTGGATTTGACATTTATTATACCTCATTCAGCATCTACCTTACTCTGCATCTACAAAACCTCCCACAACATCTATTATACCTCATTCAACATCTATTGTACCTCATTAAACATCATATCTACCTCACTCAGTATCTACCAAGCCTCCCACGACATCTACCTCAGTCGATGTCTATTATACCTCATTCACCATCCATTATACCTCACTTGACATCTATTATACCTCATTTAAAACAAAGAGCTCATTCAGCTTTTACCTCACTCGACACCTACAATATCTAATTCAGCATTTGCAATACCTCATTCATCATGTACAAAACCTCAGTATGTACCTCATTCAACATCTACAATACCTTATTAAACATATACAGTGAGTCATGTGACATCTACAATAATTCAGTTGCCATTGATTATACCTCATTTGACATCTACAATACCTCACCTAGAATCTTCAATACCGTATTCATACTTGATCTGACAACCGCAATACACCATTCAGAATCTATAATACCTCATTTAACATATACTATACCTCATCTGGCATCTACTGTACAACTCCCTCATTCAAAATCCACAATATTGCATCTGACATTTAGACAACATCATTTAACATTGTTTCTAACTCATTCAGCATCTACAAGACCCTAATAAACACCTATCACACTATTAAACATACATTTTTCTTCATTCATCATCAATGATATTTTATTCAACATTTAATTCACCTCATTAAACATCTATTTCACCTCTTTCTGCATCTACTATACCTCATTCATCATCCATCATATTGCATTTATCGTAAATACATGTGTAATTCATATAGTTTAGCATTTATAAACCTCATTAAACATCTATTATCCACCTATTATACCATCAAACGACTGTGTATAACGAGTTGATTTGCGTAGGACTGTGTGAGGTTGTGGTACCTTTGTTAAAGTCTTTAGGGTCGAGAGAGAGGCTGTAGCCGGGCAGCGTCTCCAGCAGTAACCTGTAACAAGCCTTCCAGCCTGGCTCGGAAATGGTCGGAGCAACACACTGCATGGCTGCTACGCGTTTAAAGAATGCGGACTTTCTGTGGAACCCGATCAGTTCGTACAGCTCGGACAGGACGCTATAGCGCTGGATCTTCTCCTCTTCGGAGAGCTTAAGAGAGAACACACACAGGCCGAGCAATGATCATGACAGTTTATACTTTTATACCACAGAGCTGCTCATGGGACTTTAGTAAAGAGTATTGCTGTTTAACAAAGCTGTGAAATTATTGGTAAAGAAAGAAGTCTCTAGTATTAGGGTTTTAAAACAACATATCATGTTTCCTCATGACTTTTGGAAAAGATTTTTGTACAGGACTCCACTTCATGCCCATGTTAAAATTGTGTATATGAATGATACAATCAGAAGATGTACAGGTAGTCCCAGAACTTAAGAACGAGTTCCATTCTGGGAGCATGTTCTTAAGTCCGATTTGTTCTTAAGTCAGACAAAGTGAGTCTTTTTACATACGCCTATGTAAAGAATACCAATCCACTTGACTAAATCTTTGTCCCCTTTTCCCACACTGCCATCATGTGGCCAAAAACCATAATCGCATCAAATCTCACATGTGATACATAACAGTGTTGTCTCTGCGCCTTTAAATCTTGAGAGGAATCTCGGACGCCATTTTGTCTCAGAGCTGTTTTCCACTGTATTGGACTGTAAACGCTGTTTTGTTGAGGTTGAGATTTTCCAAAATTAGGATTATTCATAATCAGCACAGCTTTACAGGACAGCCATTTTTGATCATCGTGCTTCTGGACTGACTCATTTCTCACACACACACACACACACACACACACACATACAATATACCATATGCACTGAAAATATTGTATAAAATTGTAAATATTGGGACCTGGTGCACTGCAGTGTCTATTTTTTGTACACTACACGTAAGCTACAATCGTGATTGAACCGGAAATAGAACCGCGGTCCATTCAGTTCTGCGGAAATTCGTAACTCGAACGTTTGTAAGTCAGGGACTACCTGTATATCTAATGTAGGACTATAGCTTATGAGCATAAGGGGACAAGAAGCAGCACATTTTGACGTGTTACCCAGTAGTACGCGTGTTACCTGGCCCAGGTTGATGTAGACAGCGTTCTGCAGGAACTCTGATGCCTCCATGGCTCTCTTTTGAATAGCCAAAACTCGCACTGCTTTCACACACGCCTCCAGCTCAATCACTCCAGCGTTCTTGTACTAAAAAGAAAAAAAGGAATCAAAGAGGGAGAGAGAGAGAGAGAAATCAGGATGGTCTTTTTCTGCGAGTTTTTCTGCAACACCGTTTTAAAATATTAAAACCGCACGCTTTGGGAGATGTTTTATTGATCCAAGACTTGACTTTCCAACCTTAATCGTACAGATGAGATCATTATAATGTATTAATATCAGCAGAAGACAGGAGAGGTGCCAATGTGTGGAGCATCGCAATCAATGTAGAATGAACCCGTCACACACACACACACACACACACACACACACACACACACACACACACACACACACACACGCCTACTGCGACGGGACCATAAATACTGGACTCATTGTTAAAGGGTACGTTTGCAGCATATTAATATATACCTGAGAGAAGGAGCTCGCGATTGATCGAAGAACGATCGAAGTATGATGTGAAGTGTGATTACATTTTTGGTCTGCTGATTCAAGTCCTGTCCTTTTCACATCTCAGACAGGAGGACGTTATAGATGGGGACCAGAGTGACCTGTAAGCGCAAAAGTCCAGGACGTGCAACGATTCGAACACACATTTTGCACTTTTGTTACGTATTACTAACCAGGTACACACTAGCCAAAATGTAGACCAAAACGTGTCTCGGTTAGTAGACGTCATTTAGGATGGAGAAAACATTTTCTATATTTTTTTCTTTTAAATGCATATTGATTTTCTATCTCTCTGGAAGAGGATGGAACATTCTGGGCCTAACATCTCCAAGCTCATCGACTTCTTCTCAGACAGAGAAATGATAAAACAGAGCGTCTAACTCAGAGGCACAGTGTGTGAGCAGGCTGCCCCCTGCTGGACAAGAACAAAAGCTCTGAGATAGAAGAAACCGTTAAAAGTTTTAAGGATAACGTTTTTTCTTTTCTTTCTTTTTTGGTAAGGATCTGATGATTTTAAGAATTTATTAACACTTTATTAATGAAACAGGACAGAGCTGTGTGCAAAAAAAGATTAATTTTAAACTGGTATGTAAATAATTTAACAGGAAAGCATGAGGAATGTCAGTAAAACAGGTGTTTTCTATAGTTTTGTATTGTATAATTTCCTATCAGATTGAGTGGTAATGTCAAATACAGTATGACATCACTGCACAATCATATACAGTGCTTTGAAAAAGTATTTGCCCTTTGAGCGTGCTTCACTTTGTCAGATAGATTCTATTCTCAGCAACATTACGTGGCAATAAAATGGAGTCAGCTGACGACCTGAACGTACCTAATGACCAGGTTATCAAATCTGTGGGGGTTTTTTTGTTTTTGCTTTTTTACCTTGATGAGACAGAAAATAATCCAGAACTGAAAAACTGAAATAGTTCTGAAAACTGGTTCTGGGAGCATGACAGAGAAGATGGTGTATATACTGTGTTGCAGTTCCTTTATAATCCTACAGGTAACCTATTGACACATTGGCAGGCTATGTGGGAGGTTCAAGTTTGTTTAGAAGTGTGACAAAATTTAATAACAAATCAGGATATTTATAAAATTGTGATCCTAACAGTATCGTGATACAAACTGAACAGACACTAAACCATCGTGATAATATTGTATCGTGTGGCGCCTGGTGATTCCCGACCCTAGAGCATGAGGAATGAGGAGTCCTGACCTTAAAAGTCCACTAAAAGTCACTGGGACGTCCTGGAGAAGACTTTACGGAGCAGTTTGAGTCTGACATCATCGGAAAATGATCCTTGGCAAATATTACGGCAACTCTGGAAATGAATCTTCCGATGGTGCATAAGGTTGTCGAAACAACACCACTAGGAAGGAGCGCCATAATCAAATCTTAATGCAGGTGAACTAAGTGTTAGAGTTCTGTATTAGTAGCTGAATGCACGAGTCAATAATGAAACTAATATCGAAATAATTGGATTATGTTTTTTTCAGTTTAATCAGTACTTAAGGATTAAAGTGGTTAACATCTCAGAGGTGTGAGAGAATGTAGGAATGATACGGTGATGCTCTCAGGAAAGGGACTGTTATGTTTACGGCTAAAACACAGTATTGGTGATTTTTTTTTTTTTTTTAAATACGGAAAAATGTGTGTGGCCAAAAAAGCTACTTCTGAGGTTTATGCAACATGGAAGTGACCGATCTCGCTTTACTAAAAAATTTCAAGTTGCTAACTGCAGTTGTTTTGGAGAGATTATTTTATACGTGCCCCATTTTTCGGCGTTATACTGTCTTGCTTTAAACAATAAACATTTAAAATGCTAATTATTCGTATTTCTTTATGAGTACTGATGCTAAAATTGGTGTACTGTAAGTTTCTAGAAGCATATGACCTGTAAAAACTGTTGTTTAAATTAAAGCAATCTGTGCAAAATTAAGGATTTTTTCCTCAAATTAATAGTTTTGTTTAAATGCTCCAAATTAGACACACACCTTGTGTTATGTGGCTATAAAACATAAACTAAACAACTATAGTGCATTCAGTTAAATTTCCTTTTTGTAATCTGCCCAGTAATTATTATTAACACACAAATAGCATTAAACATTCCAGGGCGACCTCAGTGCTTTGCATGAGTTTTTGGTAAAAGCTTAAAAATGCAAAAAATCTGTAGTGTCTTTAACCATGTCAAATTTATCATGCAATATCTTAACAATTCTGTATTTATATAATATAAAACACTTTTTCAGGTCTTTTCATGTAAAATCTAAATCAGCCAAGTTTCATCTGAATGACAGTTAAAACCGTTAAAAGATTTAAATTCAAAAAGATAACCGACACTACGGCCATAAAAGGGCATGAAACTGTATTTAGCAAATGAGTTTCTTTTATCTGATAAAAATATAAATGTGTATGTGTATTTATTTTTAAAAAAAAGAAGAACGAGGCATGTATCGGGAGATAAGTATTAAATATTATGAAAAATGGAGCTACAGTGGAACCTTGAATTACGAGCATAATTCGTTCCGGAAGCGGGCTCGTATTCCAAAACACTCATAAACCAAATCAAATTTTCTTATAAGAAATAGTGGAAACTCAAATTACTCGTTCCACAGACCAAAAACATAAATACATAAAAATAATTAACACAAAATATAAAGTAAAAATAAAACAAATTAACCTGCACTTTACCTTTAAAAAA
>JAOTRS010000011.1:18893339-18922790 GCA_028565755.1 Dinotopterus cunningtoni | reverse complement strand
GAGAGAGAGAGAGAGAGAGAGAGAGGTAATAGGAGGGCGCTGGTGGAAGACTAATTCAGCTGAGTGATGGCCCTCAGGGAAAAAGCTGTTTCTCATCCTGGTGGTGCAGCCATAAATGGTGCTGTAATACTTTCTGGATGGCAGAAGTGCAAACAGATGATGGCAGGGGTAAATGGGGTCTTTGTAGATGCCGGTAGCTTTCCTCAGACAGCCTAAGTTGTACATCTCACTTGTGGCAGGAAGCTGGAGCTCAGTGAATACCAGGTGCTGCTAATAACGCGCTTTTTTCAAAAATAGCCTAGCCCAAAAAACATATCATGGTGTTGGTCATTTAAAAAACACACAAGTATGTGGTGTATGTTACCTTATGTAAGCATTTTCCAAGTAATTAAAGTCATCGTGATTCATTTGCACTCTGTATATAAAACACAGATGGCAGTTTCCTCACACAAAAAATGTATTGTGAACTACAAACAGCTAATATGAATGCAACAATTAGCATTTATTAAAATCGCTTGCTGTAGGGCCACACCATTTGCACTTGATCATGTCACATGACTATAACATCACTGTTGCCTTGTACCTCCATGATCGAACGTTCGATTCCAGCCTTCTGTGGGTGTGGAGTTTGCGTGTTCCCCTCGCGTTTCCTCCAGGCCCTCTGGTTTCCTCCCACAGTCCAAAGACATGCAGATTAAGCTAATTGGCATTCCCAAATTGCTCGTAGTGCATGTTTGTGTGCTGTGCAGGAAAAAAACCCCACCCCTCCCCCGCACCCTGTACAGGAATAGTGTTTAGAAGATGAGTGAATGACCATAACATGACTGTACCCTTCTCTTTTCTTCCTGAAAAATGGCTTTTTTATCTGGTGTGAATGGTTATGCATCGTAGCTTCCACCTGTGACTGATGTTTGAGTACACATGGTAATCCTGAGTCTCTGACCAGGGCCTGTGATAATGTATCCTTGTCATATACTTGGCTCCCATTTGTGATTTTTCAGTGCCATGCTGTCATAGCATTGATATTGAAGCCAGTCGTGATGTATTGCTCTCCGTGCCGCTGGCAGTGATTTAATCCTTTCTGCCTGCCTGCACGTCATGGAAGAGGCCAGAGGAGAGTGAATGCAACTAGTTTGCATTAAGCCAGCCACTCCTGTCAGATGGAAGCTTTAGTCTTGCTGCCTTTGTTTCTCAAAGTGGAATTGGAAGGAGATGTACTTATCTGCTGCTACGCTTTGCACCAGCACTGCTGCTGAAGAATGTGCAAGACTGTAGGAAAAGCAGAGACACACAGTGCAATTCAACCTCCTGTATTTGCCAGTGTGATTCTCTGTAGGCTCTTCCTGGCTGTTGTGTCATATCGGATTATATTTCACCTCTGGCAGAATAGTTTGCATTGAGCCAGTTTTATTAGAGCATCTGAAAAATACTATCAACTTGTATGTGTGATGTGAGGAGAAACGTCCGTTGTAAATTAATTTTATACCACTGAGCTGAATATTGAATGTGGCCATAAGTTGTTCATTAATCTTGTGTATCAGCAGAGCTTTGACACTAGTACTGGCTTTACTTCACATCGCAAGGTTGTAATAATGCGCTTGTTTTTAATATGCTGTTCTTTCTACAGTATGAGACTTGTATACTGAATTAGTCATATACTGTAAATGAATGTATAAAAGAAGAGCTAAGTGTTTAAATGGTCAGGTTTTTTGTGAAGTGATGTTTATTTAGCATTTTTTCAAGCAGTCTCCAGAGTATATGGAATGTAAAATTAGATGCATGCTTTAATTCATGTTAGATGAACGTGAGTGTTTACAGTTTCTTGGAACAGTAATTTTTTTTCCACCAGAGAAGTAATTCAGTTAACGTAAGCAACGTTACGCTTGTACACACTTCCTCTCCTAAGTACCGAGCATCGATTATCGCCTAACTGTCAAGATTATGAATAACTGTACATAAAACGTTTTTTTTCTTCTCATTCTATAGATCATAAATTCTTGAATATAAAAGCAACTGGTTGAGACTGGTTCATTCATCTTCTATACCACTTAACCTGTATGGGTTCACGGGGGCCCGAAGCCTATCCGAGGAAACTTTGGGGAGGAGGCGGGGTACACCCTGGACTGGGTGTCAAGCCATTGCCGGGCACACACACACACACACATGCGAAACTGACAATTTTATTTATTTATTTATTTATTTATTTATTTTTTAATGTTGCGTTTTAATGAATTTATTTTTATTTAATTATTTTATTTTTATTTAATCCTTTTTGACACAAATCAAAATCCATAATGGTAAAGCTGTAACTTTTTCTGAAACTTGAGAATTTCAAGAATTGAGGCTGGTGAAGAATCAACTATTTACAGCTATTATAAGCAAGTGATACCTTAAATACCTTTTAAAAACATTAAACCTAACTGATTTATCTTTGATCTGTGATACGAAGTATCTTTTTTTAAAAATAAATTGATAAAAATGTTGACAAACGTCTGTGGGACATTGATTAAAACGCTTCAGAATAGTTGACTTTGGGGTGATTTTAATTTCCTTTGAAAGCCCCTCCAAATATGTTCTTTACCGAACGTGTTCTTTTTTTTTTTTATTTTATTTTTTTTTAGAAAACATCTAATTGTAAGTTATAAACATCTAATCCAATTTTTAGTAATTATTTGTTCCTTATGTAATGTAAGGGAAGTTTGTATTTTTCTCTAAATGGAGTATTTGCAAGTAATTTTGTTGTACTTGTATTGTTGAAATGTGATCTTGCACAGTGCTTGAATGTATGTTTTTAAAAAAAAAAAAATTTTTTTTAAGGCACTGAACACCCATCGTACAGCATGTTCCCTTACCCAGTGAATCCGGCCCTGCATTTCCATTTCATTATAGCTTAGATGGACTATAAGAATAATATTAAATCAGTATATGTAGGATTGCTATACTGTTTATTTTACAGAAGCCGATTATGTTGGGCAAATATTGCATTCTACTACCTACCTGCTGAATTTCTAAAAAAGTTTAGAAATAGGAACAAGTTATTGTTACTACAAAGTGATCTCCCTAACTGCATCAGAGCGCCCAAGGTCATATTTTTCCATTAGTAGTTCAGTGCTTTTATGTCTCTCCAAAGGAAGGACAAGCTGCGTCATTGTGTAACTGCCTGCAGCGGTTAGTCTCTCTATAGCTTTTAAAACATTTCATGAACTTTTCTCTCTGAACTTTTCTCTCTGAAGTGATACAAAGGCTTATAATGTATTTATTCAGTGTTTACGTTTGAGCAATAGTGATTGTGAAGCTTAGTGGAATTGCACCACCCTCTTTACATCCTGTGGGATTTGAATAATAAGCTTAAAGTAAACTGATAGCTGAGAGAAAGTGCCGACTGTTAGGAAACTTGGTACCCACAGGTAGTACTTCTGGCTTTTAAATCCAACACTGAATCAGTTTTTTTTTTCCTGTGAAATAGGTGATTTTTTTTTTTTTCTTTTTTTTTTCTTTTGGTACTTAAAATGTCATTTTCTATGCTACATAATTGATATATGGTCTGCATGGCTGTTAGAGATGGGGGGGGGAACAAAATCGGTTCAGTTATAAATTGCACTTCGTTTTGTATTACTTAAAAATCTAATTTATCAAATATTTAATGTTTTTATATGTATATTGGAGATGCGACGGTCGATCAGCTAGTGATTGGAATTGGTTGGCTTTCAGTTTGATCAGCCTTGTATATGACCGATTCTGTGCCAAGTGCAAAACCTTCCACATGGTGCAACAGAAATGCATTTTCATGGCATTACGTTCTCAAACGTTCGGCCTCCGACCGGTCTTTTCCTTCACACTCTGAGAGTGAATTAGTCTCAAACCCACTCATTACACATGCTTACACCAGTCTCGAAACACTGCGAATGTTGGTGTCAAAATGCGCATTAGAAGAGGGTGCCTGCCAGTGTGAGAAGTGCGCCCACCATGCGATATATAATAAATTGTGTGGTATATACAGAATCGCAGTATTAATCAAATCACCACCTAGGTATTGTGATATCATATTGGGTGGTCATTGGTCATACCTAAACCTAATGGGTATGTTTTGTATGCAGTGGTTTTTACTATACAAAGCTCCTCATCAGTCTCTCTCCTTTATTAAGTTAAAGGGGACCTCATTCACTCACTCATCGTCCATACCGCTTCAATACTTATTACAGGGTCACAGGGGACCTGGAGCCTATCCCAGGAGACTTGGGGCACGAGGTGGGGTACACCCTGGACAGGGTGCCAATCCATCGCAGGGCACAAACACATACACACACTCACACGTTCATTTATACACCATGGGAAATTTGGGAACACCAATTAGCCTAATCCTAGTCTTTGGACTGTGGGAGGAACCCGGAGTACCCAGAGGAAACCACTAAGCACGGGAAGAACAGGCAAACGTGTAGGTGCAAGGCGACCACTATACCACGTGCCGCCTAAAGGGGACCTATTATGCAAAATTTAAACATTTTATTGGCCAGACTTAAATAAGCTAATAAATTTTTTTCCATAATTTGATCTCATTTAAGAAGATACCCTCCCCAGCTTATTGCTCAATTCCACCAACCTGTGCTCTGTTCTGTTCCTCTCTGATGGTGTGTTTGTAAGAGGAGATTGAGGTATGAGAAATAATCCATTATCTGAGGGCTATTTTAGCTGGAGCATTAACAGGCACACTTTAGAGAACCTCTAAGACATGTGTTAACCTGTTAAACAAATGGCAAACTATGGGACCTTTAATAAGACGGTTGTATCTTTTGTTACACAAAAACCACAATGTGGTAAAATTACAGAATTAATCCTGACTTGTCACAAAACACTTCCATTTGAACTCTATTTAGAAATAATAAATATTTCTTACATATTTCATCCTTTTGATCATATACCCATATTTTTAAGTCTGTTCATAAGGAAGCAACCGTCTTACTGTGGATAGAACAGATGATGAGAGCGTACATATAAACCTATTATTTTCCAGCCAGGAACTACCTTCAGAGCTGCTGTTATGGAAAAAATTGGCACCTTCTGACCAATCTGAATGTAAAATTCAGCCATGGAATAGTAGGGACGGTAATCACCAGGGGCCACCCAGTATGGTATCACGATACCTCAGTGCCAATTTGATTTGTATTGCGATTCCGTAAGTATAATGAGTTTATAAATATCCTGATTTTATATACATGTATTTTTAGATTTTGTACAATTCTAAACAAACTTCTAAACAAAGCAAGAATTGTTTGCATTCCCCCCCCATTGCTAATGGAATAGCATTCAATAAGCACTTTCTGATTTGTGAGTCCAGCAACAGATAGAAATTGTATAATTCATTGTGTTTTTTCAAAAGTGAATACAAAAAAATACATCATCGTGTAGGTGAGTGTATGAGTGGAGTTTTTTGTTTCCCACACTTTCTGGGCCATCTGTGAGGCAGGAATGTCTTGCATAGCATGTGAGATTATTCAGCTCAGCCTGTAAGGCATAAGTAAGTGATAGCTGTGAACACAATGCTCATCATCAGAAAAGTGAGACAAACTCTGAATCCTGAGATACAGGGTTTTCTGGTGTCAGGGTGACTTGATATTGCTTCAGTTTTTGACTCCAGTGTGTGAAAAGCTTGACATCAATGGACTTCAATTGTTAGTATAAATTTGAACATCATGACTATTGCTCTATTGAGGTGAAATTGCAAAGGTGTGACTTCTTGCTTTACATACCCCTGTCTCACCTAGGGCTGGGTATCAAACCTCAATACCTTTATGGCACTGACCGAATTGCTTTGATATCGTTTGGTAGCAAATTTTGATACCTAAGGAGTATGTCTCATCAGCATCAGTGAGCCAGTGTGTTGCAGCACTCACATGGCCAAGACAGGGCTCACATGTGCTATATTTTGAGAGGCTTGACTACAGTGAGTGCTGTATAGTGGGTGTAAAAATGTTGTAATCGAAAGCATGGCTTGGTGTTACCCATGAACGATGCAATATATACAGTATATATACAATATATACAGATACTGCTGTGTGTATGTGGACTTTGGGCTAGCTCTTGAAGTGTTTTACAGTGTTGTGATAACATTTCATTTATTTATTCTTTTATGCTGTAAAATTTTGTAAAATGGTGTAAAAATGTAAAATTCAGGAACTGATCTTGAAGTCTGGGTATTGGTTTGGAATATTTTTCTGGTATATCCAGCTCTTGTCTTGCCCTGATAAGCATATCTGCTCACACAGTGTGAATACTTTTCCATTATTTATAGCGTATTCTTTATTTTCCTGTTACTGACTGGGACAAATTTGTCAAATGAACATATTACATTTATATTCTCTCTCTCTGTGTAGGCTGTATGTGTCTCCAAAGAAGCAGGTACAAACAGAAGAGGGCCCGGAGTCTCCTTTGAAATGGTGCCGGAAGGTACTCGATCACCCGAGTCCTGAGACCGAGGTGGCTTGCAGGACGCTACTGAGCCGTCTGGATCAAAGTATGCATTGCACACCTAAGAACATGTACCCAGTCACACTACCTTGTGCATTACTTTTGTGTGTCTAAATGTATAAAGATACATGAAAAAGGGGCTTCTAGTTTAAAATCTACAAAGTCATATTTGCAAATTTATTTAGTTTTTTTGCATTTAATTTTTCTATATGAATGCCACCTAATGTGAGCATGATATTAAAAATGAAATGTTCACTTCTGAAACTAGGCTTAGTGATAAAGCTTATAAACTGTTTTTTTTTTTAATTAATTTATTTTTTTTTGCAGTGAAACTTTGAGGTAAAATATACTGTATGAAGTTTCACAGGAACAGGTCATAAGAGGCCTATTTTGCACCCTTTGCGGAGTTATTTAATCCTCTGTGTTTGTGTGCATATGGCTACATGGGTGTGTTTGCTTGCACAAATGTGTCTGGGACAATGTAAACAGACGCATCACGTCTGTCCCATGCTTGCTTTCTTCAAGTTTATTTCGTTCTTCACAGTAACATTACTGACTCTTTCAAGGATTAGTTTGCATCTCTGTAAAGTTAAAAGCTAATGGGTGCCTGACGCAGCCTTTAAGACGTGTGAGGAAGGAAGAAATGACGTGTGCTATTCCAGATAGCTATAGCTTCTTCTTAACTTGGGGGAAATGCTTCACATGTACGACTATAAGCATTCAACTACAAGTTTCCTGAATTAGTGTCTCTGGTTAAAAATCACATTTATTAATCCTATTTCAAATGCAAGTACTGTAAAGCTACAAATAAAAAAAAATGATGCCTGTCTTTATTCCAGAATTTATTCATAATGTCTTGACTGTTCAGGAATCCCACAAACCCAGTCCTTATTCCATGTTTACTAATATCCTTTATATAAAAAGGGCAAACTGTATTTGTCGATTATTAAAAAATCATTATATTTACATTCTAAATGTAATGAAAGTAAATGTCTTACCAACCTACATCGCAATATTAATCTATTTAGGCAAACACAACATTAGTAATGCTTTGTTGTTAGATTGTGGGTTTATGACGTTGATCCCGAGAATCATCCACGTTAAAAGTCACTCGTCTCTGTGTTCCCTCGAATCCATCTCCTTTCTCGCTTTTCTGTTTCTGCTCATAAAAATTTTCCCACTGTGGGACTAATAAAGGTATATCTTATCCTAACCCATTGCGAATTCAGCGAGGTCCGTTGGGTTGTCGTATGTTTATTACGGCGTTCAAACATGTTAACACATTGTCTTTCATTTTTAGGCTTATTGGTCACTTCACTACATCCAACAGCTACACTAACGCATGTTATTCATTGTATGATGAAATTATGAAGTTGGCATTACTCTATACTAACTCCACTTTGTTGTAGCACATTATTAGTGATGATGATTCAAAAAAATTGTTTTAAGGTACATCATGCCACTTAAACAAATACATTTTGACCATGTGGTCTAATCATTAAATAACCAGTCAGGAGAAAATAAATGAAATTAACTGAAACTAAATGTGTGGATTTTGATGTAACAATATGGCAATATTAAATTACATAGTAAGAATTTGTACTGCACTGAACCCGAGTGCAACCCCGATTTAAAGTTTTGGGTGAGCTTATTCTTGTTCTTGGATGATAGGACTGGCACCTGATGTCTTTGGCTGCCAACTGCAGCTTTTAATCAAAATTAAAAAATCTGCCTGATTTTTATGCATTGTATTCATGTAATGCTAATTCAGATGCACACATTTAACACCAACTCTTCCTTTGTTTTCCCGTAGGCTCAAGATGGAGGAACATGTACAGCAGCCCTTCGCAAACCCCAGCAGGCTCATCAGCCGAGGCTGGCTCCTCTCATTCTCCTGGGTACCACAAATCGACTAACAAAACCCTACTAACCTGTGGCAGCTCAGGTATGCCATGACCTTAACACAATGCTGCACCTGCTTTTATAAAACCTTGCATTTTAAACTTGGTTCCTCTCAGTATAAAAACACACACACAAAACATGGATCAGTGTGTTGTGTGATGACTTTATGGGCATCGGATATAGCCGCCAGGGTTTTACTTTGTGTGTGATGTCATGCATGGGGTGTGGGGCTGTTTGCCTGTCAACACTTAAGTCAGTGAGTTGAGCACAGATTAATTGCTTTCACATGGATCTCTTCTTAGTGAGTTTGTGTTTACAAAGTTAATGTCTCACTCAAGGACGAATGCCAACTAAAAGTTTGCGTTCAAAGGCGTAGGCTATGGTATGGTATCTGCTTTTTAACATAATGTGCACAAATTTAAAATGTTGAAATGGACTTATCTTATATCACAGCTTAGTTTTAAACAGATTCTGGTTATTAGAGCAAACAGCCTTTTGTTATTTCATTCAGTTACTTGATACACTGGGTCAGTTTATAATTCACAATTGATTGACACTTTAGGTAAGCTTCCAACACTAATACTTTCTTTTGAGTTCATGGGTGGGTAAGGCAATACCGCCATGTACTGGACTGGTAAAATTTACAAAGTTTTACATTTCGTAGTCAAACAACATGGCCAGTTCTCGTTTAAATGATCTGATCGGGTGTGCCAATGTTAAAGACAATGTGCTGTTGAAATGGCCACCACGTTCACCTTGTCCTTTTTTTTTTTTGGGGGGGGGGGGGGGGCTTTTTTATGCTATATGTAACATATAATATTTAATTTATATATAGTAATATAAAAATATTAAATTTTTCAAATGTGTTATAAATAAATTTGCTTTTTGTCATCACTTTGTTCATTAACACACAGTGTTTATTAAAGATTAAAGTTTCCTAGACCTGTGTAGATATGTCCTGGCCATATTTGGTGTTTCCGGTGGGGGCGGGGCTGTACGGCAGCGTCACCGTCCACTGTTTCCGTGGTAACTCGGACCACTTTTCAGCGCGCGGAGTTTCATAGCGCTCAGTGCAGAGAGAGAGAGAGAGAGAGAGAGAGATCAGGATCAAAGGAAAAGGTAAGAGTTTGTCTGATACAATGTAACATATATATATTTATTTTAACGGAAAGGAGGAAACTCTTTCCTCCTTCTGCCAATTACCCATATATCCTACAATCAGCTGTTTATTGTATTATGCTTATGTGTACAAACATGTGCATGCTTTTATTAAAAAGTGAAAATAATTTGTAAATCAATATTAAATTATATATTTGTCATGTAAAAAAGCTTTTTTTTAAAAAAAAAAAAAACTTATAGATGGATACTCTTTAAAAAAGCTATCATGTAAATCAACGTCATCTTTATTATATCATATATAATTTCCGTCATCTTTATTAATTAAGGTTTGTTATTCGTCTAACCCCATGCTTCCCTACTTGACCTTTTGACAGAAAACTTCTTTCTGGTCGCACATGCTTTATTAAAGACTTATAAACTGCAGGGAAAAGATTTTCTGTGCTCGTATTTCATGACACTTTTACCTGTTAAATGCATCGCTCAGCCTTGTTTCCCCCCTGTTTCCCTTCCTTTTCCTTCCTGAGCACCGATATTGTTTTTATTATTAATTTGTATGTCCAGCTAGAGTTACTTTACACATGAAAATGTGAGCGTGACATGGCCTATTTTGTTAGTCAGATCGAAACCAAAGCCCAATCATTTAAAGTTTATTTACATCTGCAGATCTTTCACATCATGTTTAATGTGTTAATTCAAATCACCTCAGTGACTCGCTGGAAGTGAATAGTATCGACACTAATGTATCTGACACCCGTGTGATGTGATCACATCCCGATCCCATGTGCAGTCGCACAATAAGCAGGAAAAACGCCAGTTATTTCTGTCCATGGAATTTTCCGCGGCTTCCTCTTTTCTCTCCACTTTCTCACATTCGCATTGTCTTCCAGCTGCAGTTGCATTTCTACTTTGAGCTATGAATGTATAAAAAGGATACATGAAAGATACAGAATGATTTATAATTGGATAAATATCAAGTCAAAGTCTTATGGAAATAGTTCACTGATAGACAGGAGATGTTTTGTTGTTTTGTGAACCTTTAAGAACCTTTAAGTGAAAATGTAATTTAAAAAAAAATAATAAAATGAACAAAAGTTCCTTTCATATGAAGAAGATTTGATGAAGTGCCCTAGTGGCTGCCCTTTAAATGTAAAAAAATGATGCAGTGCCCTCATGTATGCTACTATGCGGAAGAAAATATGACAAAATGCATCATAGGGTGCCTATCTAGTAGAGAATATGTATTGTAGGGCCCTTCAGGCTTCCATACTTTACCAAATCAGATGAAGTGCCCTCTAGGATGTTGTTCTGCTTGAGCAATGCATATGAGCTATGTGCAAAAAAAAAAAAAAAAGATGAAGTGCACATTCAGGTGGATATCCTGTGGAGTATATGTGATGTAATGCCCTAAAAAATGTAATGTAATGACCTACTTGTACATGATGAACTGCCCTCTAGGATGGTGCGCAGTGTGAGAAAATGTGATGAAGTGCCCTACTGGCTTCCTATTAAATAGACAATTAAATATGATGAAGTGCCCTCATATGTGCCACTGTGTGTGAGAAAACATAATGAAGGGCCTGTTAGGGTGAAAATCTAGTGTAGTGTAATCTAGGTCACATTGTGTGCAAGGAAGCATGGAGTAGTGCCCTATAAACTCACCTACTTTATTTATACATGATGATGTGCCATCTAAAATGATGCTGAACTGTGAGAGAATGTGGTTCCTTTCCAGTTGAGAATACCTTATGTAGTGCTCTTTAGACTTGACTATAAGCAAGTAAACATCCCCAAAGATTCCGGTCCAGTGGTGCATATGTGATTTGGTGCTCTCTAGGCTCCTTTACTTAAACATCATAAAAAGATAATCTCTAAGATGAGACAAAATATGATGAACTTCCATCTTGGGTTCTTTTCCAGTGAAGAACACCTTATGTAATGCGTTACTGGCTGCCCTATGTACAAGTAAACACCCTCTAGGGGTCCTTTCTACTGGCGCATATATGATGCAGTGCCAGCTAGGCTCCTCTACTTTACATAAACATAATAAAGTGCCCTATAGCATGCTGCTGTGTGCAAGAAAATGTGAGGATCTGCCATATGAGGTTCCTTTCCAGTGGCACATATACTGTAGGGTGCAGTGCCCTCTAGGCTTCCTAACTTTACTTAAAGACAATAAGGCGCCCTATAGGATGCTTCTATGTGCGAGAAAATGTGAGGAAGTGCCATCTAGGGTTCCTTTCCAGTGGAGAAGACCTTATACTGTGCCCTATAGGCATCCATGCGTGCAAGGAAACACCATCCCCAGGCTTTGGCACTTTCAAGAAAACATGGTGGTGTGTCCTTTTGGAGTGCCTTAAAAATGTAAAATGTAAACAAATGTGATGTAGTGCCTTATAGGCTTCTATAGGCTTTTGTGGCTAAAGTTATGATTAATTGCACTCTAGGGTGTCCTTTCAATGGAGAAAATGTGATTGAGTGCTCTGGTTTGTCACTTGTGAGAAAACAAGATTAAGTGCCTTGTAGGTACGTCACAGTGCCCTCGAGGACTCAAATTAAATTGTATTTGTCACATACACAGTATGACATGCTTAAAACTACACATTACCTAGGTAGTGTTTGCCGTGACCCAGATTCGAACCACGGTTGGTACGGCCACAACTCAGAGTACTAATCACTCTATGATCATGGCAAGCTACTCGTTGCTTGCCAACGTTGCTTGCCAACTGCATTGGAGTTGCTCCAATGGTTGCTCATTACAAATTATTGAGTATTTTATTTTTGACCAGGAAATTAGTCGTCTTATAAATTTAAGCTACAGGGAAAAGGTGAGCTCTTTGAAAGCTGGCAGAAACATTGTTAACAAAATAGTCATTGTTTCAGCTTTGTGAACGTAGACAATTTATCTGATCAGTTCACATCACTGTTTAAGATTTATTATTTCCCTGAGGAGAACTTGTAACTCACGGTTTCAAACATAACACAAGATCAGTCTGGATTAACCATGGATTAACTTTATTACCTCTATTAAACCAACAAGTCCACTGAAATATTTGGTGCAATTTAAACATCCTTTTTTTTCCCTTTTCTTTCCACTCCATTTTTGTACTCTCGTACGTGATGTGTTTAAGGATCTTCCTGGAAACCGTGTTGACACTGAGGCACGTACGTTGAGGGCTACAGTTACGTGGGTAACCAGCATTCCACCATTTCATGCACTCCCAGTTAAACCCAACCTCAGAGATGAATACGGTACTGGCAGGACTGTCTTCGTCTTCACCGCAACATACCAGGAAGCCTCAGCTACTACGCACTAATTGCTAACCACAGGCTGCCTTCACAGGACGCAACACAATACAGCAGCTTCACCACATGTGCGGTGCGCATAACACAATCGTGTAAGATAACACCAGAGTGCAAAGGAAGTTAAACTAGTCTCACAGGGTATGATAAACACGCAAGACCGAACAAACACAAACATCTCCACACTAAATATACAGCCAGATGCAGTGTGAGTGTGTAAAGCTAAGCAGGCTGTCTTTAGTTTACATGAAGAATCACTGATTGTGAAGATAATACCCCTGATTAGGTGAATTAAGCCCATAAAGCCCCTGCTTGCACAGAGTTGTTCCTTCTTTTTGGGCGGTCGAAGCCTTTTGTGCAGATGAGACCTGTGTTTAGGCAGATAAAGCCTCAGCTTAGGCAGATAATAAACCCAAAGACGGGTTCCCTGAGATCCCTGGAACCCTCCTTTGGGCAGATACAGTTCCTGCTTGGGCAGATAAAGCATGTGGTGTTTTTGTAGAAGGTGCCCCTGGTTGGAAAGATGGAAGACCATCTGATGGTCTGATGATTAGGCAGGTAAAGCCCCTAGACTCTTTTCATGGGCAGATTCATCTCCTGGAGTCCGTGTATTGATGGATAAAGATATGGTGGGGGCAGATGAAGCTCCTGCTTGGGCAGATGAAGCACTTGCTTCAGCAGATAAGCCTCCTGCTAGGACACATGAAGTATCTGCTTGGGTAAATGAAAAGTCTGCTTGGGTAGTTGAAGCTCTTGCTTGGGAAGATGAAGTGCTTGCTTCGGCAGATAACCCTCCTGCTTGGACACATGAAGTATCTGCTTGGGTAGATGAAATCCCTACTTGGATAGGTGAAGCTCCTGCTTGGGTAGGAGAAGTCTTGCTTGGGCAAATGAAACCCCTCCTTGGGTAGGTGAAGCTCCAGAAGATGAAAAACCTTGCAAAGGAAGATGGAACACTTGCTTGGGCAGGTAATATCCCTTTTTGAAGCTCCTGCTTGGACAGATGAAACCCTTGCTTGGGGAGATTAAACCCTTTCTTGGGCAGATGAAGCTTCTGCTTGGGTAGTTGAAGTTCCTGCTTAAGCAGATGAAATCTCTGCTTGGGCAGATGAAGCTTATGCTTGGGTAGTTGAAGCTCCTTCTTGGGAAAACTAACCCTTGCTTGGGCAGTTAAAACATGTGCTTGGGAAGTTGAAGCTTGTGTATAGATAGACACATGAAGATCCTGCTCAAACAGATAAAGCTCCCACTTTCCTGTTTAGATAAATTTCAAGCTTTCCTGCTTGGTAAAGCCCCTACTTGGGTGATAATGCCCGTGTCTGGGCAGATTAAAACCCCTGCTTGGGTGGTGAAAGCCCTTGCTTTGGCAAATAAAGCCCCCATTTCAGCACATGAACAGGTAATAAACGGTACACTGTAAATACATGATTTCAAGGATTAACATTGTATTTACTTTTAATATAAGTTACTGAGCTACCATTAAGTTTAGTGTTATTTTTGTCCAGTTTATTAGTAAGACCTCAAACTTTACGGTATCAAATGTTACAGTCATATAATGATTTTGTTTTATTCATCGCTCTTATTTTAAACAACGTAACGATAGAAGCACTTTTATAAGCATCCAGCTCGCGGTCTGTGAACCTCCAGATCGAGCCTGGGTCTGGGAGTTGGCGCTTGAGGTTTCGTTGCTCGCATCACAGATGTCGGCTTTGCTGTGACACAAACCAGCGATTAGGAGGTGACACGTTGTCTCGCCCCAGCCCGTTCCCCTCCTCTTCTGCGCCTCCAGATTGCCAAAGCGCATGATGTCACTTTTTCTTTGCGCCTCGTGAGCCAAGGCGTAAATAGTTTCCGAACATGGTGTCGTAAAAAAACAAGACGCATAACTTGTAGTTTAGAGCAGCTGTTGGTGTGTATAAAAAAATATTAAGCCTTTGTGTTTTTTTTTCTCCGTCGATCTGTGGAAGGATCCAGAGCTCGTGTCTTACACGGAGACCCAACACTGAGGCTAAACACGATGACTGACATCCAGCAACAACAGTGTGTGAGGGGTATAAAGTCTAGTTCTGTATAATTAGGGCCCAAGCACTTTGACATCATAGTTGTGCAAAGGGTCTTCATGTATTGGTATTATATTATTTTTATTGCTGCTTTATTCCTAAATCAGAATTTAAACGTCCTCGCGTTATTCCCGGATTTCGGATTCCCTCGGAATGACGTCACACTGCAGGAAAGGAATGTGTCGGGAATTCCAGCTTTGCATTAAATCGTGAGGATTTGATCACACGCAAGCAAAGAGCATAATCAACTACTGGGAACATGTGTCTGAACCCAGATGTGTACACACACACACACACACACACACACACACACACACACACACACACACACGTATCCAACTCCCCACTATGACTCAAGCAGTAAAAACCACTAAAACCACACGACTCTTTGTTTAGTTCAGTAATTGACGTCTTTTTCTCTGAAGATTTTCTGCATGTGTGTGTGTGTGTGTGTGTGTGTGGGTTTCTCTCTCTCTCTCTGATGTTGGAATGTATTTTTTTTTCCTGAGAAGGAAAACTGCTTTAAAAACTGTTAGTGTATGATCCTACTTCACTTTTTCTTTAAACACGATTAAAATACATAAATATAAAACACACACACACACACACACACACACACACACATGGTCCTTCACGCATCATTAACACTCATCCTTTCCAGTTCATGTGTAACGAGTAATGAAGTAACACCAAGTGCAAACCTGTCTTGCTTGTTGTGTGTGTGTGTGTGTGTGTGTGTGTGTGTGTGTGCTTTTTAATTGTCTGTTGTGTTTTCTATACAGGCTGAAAAAGTACACAGACACACACATACACACGCACACACACACACACACCCATATGCGCTCTCGCACAGACACAGACACACACAGGAGCACACTCACACACACATAAACACAAACACACTCACACACACAACACACACATATGCACACACACGAACATATACATACATAAACAAACACTCTCCACACATACACACATATGCACAGACTCACGCACACACACAAACACACACACACACACACACACACACACACATACAGGCACACACACACACACACACACTCATATGCTTAAACACACAAATACACACACACACATAAACACAAACACACACACATGCGGACACACACACACACACAAATGAGCACTCACACACACAATTAAACACAAACACACTCACACAAACAACACACACATATGCATAGACTCACGCACACACACAAATGCTTAAACACACACAGTGTACACACACACATACAAACAAACACACACACACACACACACACACATATGCACACACAAGAACATATACATACATAAACAAACACTCGCGCACACACACACACACACACACACATACACACACACACATGCTTAAACACACAAATACACACACATACATAAACACAAACACACACACATGCGGACACACGCACACACACACACACACACACTCACACACTAACACACACACACAATACACTCGCACACACACACACACACACACACACACTGCTCACTGACCTCAGGGTAGGACACACACTGATAAAGTGTAATGTCTGTATTTCTGTATCAAGATCATCCACATCCATCTATAGTCATGTCACCGAAAGTGTGTGTGTGTGTGTGTGTGTGTGTGTGTGTGTGTGTGAGAGAGAGAGAGAGAGAGAGAGAGAGAAAAGTCACCACTGTAGACACTCCAAGAAGCACATTAATGAAAGATTTACAGCCGGCTCGGGGCTGGAGAGCTCAGGAGGAAGAGCGCTCGCAGAGATTTCCTCTAGAAAAACTAAAAATACACTCGGGCTCTCGTGGACTCGTTCACTGGAGACGGAGACGAGTGTTAAGTGTGAATTAAAGTAAAGAGAGAGAGAGAGAGTCTGACACTCACCAGCTCAAACAGTGGCTGCCTTTAGAGATGGATGACTTTATGCTGCTTTTAAGCGCACCGGTTACACACCAGGACTGCTCTTGGGGTAAATGGAGAGAAACCACATCATACACACACACACACACACACACACACACAGATCATCCTAAACATTATGAGCGCTGACAGGTGAAGTGAATAAAATGGAAGCAAAAGAAACTGGACAAGCGTAAGGATCTGAGTCCCTGTGAGAAGGGACAAAATGTGACGTCTAGACGTCTGGGTCAGAACGACTCCAAAGCTGCAGCTCTTGAGGTATGTTCCTGGACTGCAGTGGTCAGGACATACCAAAAGTGATCCAAGGGCGGAAAGCCGGAGAACTGGCGACAGGGTAATGGGACAGTCAAGGCTCACTGATGCACATGAGCTGACCTTTATCCTCCACCAAAAGCTCCTAAAATGGACATGTCAGCTTCAGAACAATAGAAGAACATTGACCATGCCTGGTCTGATGAGTCATGTTTTCTTTCACACCAGGTGGATAGCCATGTGTGTGTGTGTGTGTCGCTTATCTGGAGAAAAGATGGCACCAGGATGCACTGTGGGAAGAAGGCGGAGTCAGCGTGATGCTCAGGGTAATGTTCTGCTGTTAAACCTCGGGTCCTGCCTTTCATGCAGATGTTACGTTGACATGTACCAAATATCTACACATGGTCCACCTTTTCATGGACATAATGTTCCCAGATGGCAGTGGCTTCGTTCCTGTCCCAGGAGGCATGAGGTGGGGTACATTCTGGACAGGGCACTAATCTATCGCAGGACACACACACACACACACACACACACTACAGGCAATTTGGGAACACCAACTAGCCTAATCTGCATGCCTTTGGACTGTGGGAGGAAACTGAAGTACCTGGAAGAAACCCACCAAGCACTGGAAGAGCATGCAAACTCCATGCACACAGAGATGGGACTCGAGCCTGGCCGGGAATCGAACCCGGATCCTGGATGTGCAAGGTGACAGTGTTAACCACTACATCACTATGCCGCCCTTCTCCAATTTCTTCACATAGCAATCCAATCATGCATCTGTGGGATGATGTGCTGGAAAAACAAGTCTGATCTATGGAGGATATACAGTATGTATACAAAAGTATTTGGTCAAACCTGTAATGATATTGTCTCCAAATATATAGACCTCGATATGGAGTCGGTCCCCCATTTGCAGCTATAACAGCTTCCACTCTTCTTGAAAGGCCGTCCACAAGATGTTGGAGTGTTTCTGTGGGAATTCGTGCCCAATCATTCTGTAGAGCGTTTATGAGGTCAGGCACTGATGTTGGATGAGAAGGCCTGGCTCACAATCTCCATTCCAGTTCATCCCAAAGGTGCTCGATAAGTTTGAGGTCAGGGCTCTGTGTTAGGGCCAGTCAAGTTCTTCCACACCAAACTCAACAAACCATTTATAGTCTTTGCACAAACATGTTGGAATAGAAACGGGTCTTCCCCAAACTGTCGCCACAAAGTTGGAAGCATAGCATTGTCCAAGATGCCTTGTTATGCTGAAGCGTTAAGATTGTCCTTCACTGGGGATAAAGGGACTGATTGACTGAAACAGGTTTAGCCCAATACTCTTGTCCATATAGATGAGGGTATGATCCCGGATGGTGTCCAGAAGCTTTAGATTTTTTTTTTTTCTCCGTAAGGTGTTGATACTGTTGTGAAATCGGTTTTACAGATCTGAAAGCGCTCACTGTGTAAGCAATAAAAGAAAGCTGTTACACCTGTGTGCACCATTTGGGAAGATTTATTACCCCTCTCTTACAGCTTTTAAAAGGGTTATGGAAGAGACTGGGCTTTTTTTTTTTTTTTCCATGGCACTCTGCGCTGTGTTTCCATTCTGCCAACTCAAAGTGACACCGAAAGAGAAATGTCAAAAGTTTGGAACGAAAACAAAAGGAAGGACAGAATGAGGTCTGGTCATCATTTGTGTCTGAGAAGCTGAAAGCTCTAAAAGTGAATCTGGAAGACACGGATGCACACACACACACACACGCACACACACACACATGCACAGAGTGGTCCAGGACACTCACATTCTCTTTGCTTTAACTTGCTATAGATAGTCGTAGAGCTGATGTTTTGTGCATGTGTGTGTGTGTATGTGTTGTGTGTGTGTGTGTGTGTGATTAGGAAAATAGCTTCGGTCAACATTTCTACATTCTCTGCATTTCTTTTGCGGCTCTCACAGGCGGTTCAAACTCCCCGGCTGGCGTTCTTTACTTCCTGCTGTTTATTTGCGCCTGTCTTTTCTGTACAGGGAGTGTGATAGCGAACATAGTTGAAGGGAAACACACACACACACACACACACACACACACACTGCAGTCTGATTGTCTCCTGGTTTACATGACTCTAATAGCCATAATAATCACATTTACATTCATGTTTATTCGCTTGGCACACTCCAGTCCAGCTGTTTAAACAGCGTGTGCCAGGTACAGGACTGAATTTCACTAGTACAGTTGGAGCACTGAGACCATATCTGAATAAAATGTTCCTGCCGTTATAGAAAGTCATTTCGCATCGATTGTACGAGGACATGGAAATACAGAAAAAAGAATCATCCTGTGTACTTCCTTCGGAACAACAACCACAGGAAATCTTGTTAGAGCTCACAGTGCAGCAGCTGGAGTTTAGTGCCAGATGTTAGATTCGATACCTTTGCTAGCTTTGCTTCGGTGATGTTTCAAATAATTTTACCTCACATCATCATTTACAGCAACCTCGGTTATAGCAAGCGCACTGCGGCTGTGTCCCAAATGCTGTTGTGTTCCAAGCGCACAGCGGCTGTGTCCCTACTGCACTTCAGCTGTGTCCCTAATGCACTGTAGCTGTGTCCCAAACAAACTTCCAATGTGTCCCAAATACATTCTGGCTGTGTCCATACTGCTTCAGCTGTGTCCCTAATGCACTGTTCCAAACAAACTCCCAGCGTGTCCCAAACACACTGCCTCTGTGTCACTACTGCACTTCAGCTGTGTCCCTAATGCACTGTAGCTGTGTCCCAAACAAACTCCCAGCGTGTCCCAAACACACCGCCGCTGTGTCCCTACTGCACTTCAGCTGTGTCCCTAATGCACTGTAGCTGTGTCCCAAACACACTTCCAATGTGTCCCAAATACATTCTGGCTGTGTCCATACTGCTTCAGCTGTGTCCCTAATGCACTGTTCCAAACAAACTCCCAGCGTGTCCCAAACACACTGCCTCTGTGTCACTACTGCACTTCAGCTGTGTCCCTAATGCACTGTAGCTGTGTCCCAAACAAACTCCCAGCGTGTCCCAAACACACCGCCGCTGTGTCCCTACTGCACTTCAGCTGTGTCCCTAATGCACTGTAGCTGTGTCCCAAACACACTTCCAATGTGTCCCAAGTACATTCTGTCTGTGTCCCTTTTGCACTTTAGCTGTGTCCCTAATGCGTCCTTGTCCCAAACACACTCCGGCTGTGTCCCAGACAAACTCCCAATGTGTCCCAAGCACCCTTCAACTGTGTCCCAAACACACTGCCGCTGTGTCCCTACTGCACTTCAGCTGTGTCCCTAATGCGTCCCTGTCCCAAATACAAAATCCAAATACACTCTGGCCTTGTCTATACCACACTCTGGTTGTATGCCTAATCTGTGTTCCAAGCACATTGCAGCTGTGTCCCAAATGTGCTCTAGCTGTGTCCCAAAAGAACTCCCAATTTGTCCCAAACACCCTTCAACCGTGTGACAAATAAACTCCCGCTGTGTCCCTACTCCACTTGAGCTGTGCCTTTAAAGTGTTCTTGTCCCAAACACATTCTGGCTGCGTCCCAAACACACTCTAGCTGTGTCCTAAATGCACTTTGGTTGTTTGCCTAATGCGGCTGTGTTACAATCACACTGCAGCTGTGTCCCAAATGTGCTCTAGCTGTGTCCCAAACAAACTCCCAATTTGTCCCAAACACCCGTCAACTGTGTGCGAAACAAACTCCCGCTGTGTGTCTACTGCATCCGTGTCCCAAACACATTCCGGCTATGTCCCAAATGCACTCTGGTTTTGTCCCTAATGCTTCAGTGTTCCAAACGCACTGTGGCTGTGTCCCTGTATTTCAGTCCTGGCCATAAACAAGCAACAATACTCAGGTAGGCTGTGGCATTTAAACCATGCTCAACTGGTTCTTAGTGTGGCAAGAAAATCTCCCCACACTATTACACCACCAACACCAGCCTGAACTGTTGGTGGATCCATGCTTTCTTGTTGTTTACACCAAATTCTAACTTTACCATCTGAATGTCGCAGCAGAAATCAAGACTCATCAGACCAGACAATGTTTCTCCAATCTTCTATTGTCCAATGTTAGTGAGCCCGTATGAATTGTAGCCTCAGTTTCCTGTTTTAAGCTAACAGGAGCGACATCCGGTGTGGTCTTCTGCTGCTGTGGCCCATCTGCTTCAAGGTTCAACACGTTGTGATTTGCTCTTTAGTATACCTCGTTTTTAACGAGATGTTATTAGAGTTAACGTTGCCTTTCTATCAGCTCGAACCAGTCTAGCCATTATCCCTCGATCTCTGGCATCAATAGGGCTTTTTTTACTGCCACTCACCAGATGTTTTCTCTTTTTCACACCATTCTCTGTAAACCATAGAGATGACTGTGTGTGAAAATACCAGTAGATCAGCAGTATTTAGAAGAATTACTCAGACCACCAACAACCATGCCACATTCAAAGCCACTTAAATCACCTTCCTTTCCCATTCTGTTGCTCGGTTTGAACTTCCGCAGATCGTCTTGATCATGTCTACATGCCTAAATGTGTTGGGTCGCTGCCATGTGATTGGTAAATACATTTATCATAATCATGAAGCTTCGCTTGAAGTAAATCACGAATAATGTGTGTTTACAAAAGCAGGCATGAACACATTCTGTATTTCTGGTTTATTAATACCATGTGGGGTTTTGTTTTTGTTTTTATTTCATTATTTAACAAAGATCCTGATTTCGTTGTGCAATTAACTGTAAAATGAATGAATGAATAAAACCATAAACCTTTATATAATCAAAGTAGAGATGTACAGTACATTATATTAACATAATCCAATAATATTAAGCACATTGGGCAAATGTGTAGCTTTTTACTCCCAGAATCTCTTTTAGAAAGTACTTTTCTGTTGCATGTATTAAAACTACTGTTGGATTTGCACTCTTTATGCTGATTTATGAATTTTTAAACTTTGTGTTCTTTTTAATGATTTATGTTTTTAATCTTCAGCAGTCATGTGCACTGATATACTCTGGGCCTCTTTGTGCTTTAATTCTGTTAGTTTCTTTCTCTTTCCCTGCATGCAAAGATGCTCTTGATAGAGCTCTTGGGTGACTTTTTGGTAAAACAATACGCAAAGTAAAAGTCGAGAATGCACACTGCGTATGGAAAGAATAAGCAAATACTTTCAAAACATTCCAGCACTATAACAAACTCCTGGACAGACACCTCTCTTTACGTTCTAGATGAAAGCTTTATTTAGTAACAGACTCCAAGACTTCAGTGACGTGAACAGTCATGTACGTAGATGTGGATGGAGATGTGAAATTCCTTCCAGGAATAAACTCCTACTCATAATTGTGTTTGTGTGTGAAATGTTCTGCTTTACTAGCCTTTAAACAGATTTACACTGTATACAGATACACTTGGAATATTTTCTGTATTATGTACACAAGTCGTTTCATGAGGTGCAAACATCTCACACCTCCACCATCAGTGAGCAGACATGCAGAGAGGTGGACAAAGTATACAACTTTGTTACTTATAGTACTTTAGTGGTCAATACTACTGGTCAATACAAGTGGGAAAGTTTTACAGTCAGATTTTTACTTTAATTAAATAAAGAAGTACATGCTTTTAAAAAATACCTAAGTATTAAAAGTACATTTTCTTTATGTAATTATTATAATATTTCTGTATTATTGTTGCATTGTTTTATATAACACTTAAAAAACCTTTAGCCTGCTTAATACACTGATGAGCTTAAAGAACCTGTAGAATAAAGAGTGTTAAAATTTTACAAACCTATAGAAATTAAACAACTGAATTGACAAAAAAAAAAACAGCCATTTTTTTTTTAACACTCCTACCCACCACACAAAAGCAGCATGGTAGTGATCGCACTGGGCAAAAGCTGTAAAACAAGCATGTCATCAAAAAAAAGTTTCTCTATTTAAAAAAATCCTATTAAAGCATTAAAAAATAATTAATGAAACAACTGCGCATCCTACAGAACCAGCCATAGTCCTTCTGAAGACTTTGTCAAACCTTCTTTTTCATGCAGCAAATCCCAGAAGTTTTCATTTTTTGCGCCTTTATTTCTTAGAGCAAGGTGGGATAAACACACCCTGTAATTAAACACCAGGAGAACATGAGGAACTCCGGCAGCTGACAGTAAACAGCTTATCCATGAAGCAGCAGTGCTACCACCACCAAGCTTCAAATTCAAGAAGGATGCATTATCATAATCCAAACAATTGCATATATTTTTTTAAATGTTTGAGTAGAATTTCAAGATTTAAAAAAATAGATTAAAGAAATTATTATAATCTGTTAATGTTCCGACTTTCAAATGGCATCTGTTTTTGAACAGTTTATGGGTTCCCTTTTGAGTCTGGCTCCTCTCAAGCTTCCTGAGTTTCTTCCTTGCATCTCACATACATACACCATTAGGGATGAAAATGTATCTCTGAAATGTAAAGTATATATTTCTAGTTATCACTGTTGCCTCGAACCATCAGGGCAATCCCTCCCTCCGGTCTATGTGCATGTTCTCCCTGTGCTTGGTACTCCAGTTACTTCACAGTCCAAAGACATACAATAAGATGATTGGTGTTTTCAAATTGCCTCTAGTTGCCTGGAGATCTTCAGCAACAACCATAGAGCAATGCTTCTCAGGTCATTCCAGCCAACCTTTGTTTAGTAGTGATGGTTTGAATGAAAGATTAATGATGTGTTTCTGTAAAGTTGCTTTGTGACAGTGTCCAGTGCTATACAAATAAAATAAATTGGTTATTTATTGCTTACTTGAACATATTACTACTTGGTGGCTAAGATTCATGTGTTTGTGTGTTATAGGTTATAAGAGAGCGTGGATCAGGATGAGTGAGCAGTTTAGCTGTGAGAACTGTAAGGAGTCTCTGTACGGGAGGAAGTACATCCAGGTGGACGACGTCCCTCACTGTGTTCCCTGTTACGATCGTCTCTACGCCAACATCTGCCAGGGCTGCAAAGAGCTCATCGGACATAACTCACAGGTCAGTGAGAGAAAGAGCAAAAGTGTGTGTGTGTGTGTGTTTGTGTGTGTGTGTGTGTGTGTGTATTTGGTTCAGTACAGCCTTGTGTTGATTTAGTTCACACTTTGGAGGATTATGCCATGGCGTCATTCTATAAACACAGTGTATCTTGTGCAGAGCTTCTGACTGTTAGGAATGCACTCGAGTACAATTACACACAAGTAATGGCAATAGTTCATTTTAACAACACAATAAATGTCTGAATTAATCGAGTTAATGTTTGTTTTAAACTTTATGTTTGTTTTAAAATCTTCAATATGCTCATTTTACATTAATTGCAGGAATATAAATTGGAAATTATTTTTATAATTGAAGCCATAATGTTAATTCAACAATTTGTGATCAGTTAAAGTTGTCTTTTCAGTGAGAAATTGTGGTCTAATTGGTTACGGGGGATTAGCGGTGGGAACTGTGGTCTATATGGTAAAAGGGGAATTGAGGTGCGAAATGTGACATATTTGGTTACAGGGACATTAGGGGTGGGAACTGTGATCTGATTAGAAACAGAAACGTAAGGGGTGGGACCTGTAGTCTGATTGGTTATGATAGATTATTAGTGGGACTTGCAATCTGATTAGACTGAGGGGGATTAGAGTGGGACCTATGGTATGATTGGTTACAGGGACACTAGGGGTGGCACCTGTGCTCTGATTGGTTACAAAGACATTAAGGGATGGGACCTGTGGTCAGATTGGTTACAGGGACATATAGGATGGGAACTGTGGTCTGATTGCTTTTAACGGGATAAGGGTTGAGACCTGTGGTCTAACTGGTTTACAGAGGAATTAAGGGTGGGAACTGATTCATTACAGGAGGATTAGAGATGGGACCTGTGGTGTGATTGGTTACAGGGGAATTTGGATGGGAACTGTGGTCTATATGGTAAGGGGCGTCAAGGTGTGAGTTGTTGTCTGATTGGTTATAGGGGGGTTAGGGGTGGGAAGTGTGGTGTGATTGGTTACAGGGACTTTATGGGTGGGACCTGTGGTCTGATAGGTTACAGGGACATTAGGAGTGGGAACTGTGATCTGATTGCTTTTAGGGAGATAAGGATTGGGACCTGTGGTCTGATTGGTTCCAGGGGAATTAGGGGTGGGAACTGAATAATTACAGGAAGATTAGGGGTGGGACCTGTGGTGTGATTGGTTACAGGAGGATTAGGGGTGGGACCTATGGTGTGATTGGTTCCAGGGGAATTAGCGTGGGTATTGTCATCTGATTGGTTACACGGTCTTTATGGGTGAGAACTGTGGTCTTATTGGTTCATTAGGTAATCACACAACTTCAGTAGCAACCATAGGTGCTGAGGTTTGAACATGGGACATTCTGATCTATAGTCCAATACCTTAACCACTAAGCTACCCCTGCCCTACGATTGGTTACAGGGACATTGGGGATGGGACCTGTGGTCTGGTTATAGGGAAATTAGGTTTAGAAGCCGTAATTTGCAGGCTTGACCTGAGAATTGATTGCAAGAAATATTGGATGTTTAAGCTACAGTATGTTCACGGCTAATCATCCAAATCTTTCTCTTTGACTCCGGACCTCCTTGTTTTTAAGGGGCGCTTCCCCTCCTGCTGAGATCTACTCCTATATTTCTGTGTTGATTTTACGTGGAAAGTGAGTCTTTGCTCTCAGACAGTCTAAATAAAGCATCGGGTCTTTTGGGAGATGTAGTGAAGGCATCTCACGATTACTCAAGCAGCTGTGCATACAGAGAAAAAAACAACTATAACGGAGATCTTGCTGAGGTAACACGTCTGTGTTGAAAGCTTCATACAAACATGAAAATGTGAAACGTGATCGGTGTGTAAACAACACTGACTCCTGGGATGGATATCCATAGAAACACTGTGATCCAGCTTGTCACTGTCACTGCTTCACTATAGGACAGCGACTGTGGATACACAGCTTTGCATAAGTATTGACCCCTATTGAACTTTTCTATTTATTTGTAGCGTTACAGCCCCTGAAACAGAATTATTTTCCACCAGGTGATAGTAATAATTTGGTTAGTTACAAAAGTATTTATAGTATAGGTAATATTTGTTAGAACCTCTTTTGTAAGACTTTAAAGCAATGTAAAGCTTTGCATATCTTGGTTGTGATATTTTTGGCCATAATTCTTTGTAAAATTATCCAGCCTCTGTTAGACTAAATGTTGTTGGTCTTACTACAGTTTCCCAATCAGATTATGGGTTTTAACAGGGGCATTCAGGTTCAGTGTACCGTGTAACTTTGGCAGTATGTTTAGAGTCACTGTCATGCTGGAAACTTAAGCTTTGCCCATGTTTACAGTCTTTTGGAGATCTTCAAATTTGGCCTGTATTTGTCTCCATCCATGTTCAACCCTAACCTGGGTTCCCAGTCCTGAGGATTATCACATGATGCCACCACCACCATGCTTTACTGTGAGGATGGTGTTCTCAGCGCGAGGTCCTTCAGCATTCCCCTTTAATGGCTGGTTGCTTTTTTGATGCTTCCCATCACTGTCTTTTTCCGAACGTCCTCCTCTAGACAGAAACACATTTCTTTCATTCCTGGCATTTTTAAAACAATTTTTTATAATTTTTCCCCTAATTTAGTCGTGGCCAATTCCTACATTTCATTAAGCCACTCCCACGTCAAGGCTACAACTACCAACCAGGGAGGGCGAAGGCTATCAAATGATTTTTCTAAGACATGTGACTCCAGCCAAGTGCATTTTTTTAAAGTGCTTTCTCATGCACTGTAGGGAGCGGCGTGACGCTATCTGCTCTGTCCGCTCTAGAGTGCCCCCCATCCCTCCGCAACGAGAGATCTCAGCCAATCAGCTCTCTCTAGGCACCCTAGATGATAGGGCAGCCACTCAGGGCCAGTAGTTAAGGCTTATTGGTCTTCATGATGCTGTTCATTGAGATACAGTACGTTCTCCAACAAGCAAAATGTTTTTCCAGGGACAGTTTCAGACAGGTCAACTCAACATTCATCTGAACTCCCTTCAAACTAACTGAGCTTGTTTCACAGTAACAAGAATCTATGGTTATGCAATCGCAGCTTTTAATTTGTATATCATGTGTAAATTTTTCTAATATTAAAGGGAATTTTGTGTAGATTTTAGTTGCAGGTTGTAACATTACAAAATGGGGTTCACAGCCAAGCTGAGTCATATCTTAAGAGTGTTTTTGTGTGTATGTGAATAGGAGTTGTACTACGATGACCATCACTACCATGAGGAATGTTTCCGCTGCTCCCGCTGCAATCGCTCGCTTGCAGACGAACCTTTCACCTGCCAGGACGAAGCTCTCCTGTGTAACGACTGCTACTGCAGCGAGTTCTCCTCCAAATGTGTTTCCTGCAACAAGACCTTCATGCCAGGTTTGTGATGCTCAGAGATGCTGCAGGGTAAAAATCTGGATTGTTCTTTATCAGCTCAGTGTTGAGACAGACAGACGAGACATAAGGAGTTTCCCCGACTGGATCGACTTGCAGAGCTGCACTCGTCTGCCCAAAGGGGATCAATTTACCCGTAAATGACACACAAACGAGTGATGACTAGCATGACACATTAGAGAGAGAGACGGAGACAGAGAGAGAGAGACTGGATGTTCTGTCCCTGTCGCATGTCTGCAAGCACGAATCATGCTGCAGTATCAGTTTCAACATTTCACACCCACGCAAAGAAATGCATTCTTCTGACTTCTGACCAACTGTCTGAAGACATGTGTGTGTGTGACTGTCATCTTTCTTTCTTTCTTTCTTTCTTTACTGTGTTGTTTTTTTATGTATCTTCTATATTACATTTGTTCATTTTCTTACTTTGCATTCCTGTCAGTTAGTTTATTTCTTTTTTCAGTTCTGTCAGTCTTTTTTTCTTTCACTTCTTTTCTTCTTTTCAATATTTTTTCCTTTTTTTTGTATTTGTTTGTTCTATTTTGTTGAAAAATTCACTTCTCTTTCTATCTTTTTATTAGCTTTCTTTCTTTTAATTTTCCACAGTTTTATTCAGTTGTTTATTTTCTCATTGTTTTCCTCTCACTGTATTTCACAATTGTTTGTCTTTCTATTTTTCTTTCTTTCTTATTATCTTGGCTTCACTGTCTATTAATTTTTTTCTTTTTTTAATCCTTTCATTCTTTCGTTTTTATAAAATTTTCTCCTCTTCATTTCAATATTTTTATTTGTTTTATTTGCCCTTTTGATAGTTTGTTTGTGGATTTGTTGCTTTTTGGTTTAAATGTTCACTTCTCTTTTATGGTAGGTTTTTGTCTTTCTATTTTCTTTCCGTCTTTCCTTGTGTTTCTTTTACTTTTATGACTTACATTTATTTCTCTTTTCTAAACATTTATTTCTCTTACCATTTTCTACTCTTATTTTTTTGTCCATTTTTTAAAAAATTCTTTCTTCCTCTTTTTTGTTTATTTCTCTTTCGCAGTCACTCAATCACTCACACCATCAGCATGTGATTTATCCTGCTCAGGGTCACAATGAATCCTGAGACTATCCCAGGATCGCTGAGTTTAAGGCAAAAGTACACCACAGATGGACTTACCTCTCTTTAGTATACTATCTATCTATCTATCTATCTATCTATCTATCTATCTATCTAGTTTGTTTAACAAGCAGAGGTAATGATGATGATGATGATGATGATGATGATACAACCCCATGGTAACGACCAGTCGATCAGTTGGTGCAGTATCCTGTAGCCATATATGGGCATGAGCTCAGCTCTTACATCACTTCCTGTGTGAGAGGTGATGGTCTCCAGACCGGACTGTAGTGGAGTAAATATGTGTGGAATGAGCAGGACTCATGTACTTACAGGCTGGACACACACACTCCGCACTACACACTCCACCCTCTCTAGGTGTGAGATTCTTTATTATGAGTTCCTCATAACTCCTGAAGCAGTCACACTCAGCTTTCTCTTTCTATCTCTTTATTTTTCTTTCGTTCCTTCCTTGTTTCTTTTTAAACCCTTCAGAAAATCTCATGATAAAGTAAAAAGTACATATATTTTTCTTTTTTTTAAATAAACTCCTAAAAACTGATAAACGCTTCTTTCTTCATGTCTTTCTGCCCTTCAGTAAATGTTATAATAATGTATAAAGAATATTGTTTTGTTTTTTTATCAAATCTTTAAAACCATAGAGTATAAGTGCTATATTTCCTCTTTTCCTCTCTATTTCTTTTCATTATTCTTTCTTCCTTTCTTTTCTGTTCTATTCTTTCGTTCTCTCTTTCTTTCTGTCTTCCTTTGTTATTTTCTGCAGCCTTTGAAAAAAAAATCTTATGAGTTTAAATTCCTAAACTATTAGTTATAAGTTCTCAATTGTTTTTTTTTTTCTTTTTTTTTTTTTTTTTTTTTTTTTTTTTTGGA
>JAOTRS010000011.1:18778406-18791137 GCA_028565755.1 Dinotopterus cunningtoni | reverse complement strand
CCATAATTATTATTATTATTAATATAAAAGTTTGAATGCTTTTTTAATGTGTTATTTACTGTAAAGAACAATGATGTTAGTCACTATACAATGAAAGAACTTTTATCTATATACAGTAATCTCTTTGACTCGGTTATATGCAAATTTTTCGTTTGTTGAGCTCAGAGCTATGTGAACAATCTGCTGCATGAATGACCGAAGCACACTGATGCATAAGAAGACCTGCGTACTGTACACAAAGACTCATTCCTGGCTCGTGTCATTCGATACGGTTTAAGGGAAGGTTCCATTTGAAATCGTGTTTGTGACTGAAATAATACGACTGTTCGCCGGATTACCGTAGCATGTCACCGGATGAAAGTTACTCTTTACAGGAATTGTGTAAGAGAGCAAAACAACAAGTTGGTTTCAGTCCTGCGTTTGAGCTTTGCTTAGTTTTGTTCTGACCCCTATGTGGATCGGTAACTGAGCAGCTCTCAACATGGCAACATTAAACAGTGTGTGTTTTGTGCTGACATGCACCATGATGTGTGTTTTAGATGATTTGACCTCATCACACCAGAACGTCATCTCTGTGATATAAATCAGAGTTTTAGATATTTTTTTATTTTTTTAATCTGATAAAAGACTTCATGCTGGGAAAAAGGAAACATTACAAAAACATTACAAATACAATCTCCATTAAAATTTTAATACAAACAGAAAGTATTTTTCATGGCAGGAACAAACAGTTCCCAGAAGCCCAGGGGCAAATATAATACTGAGAAGTGAGGACATATCGTATCTCAATCTTGTGTTATGCAAAATCGCCTGCACCCTTTTTCTAAAGAGACA
Source organism: Dinotopterus cunningtoni (assembly GCA_028565755.1). Lineage (NCBI taxonomy): Eukaryota > Metazoa > Chordata > Actinopteri > Siluriformes > Clariidae > Dinotopterus > Dinotopterus cunningtoni. Next base: position 18,790,303 of record JAOTRS010000011.1, on the reverse strand, counting down.
CGCGGTCCGAATGGGGTGAGGAAAGGCACGGTGCCAGACCTGGCCCGACCGCATAGTAGAGCCTTCGCTATGACACCGAGATCCTGTTCGACAAAGCAAAAGCATCCATTCACACACTGACTTTAAATGGTAAGTCACAAAGTCAGCTTTATAATGTACAGAAGTCAATATAAGCGGCACATTCAAGTCAAAATGGGACTTGTGATGAAATTTTTTGTAATCAAAGGCTCAAAATTTTGGACAATGGTGGCTCAAATGGTTAAGGCTATGGGTTACTAGGTTACTGTTCAAAGGGTTGGGGTTTAAGCCCTAACACCACTAAGTTGCCACTGTTGAGCCCTTGAGCAAGGCCCTTAACCCTGTTCTGTTTCAGGGGCGCTGACCCTGTGCTCTGAGCCCAGCTTCCGAACTGGGATATGCTAAAAAAACCTCCACATTTCATTCCACATTTTCACATTTTATTGTGCTGTAAGGTACATGTGACAAATAATAAATATTATTATTATTATTATTATTATTATTCTTATTAATTATTTACAGAAGAACAGTACTGTGATGAGACTCTTAGTCTCAGTAAAACATTTGAACTGTGCATGCGTCCGTGAATGACGGGAGTTATTGCCTTATCCCCAATACAGTCCTGACCTTGCTCTATGCCAGTTCCACATGTTTGGGCCATTAGGGTCCCAACATACTGTAAGGAGTTCCTGGGAGGCCAGCGTTTTAGACATGAAGCAGGCAGTCCGATCATGGATGACCGAGAAACCTTTCTACCTTGACGGTATCCAAGCACTAGTGAAACACTGGGATAGGTGCATTAGTGTAGCAGCAGATTATATAGAAAAATAAAGGGAGTTTTTACTCTCATAACTGTGTTCTGTTATTCTGTCCTAGTTTGACTTGAACGTCCTTTGTACAAAAAGTGTACAGGAGCAAAAGTAAGTAGCTAGAGTAATGAATTTTCTGATTTTATCCCTTACTTGTGCTGCACAATTAATCACATAAAAATAAAAATCGCAGTATGAACCGGTGCAATTATTTAATTTTTAAATACTTTTCACATGTATAATAAATATTGGCAAAAATCCTCCTAAAAAGATTTCAGCATTTGGGCCATTAATGGCTGCTAGTCTAGGTAAATACTTTTAAATACTAATTGGTATATTTAAAAATTAAATTTCGCAGTTCAACCTGCAATTACAATATTTTTCAAAATAATCAAAATATGTTTTTTTTTTAAATCAAATCGTGCAGCTGTATTCCCTACTTATTTGCTTTAATATTTAACATTATAGGGTGAGTTATTTAGTTTTTGTTGTTCTTTTGAGGTACATCATGCAATGTCTTCCAAATAATAATTTGCACCACTGAACAGCGTTTTAGCATTTGTGTGCGCTGTTTATTTGTTTTTTTTTCACCAAATTTAAAAAAAATTTATTTACGTCTATGAGAAGTTATGCCGCTTTAAATATATATTTCTCCTTAACCACAGTAACCCGTAGTAAAACTCGAGTATAAGAACGCTCTGACTCTCTAACGCTCTTTCATTATCCTGTTCCGGCTGAAATTTTGGACAGCCTGCCGTTACACCGAGCTGAGGCAGAGTATCATTATTTCATTACGACATAATGTGACCTGTCTGTGAGTGGTTATGTTTGGTATTTTGAAACACTTCTGAAATGTCGAGGTTATAAATCAATTATTATATTCTACATTGTTATTTACAGGAATTCATTTCAGCACTTTGGATATCAAGTGTCTAAAGATGAAATTTAGGATTAAAAGAAATTCTTGCTTTTTTTTTTTTTCTGCTCAGTCACGGAAACAAGGAAGTTTTCTCCTGCCTGGGAATCCAGCTAGCTGTGAAGTACTTCCTGGATCGAGGGCACACAGATGTAACAGTGTTTGTGCCTTCCTGGAGGCGGGAGCAGCCCAGGCCGGACGTGCCGATCACAGGTGAGACAGAAAGGAGAAGGAACACGTTTAACTTCCTGTTCATGGTTCTGAAAACCACAGTCAGTTCAGTGAGGTTTAAACATTTGCATTGATATTCACTCTTCATTTGGTTGAAGCTTTTAAACAAAGCAACTTAAAAGTAAAAAACATAAAGACTCCATCTGTGGTTTGTGTGTTGTAGGATTTAGAATTAGGCTTTAGGAAGAAATAGGAATTAACATCAGTCATAGACATACCAGTTATGCACAGGATAGCCACATCTAAGCAATGGGAAATACACTCAAAGAGTTGAAAAGGTTTTTTCTTTAGTAATAGGGATAATATATCACAGATAAGACGTTGCAGAAGTAGTACAAAAATTCTATGCAGTCGCGACTTATTGCAGTGTCATTTTTTATATTATGAAATATCCATGGTGACATGAAATGTGTCACAAAGCCACAATCAGCTTTATAAATCTGCATCAAGTGCAGCACGCTTATGAAAATCAACTGATCCAGTGAGACGTCACAATTTATGTCAAAGTCTCTGCTATCGTGAAATGTTTCGAAAGGAAGAGTTTGTTCCTCATAGTTAAATGGGAGATGCTGGAACTAAAACTCTTCAAGCAAAACTGGTCATCTTTAAGTTCATATAGTACATAATGCCACCTGTCAATAATGATTTGTGAAAATCCCTTAAGGGCACAAAATTTGCTGAGTGATGTTGGCAAATGCCATAACGGTAATTTTAACATAAGTTTATCATGATATTTATACCATACTAGCTGGAGATATCCAAGTACTGACAAAGTTTTATTAAATTCTGTATAGCCAGTTTTGCGTGATGCTTGTGACATAATCTGGCTGGACAGACATACAGACATACAGACAAACATACAGACAGAAATTTTTCTGAAACTGGTTTCTGGTCCTCCAGTGTATGAAACGTTAAGATATAATTGAAAGAGCGAGTTCTGACCAATGTACAGACAAAACCTTTTTTTATTCATATAGATAATACCATATTCACCCCCTTATTGTGCAACAATACTCATGAGTTACATTTCTCACTGTTGTATTTACTGTACTAATTACTAAATTATGTAAATCCAACATATATACTCCTTTTGATAAATCGCGATCGGGAATTCAACTCCTTAATCTTCATTCATGCACATTCCCTTCTATCAGCAAGTAATGAGATAGCTATTTGAGTTTCTTTTGTGACACATTTGCATAAGCTGGAACACGCTCTTTGTGTTTGAACAGGTTTCTAGGAAACATTTAAGCAGAACTAAAGTTGCACAGTCTTGCCTACGGTCATGTAATTTGCATGTTAGACAGGCATTTAGATACACACCAGACCTTCGCTCTTATACTTCTGTCCTATACTTGTTTGTTTAGATGATAATTAGTCTAAGGAAAGAAAGAGAAACAACTGCTTATCTGGAATGTCAGAAACAAAGCGATTTGCATAGATTCCTTGTGCTTAGTTGGCAGGAAACAGATTCATTTACTATGGTAGTGCAAATCCTCTTTTAAGGCACAGAATGAGTTTTTGGAGAGTAGCTTAAACTAGAACCTTTGACATATTATAAAACAACCATTCATGTCAAACATGATCTGTGTTCAACAATAAATGGTTTAATCTGTTTTAATGCTTAAGAAATCAGCACAAGAACACTTCTAATGTTTTTATTTTCCAGGAAGAAAGTATGCGTTGACGTACAAGTCTGAATAAATATGCAAATGATAACAATAAACTCTCCCATGTGCTTGAACAATCCAACCTCGCCCTTTCATTACACTACCAGTATGGAATGCTATAGCACGATCATAAAATTTGTATTATTGTACGAAAAAACTTAAACAATGCCGTTGAAGGGTCAAAACCAAAATGGCTCACCCGGTTGAAAAGATTGAAGTGTGTGCCTTCTTCTCGACAGCCCATTCAGCTCATGAAACGGTGAAACTCTGGGGTGCGAAATTCTTTTCCTTAAGAGCCAAAAGAAGGCTTCTTCAAAGACCGTCTCCACACCCATACGTAGTACTTCTCAATGATAAAACCACAAATGCTGGAGCATTACAGTTTCCCTATATTGACACTTGGAGCTGCAAACCTGTCCCAACATGACGATGCCCCTGTGGGACCGACCACAAAGCCAGCTAAATGGAGACATGGTTGTTTAACATTGGACGGGACTGGAAGAACTCAATTGTCCTGCACAGAGCCTTGACTGTACTCAATCCCACTGAACAGCTTTGGGATGAACAGAAATTAGCAAATGACAAATTCATTAGTTTGTGGTTTGATAAGCAATCAAATCACGCACAACCCTCCTGCCCCACCTTGCTGTTGAACCCTACAGCTGGTTCTAGTGCAACTATTTGTCATCAGAAGTCACAGAGTTTCAGTAGATAAAGGGAGTTCACCGTTTACAATTAGGGTGTCAAAGTGCATCTGTTCTTGGAAGAACCCTGAGAGAAGACACCTAAACAAACAACATCATAAAAAAACAAAGAGCTATAAAAGCAAGTACTGGATATGTATTGATTTGTCTATTAAAAGTAATTACAAATGAAGTGAAAAGAACATGACAAAGCCATGACACTGCCTAAAGGAGTTCTTCTACAGTAAAACCTCGGATTGCCAGTAACGCGGTTTGCGAGTGTTCCGCAAGACCAGCAAAGATTTTTAATAAATTCTGACTTGGAAAACAAACAAGTCTTGGTTCACGAGTACCGAGTATCATGTATCATGCATGCGCTTCTTGTTTTGATGCCGAGCGTCACGTGATCACAACCGAGCCAAAGGTTTTTCTCTCTCTTGCGCTGCGAAATTGTGGGTAATCGTCTCCCCTGCTGGGTCTTAGTGCGCATCTCTTACTGGTATAATCAACATCTGTGTATGCATGTACTGATTACTATAACACGGTTACCACGTGTGTTTGCGTAAAACATAATTTATTTTATATCTGTATGCGTGTGTGTACAGCGCGCATGTAAAGCAAAAGCAAGTCTCATTAGAGAGTTAAATGATCCATTTTCTCTCTCTGTATCACCCTGCTCTTTGTGTCTGTGTGCGCACGCGTCATTGGACACTGTGCTACTGCGTGCACAAACGGAAACACTTCGGAAACACATCTGTCGGGATTTATTTTTACTTTTTTTGAAGGTAAAGTGCAGGTTAATTTGTTTTATTTTTACTTTATATTTTGTGTTAATTATTTTTATGTATTCATTTGGTTGGACTATGGAACAAATAATTTAAGTTTCCATTATTTCTTATGTGAAAATTTGATTTGGTTTACGAGTGTCTTCTTCTGGAACGAATTATGCTCGTAATCCAAGGTTCCATTCTACTAGGAATCAGTGACAGGATTATGTAATGTATTGGCAAAGGTCGCATTTCTTAGATAGGCAGCATAGCGGTGTAGTGGTTAGCACTTTCACCTTGCACCATCTTGACATTGAAGCATGGTGGTGATGACATTGAAGTCTGGGTATGGATGGAGCCAGTTACATGGCACTACCTGGGACAGAGCTTCACCTTCCACCATGGGAATAACTTTTCCCATACTTCCAAAGCTGCATCAGACTGCACGTACCAAGAATTTATTAGACTGACCTAGTCAAAACCCAGACATCAGTCTGATTCATAAGCTATTATAATTTTCCTAAGGAAGATGTGGATAGTTATACAACCATCAGTCGTGACAGCAGGCCAAATTTTTTTCTTCTTGTTTAATTAGTCTTGGGGTCACAATAAAATATGAGACATGTTGCATAAATCAAATGATAAAAAGTCCATTTCAGGTCCAGGTTGTTACACTTCAAAATGTTCAAGATGTCCAAAAAAAGTTCACGTTCAAAAGGATGAAAACTTATGCAAGGCTCTGTATTCATGACTCACAGAGCATTTGTCTTAAAAATCTATGGCTTTGAATGTATTTTTAGAATCCCTTCAGAAACCATCTTGTCAAGTCTTCAGAGGGCAATAGATACAAGAACGAGAACCCGAGCAATCTCTCAAGTGGTTCATGACTTCGTAGCCGAAACAAAGCAAACCAAACAGAAAGGAAGCTGCAGTCAGGAAATAACCCGAGATTTGCCGGATTAGCCCAGAGCTGAGAGACCGTAATAGACGTTGGGTATTTTAGTCGCTATGGTTTTGTTTGAATACCCCAGATGCAGAACTGAAAAGTTTTATTTTTATAGTGAACTTCCACGCAAAAAGAAAGAGAACAAAGTACGAGAGCGAGAGTGTGCGTTTCTGTGTGTGTGTGTGTGTGTGTGTGAGTGACAGAGAACAAAAGACAGAGAGTTTTTACAATGTGCTTGTGATTGTAGATTAACGTACCCTGTGTTCTTCAGGTGTACAGACGGTTGCTAAGAAAACAGCTGTGCACACCGCCAGTAAAGGGGTGCGTTATTGTTCCCTTTTTTACCGAAGTGAACAAACCTTATCTAAAAACGGTTGAAATTAGTCACAGCCCAAACGCTTCTTAAAGCCTGAAGACAAACTGCTCCCTAAAGTCTTATTTATTGTTTAACAGTAGTGTGGTGTGTGCTGACTTGCCAAAAAATTAAGGTTAATTACTGGGATTTTTTTTGTATTTAGGGAAGTATATTTTGATTACTGTATATCTGTAGGCGTCATGACCATGCTTTCCAATAGGTCTGATACTTGTCTTTATTTTTTTTATATTATTTTTTTTTACAGGAAGAGATTTCTTATACTGTAAAATTTTATTATAATAATAATGAACGATGGTATTTTGCCTGTTTATATTATTATATTCCATTTTAGCAGTGAGTATATGGGTCCATAGCTAACCAAAGTAGAAAATTGAATACAACTTTCCACGCTCACATGTTACACCTTGGCCATGGCCATGCCCTTTTTGGGACTTCGGACCTGTGTGGACAGATTTACTGGGATTTATGGGTACACAGGCAACAACTTATTTATTGAGACTCAGTGGCAGACATCTTTAATCAGGACTTGCCTCTTTTAATGGGAATAACAGCCATTGAGGCTAAACCTCCTTTACTGGGACAAACCAACCGAGCTGAATTTGAGGCTTGCACCTCACCCTTTCTATCTTATACCTCATTTCAAGTAATAAAGCATTTCACTCAGCTATAAAATGCTAATGAAAACATATACATTGTTCTGATTCACCACAGATCAACAAATTCTCCGTGAGCTGGAACGTAAAAAGATTCTGGTCTTCACTCCATCAAGGCGCGTGGCAGGAAAGCGTGTGGTGTGCTACGATGACCGTTTCATCGTAAAGCTGGCATACGATGTGGATGGCATCATCGTGTCCAATGATACCTACCGAGACCTTCAGGGGGAAAAGCCTGAATGGAAACGCTTCATAGAGGAGAGGCTGCTCATGTATTCCTTCGTCAATGACAAGTAGGCCATGCTTCAAAGTCTGCTTAATACACACACATACATCACGAACACAGTAATAAATCTTCGATATTAGGCCGCAGTATTTAAGTAGTAAAAAAGTTTGTCATGTTGTTGGCTTTTTAAGGTTTATGCTCCCAGATGATCCACTTGGGAGACATGGGCCTACTTTGGAAAATTTTCTCCGCAAGAATCCCCGAGCTGCAAAAAAACTCCCCTGCCCTTACGGTGAGTATCAAACAAGCTCCTTAAAACAATAAGCCTTATATGCAAATTCCATGATTCTCCTGAGCTACATGTGCGCCAACCGGTTCACATAGCTTCATAATCGCTAGTGACGTGTAGTGACCTGTAATTTCATCACTCCGATGACAGATTTGCTTAAAGCACAAAGCAAAGTTATGCATAATCCTGTGTTCTACTGTATTGTAAATGTACTGTATATTTATACTGTATATCTGTTGCTCCTGTCAGCTGGTGAATGGGGTACTTTTCCTGATAACACAAACAAAGCTGTCACTTTGAATGCCAAGGATTACTAAATGTTTTTTTTTTTTGTTTGTTTGTTTTTTGCCACTTTCCATTGAAGGTAAGAAGTGCACCTATGGGATCAAGTGTAAGTTCAGCCACCCAGAACGTAGCAAGCAATCCCACCGTTCTTTGGCAGATGAGTTGCGTGAAAAAGCAAAAGCTCCCTCCTTTTCCCAAAAACCATCCTCGTCGAGCCCAAACCCTTCCCGAGCAGCCCCTCTGGAGGAGGTGATGGAGCAAAAGCTCACTCTCAATCAAAGTGGACCGACGAAGAAGACCCTCACCAGTGAGAATACCCTGGTGGTGAAGAACACACCACTGTCTACTTTAAGAAAGTCCCTTTCCAAGAGAGACTGCTTCAACCAACATGCCCCAACAAATCCAGACTGCATCTCTGCTTCCTTTCAGGAGTACCTGGACTCTGGCCTGGGTTCATACGAATGCCAAGGTGAGCACCAGTGTGAAGGAGAGCAAAGGACTCCATCTAGCGGAAGGTTCCGACATTATCCAACCAATCCAGGTTACCATCCCCACCACGCCAGTATGGCTGCGTCCCAAAACCCAAGCAACGTGCCATACTCTTTTCCTCAGTATCACTCCTATGGAGGGGCACCTTACCCGCCAGGGAACTTTCCTCAGTATAGTGTACCCCATGAGTACCACCACAGAACTATGCCTCCTCCTCTTCATAATAACTACTGGTCTGAGCCATACGGACACTTCAGGTCTGTGCCTCCAGGACCTGTGCAGGGTGATAGCACTCCCTGGAACCATACAATGCCAGAAAGGGAGCAGGTGAGGAAGAAGCTGCGAGCTGTTTTTAATGCCCGTCTTGTGGACAGAGCAATGGAGATGTATCCAAACCTAATGGACCCTCAGAAACTAGCCATGGAGATCATCAACCTGCAGTCATATGAAGGGGTTTTGTGACGTTTGCTGCCTTGTGGGCGGCTTGTAAATGGTTTGTGTGCATGTATTGTACATTTGTACTGACACAGTTGTTACAGTATGTTTATGTTCAGTGTAAAAGCCTTTAAAGGTTTAAGGCTTAAAGTGATGGAGCAGATCGAAACAACATTAAATAAAGCAGAAACTTATATTGGACATGTACGTATGTTCAACAACTGGAGCTATAACCTACATTTTAAAGGTCACATATTATACTCCTTTGTTGAACACGTTTGTATAAGTCTTAAAGGTCTCCAAAGTGTATCTGTTATGTCCAAGCTGAAACACAACTCAGATCATCTATTATGGTATGCTTGATTTTCTTTCTGTTTTACTCATTTTCCAAACACCTTGTTCAGTGTCTGTAGAAACTGCCCCCATCTGTAGAAATTAACTGCCCCCCCGACTGCCCCTTTGAAAAGTGTATTTTCTTAGCCAGTCAGAACACTCTATGTTCAGGACCTTATCAAGGATTTTTTTTACCCTTACCAAGGATTTGCTACCCCAATTTTTCAACCAACAATTCTGACAAACAAAATCAGGGGAAACATATATGTAAGATTGTTAAATTATGATGATGACTATATCCTCAACATTTAGCAAAATGAAAGATAATTAAGAGCTGAAGAAGGCTAAGTTAGCTAGCTGTAAGTGGTTAGCCGCTAACTGCTGAGCATTGTGCCTAAGAATTGGACACAGCCCCCTAATAGGACTCACCCAACAGAACTCTGTGAGGTATGACATGAAAGTGAGTATTTCCTCATGCAGGAAATTTATGCAGGAGAGGCTAAACATGATGTCATAGCTTTAAGAACTAGGGAGAGTAGAAGGCAGTGCTGAAAGTCTTATAGAATGGGGATAAGCATTTGATGTTTTGGACTGGGAAGTCAGCTTTAAAAGACAGGGAAGTTGAGGGAGAGTGAGATCTATCTTTAACTTACAGAACTGCTAACCAAGACTGTATGGATGTGCCGGACTAAAAGCAGACAAAGAGTTTGAGACAAAGAGCAAGATAAGACAAGATCAGGGAGGGAAGCATTTAATGTTTTTTAAGGAAGGCTGGGACCTAAGACCTGCAGTTGGCAGTAATGTGACCTACTGGATTCCAACCTTTGTTAAACAACAACGAACAAGAAAAAAAGAGAATTTATTAAATCTTAAACGGACAACCAGCAGGGACGTGGTGCAGTGGTGGCCCAGGTGGCTAAGGCTCTAGGTGGTTGATCTGAGGATCCAGGTTCGAGCCCTGCTGTTGATGGATTGCGACACCACATACTACCCAGGCATTGCAGGTAGTGCTGGTCCCAATTCCTGTTAGAAAATGGGAGGGTCGCATCTGGTGTAAGACCTGTGCCTGATTGTATGGTCTGCTGTGACAACCCCTTGACAGGAGCAGCTGAAAGACTAGTTTAGCAGAGATGATTTTTTTTTTTTTATCTTACATGCTTTTTGTTTGTATATACAAACTAGAGAGCCTTTGAAAGACTTATTGACATGTGTTCATTTGGTTTTTGTGTTTCTCAATGCAGCCACCCATAATGTTTTTTTCTGCGTTTATTTCTAGATGTTGTTTTTTCAGCACGATGGCATTTAATAATCTTGTAATTGTTGTCATTTTGAATATCAACTCTATGTTTCTTTATTTATGTGTTGTGTTATACATTCTCTTTCTATTCTAGGAATCTTTTAGGCACCTTAATAATACACACTGGTTAGAATTTTAGTGCAGTCTTAATGTGATGTTTTGTAAATGCATATAGCTTTTAATGTGTAGCCAGTAAATATCTTTTAAGTGCCTAATGTGGTCTTGTTGGCACCGTGTGCCTGAAACACCAGTGAAAAATCTGAAAACTACCTAAAACAGGTAAATGAGTGTACACCCTGTGGGTTCTGGGTATTTTCCCATTTTACATAAAAATAGTCATATAGTCACTGTCTGATATAACTCACATAACTTTTCTGAGCCGCAGCGCTCTCAATGTTTATGCAAAGCAAGACTGACATGATTCGAGGACAAAGGAAAGAAAAGCCGCATCGAAAAGCCGCACCCATGTTTAAATGCTTTTGGCAATACCGAAACATTTAAAAGCAATTTTGAAAGCGCTTTTTTTTGTTGTAAGATTGTTATTTTACTATAACGCCTCCCTTTTTAAAGTGCTACAGTTTGTAAGTGTTTTACACAAGACTGTATGACCTGCTGGCTTTAAACTGTCATGCAATAAAGACAATATCATATAAAACTCATAGTTTTATTTCATTTCATTCCGTTGTTGTAATATCCAGTACTGTTTGGAAAGTATGTATTTTATATAATTGGCAGCCTTAGCCAATCATGATCATGCAACATACTGTACAGTATCACTATGCAAAAGAAAGAATAAATTGGAAAGAATGTAATAAATTATTAATTTGTAGCATGTCTAGAGTTTCCACAAAGAAAGCAGGCAAGAAATAATCCAATGTAACAATGAATAGATCCAGCAATTATACTTTATAGAAAGAAACACCTTGAACTCTTAAAGAGTTTTTGCTGAACCAGTGAAATCAATGTTTAGAGAGGTTGTACTTGTCAAAGTAACATCCACATGAATGCCAGGACCCGATGTTTCCACACAAAACATTACCTAGAGAATCAGACTAGCTCTACCGGTTTGTTTTCTCGCCCAGGTCTGTGATATATACACACATGTACATACTGTTGTTTATATGATAAAATAAAACAGGATTCATTAAACCAGGCCACCTTCTTTCATTGCCCTATGGTCCGGCTCTGATGCTAACGTGCCCATTGTACGTGTTTGTCTGGTGCATCCCATGGGTGTTTGATCTTTTTTGTGGGATCAGACCAGACGGGTTGGCCTTTGCTCCCCACAGGCAAAAATAATCCATGCGTGTCACCAGTTTACTGGAATATGATTTATAATCAATGTTAATGTGCTTGTGTTTTTTTTTGTTAATGTTATGGTTGATCTGTGTATATAAAGTGGCTTGCAAAAGTATTCGGCCCCCTTGAACTTTTCCACATTTTGTCACATTACAGCCACAAACATGAATCAATT
>JAOTRS010000011.1:18735938-18748697 GCA_028565755.1 Dinotopterus cunningtoni | reverse complement strand
CACACACACACACACACACACACACACACACACACACACACACACACACACATATAGAAACACAATAACCCTGCCCAATATATATATATATATATATATATATTTCTGTATAAAATGTCTCAGCAGGGTGATCAGCTTAAACACATGAATAACTATGGCAATCAAAAAGTTTACATTTGATCTTATGTACAATAGGATGTCATCTCCAGTGGTGATGACATAACTGATTCAGACTATAGCTAAACCGTTAGCATTTATCACTTCCTATTCAGAGCCATCCTGATCTTCATGTACTTTATGTAAAAGTTCATCCCTAGCACCCAGATCATGGGTCATGATGCACACATGAAGTGCTGCTACAGGACCTGGTCTTTATTATACCGAAAGCGCTCTCAGTGATGACAGGTACTTTTGAGTAATTGATGTTTGTGATGTTCATCTCTGACCAGTTGCTTGTACGATGTCAAAAGCCTATGGGGAATTCAAGGCAGGCCTCTCCTACATGCCTGGGGTGCAGTGGGTACAGCCGTGAATGATAAAGCAATCTGTTCTTCAATATTTTGGAGTCATGCTCTGAACATTAATATCTAAAAACATGGCCCTCTGGTCACTTGAAGCTGTATAGATGTAAATAGCTTTCTGTTTCTGTTACACCCGGTCTCCGGCTCTCCAGCGGCTTAAATATGGATGTGACATCCCTCAATCCCCTGGCTCTGCAAAAAGCCAGGTTTTGAACAAACCTGGCAAAACAGCGACCAACTGCCTGTTGATCCTTCTCTGTTGCTGGAACACAATAACCCTGCCCAGGACAGACATAAGCTCTCAGGGATAATTCTGCAGATGATGCTGTTTTGGGATGAGCCTTCACTGGCTAGCCAAAATAAAAATATAAGGGTTTCTGTGACCATCTTGATTCAGCAGCCTCATCGAAATAGCAAGCAATTGCCTGCTAAGATGAAAATCTTGGTGATGGCTTGTTTAGTATTAAAAAGTAAACGTTGCAGTGAAATCGAACAGTTTAGAGAGCAGTAATAGGTTGCCAGGTTTTCATTTTGTGATAGAAATTCGATAGAGACTAAGTGTTTTTATACTTTTTAATTTTTGACCCTAGCCTGATGGATGTCTCTTTCAGTAGATTCAGTGCCTTAATATTTTATGACTAAAGACACTATCTTGGCATGGATATTGTCAGTGCTTTAGATGGCTACAAAGAAAATACATTGAGCTGAGAATGGATGTGTTTTGGTTTGGCATCAATAGAAGCTCTGTAGCCTATTATCTGCAACCAATGGTGTATCTATAGCAACTGTCTACAACATTTTCAGCTGTCTCTGTCCAATTAGCTCTGTGCCACACACACAGCTTCTTCTAGTCTCAGATGATAGGTATCCTGCCTGACCCAGGAAATATATCTTTTGCTACAGTGCTCTATTTTACCCAGAAAGATTTTGCATCCAGTTCATATACAGCACAAATAGCTACACTTACCTCCATGAGGATTGGGAAGCTGCTCGATTGAACTACAGCATCTGTGAATGTTGCTCTGGGAAAACTAGCACTTTGACTGCTTCATGCATTTTTTATGCTTTGTATTTGATCACCCCCCTGTCTGGAGAGTGGGAAGAAGCTGCTGAAAAGTTTATACCGAAGTTTATACTGGCATTAGCACTAGTGTTACTTTTTCTGAGTTAGAGAATTTCATGCCAACTGTCTTCTGCACTTCCCCAACCACCCGTTTATTGACAAGAAAGTGAATTGGTGGCCATGTAGGGATTCACATGGTCAACAGCAATACTCAAATAGGCTGTGGCATTGAAGCACTCAGTGATTGGTATTAAATTGCCCTAAGCATGAGAAGAACAGATTCTCCACACCATTCTATTGTATGACCTTTGTCAGCCTGGACGGATGACATAAGACAGGGTAAGTCCATGGATTTATGCTTGTGGTGCTAAACTTTGACCTTACCATCCATGTACCTCGAGATTTATCAGATCAGGCTATATTGGTCTATAGCATGTATTGGTCTTCTGCTGTTGTACTCCATTCACATCATTTTGTACTTTCTCAGATGCGTTTCTACTCACCACAATGGTGAAAAGTTATTATCTGAGTTACTGTGGCCTTTTTGTCAGCTCTAATTAGGCTGCATGAATTTATGCATTGCACTCCTGACAAATGATTGGTTAAGTAGGTGAACAGGCATTGTCAAAGAAAGGTCAGTCAAGAGTTCTTCCAAGAATGATCAACACTTCAGTGGAATAAGGCTGTCTTTGCTATGGTAATGCTCTGAAATATTCCTGTTTATCCCATTAACTCATAAATAGTGGTGTAGTTATTTACAACATCCGAGGATATGCATTTATTCTGTAAAGTCTTTATAGGAGGCTATCTGATGCAAAGCCGAAACCACCTGGAACTCTAGTCCAAGTTGTCATCATTTTCACTACTTTTTTCAATTCCATTGTCACTTTCCCTGTCAAAACAATTACATCTTTTTATGTAACCATAAAGTCACAAAGCATAAACTCCTCTATCCTCAAAATATCAGATGACCAAATGTTGCACCACTACCTCAGATTTGTAAAACACATTCGAAGCCGTCAGTGTTAAACTGGTATTTATCTTTTTTTTTGTGTGGGTGGGATGGTGTTGGGGGGATTTTCCAGATTTTCCCCCTAATTTAGTCATATCCAATTCCCACCCATCACTAGGGGGCTCCCACATTAAGGCTACTACCAGTCAGGGAGGGTCGAAGACTATCAGATGCTTCCTCCAAACCACATGACTCCAGGCAACCGCATCCGCATGTGTTACGCTCATTCACGCACTGTTGGGAGCAGCGGAACACACTCAGAGGAGAGCAATATCCATTCCCTCTGCTTGCGTGACCTCACAGATGCCCGAGATTGGCTGAAAAGCTTGATGTGAGAGCGCTAAGTGCCTTCCATCCCTCCACTCTGAGTGACCTGTGCCAATCGGCCAATCAGCTCTCTCTATGACCCCAGGTGCAGAAGGCTACAGCATCACCCAGGATTCAAACTTCAAAGCGATCTCCTGGTGATGATGTGGTGAACACTTTACTGCTGCACCACTTGGGGGCCAAACTGATATCTCATATATTTAAGAAAACCATACAATTTTATTAAAATGCAATTTTTAATAAAAATTGAAAACTCAGCAGTGTTTCTATAGAAACATATACATTATCTCTGTGTTCTTCTTACTTCTTATTCTTCTTGCTATAGCTTGGGTGCTCACTCAGGGTTTAGGACTTTAATGTTGCTCAATATGATGTGTGGAAAGCACAAAAAAATTCTACTAAAAGTCAATAAATGGTCCATGTATGTATATGTAAACACCAACTTTTCATCCAGAAAAGGCCTAGTTTTACTTTCTTTAAAAGGCTGGGGTTGATTTAACAGTTTGCCCTTTGGCTCTAGTAATGCCAAAGCTGATGGATTTATGCTGGTTTTAAACCCCAGCGCTGTCCATTCCTATCAATTCAGCCATTAATTCCTTACAAAAGGCAGAGAGGGAAAAGGAGTCAACTCCCACAGCTAGCTGATACGCTGAAATGTCCGTTGTCTTTTTGATCCCAGTTCCCACTAGTTCTCCTTAAGGCAACCCACATACACACAAAACACACTCATAAAACGCCATGCAGCACTATCCCCCACAGGCAAATCTTCCTAATAGAAATGACACTGCTCATTTTTTTCTCAATTTGCTCTGTATTATTGCCACTTGTAAGGTTTTCGAGATGATTATTCCCTGCTCAGTGAATAGACTTCACAGTTTTGATGGTCATACCATCACCACAATCTTCATAACTAGATTTTTTGTTTTGCAAATCAGTTTCAGTGCATTCAGCCCACTGTAAACACCTCCATCAATCACACAGGGCTCAAGTTTACTGCAGTGATTTCTTATAAATATAATAGCCTAACATAAAAATGAGGCATTTTGAGTAGTATTGTTCTATCAACAGTGAACTCATGAATGCACCATGTACAGTACACTTATTGACACTTATTTTCAGACTCACTTATTTTATGAAGTGTTTTGAATATGAAATGTTTTCCAGAGCAAGCATGTGTGTCACCTGGGTAGAAACCCTGTCACAGGGTTGGATTTGTTTTCCATGAGCTGCCTATTGGGGACATTTTTGTTAAATAAAGTTGGGTCCATTACATCTCCATGCCCGGAGAGGTCTTCCAACATGTAATACAATCCACTTCACTCATGATAATCATCATTTCCGATTTGCAGATTACATAAAGCCAGTTGAAACTCAAAATATTTATGAAATCTGTCTAAGTTCTGAGTCTTATTTCCTGTGATTGCTAATACTATGTTCTTGGTGCATGACTTGAGGTTTTTGTTTCTCTTTGGGTTTACCCTTGTTGGCAATTCATACACATTACAGTTTTGTTATTTATAGCAATAAAACATAAAACTAACAGATCTGCCATATTTTAGCTTTGCTTTATTAATAAACCATCCATTTTCCCTCTGGTATTTATAAAGTTATTTTAATTTTAGTGCACATGAAATTTGCACTAAGTGTAAATATAACATCTGTCTGACACCACGATCAGTGATAGGCTCTGTGAATCTACAGGCTCAACTAGAAAGAAATCGGTCTCAGCATCATTTCTTCCAACCATTCTTGGTTTTTCCTTACAATCAGTCATGCTGTTATTGGGTGCTGTGGGTTGCAGCATGGGATCCCCATGAATTGGACTTGTTTGTCCACCGCATTCCATGGGTGCACGATTGGATTGAGATCTGGGGAGTTTGAAGGCTGAGTTGGCAGCCTTTAGCTCTTTTCCTGCTGGGCCTCATCTGTGGTGGGCTGTGGTTCACTGGATGTTCTGGTGCATTTGCATCAGGGCCAGCATGGAATTTTTTCTTTTGTTTTTGATTTGTGGTGCATTAGCTTTTCTGTAGGATTGGTCCATGCAGCCTGGCCTTTGAACCCCCATAAATACAATAGGTGTTAATGTTATTGCTGATCAGTGTATAGATACTGTGCATATAAACACAGCATAGGTCAATAATGTTAAAAAATAGTATGATGTATATTATTTAAATATATTATTAATAATATAATCTTTAATATTAAAGATATTTTACTACTACTGGAATATGGGAATGACATTGCAAAAAGGTAAAACTTTTAAAATGATCTTCTTCTTATTAATATTATTATTTGGTCACAGAAACAACCAAAAACAACCAGGAAAAGATAATCATGTGTATCTGAGCTATTTATTTGCTTATGTGACTCCTTTTTTTTCTTCCTATTATTTTTATGCTCAGTCTTGTTTGTATAGTTGGTTAAACAATGCAAAATCCTGGACAATCCAGAGGCCTATATATGTTTATTAAAAAAAAAAACAGCAAAACAAATAATGGCTGAAGTTCTCTGAGTTTTAAGGGCTGCAGATATTAATACTAGCCGTTCCCGATCCTAGACTAAGATCAGACTAAATCCATCAACTGATTATCTCAGATAAGGCTAAAAGAACTTCAGTGGAACTTTGGGCTTTGATTATACACGAGTATGCAGTAACTGCTCTGCGCCTCTCTTTTTACTCTCAGAGAAGCATTTATCTCCATCAATACCTGTCACTCTCGGATTAAAGACAAGATGCAGACTCAGACCTAATCGCTTTCTGAAAATTTCCACCAGCACCTAATCACAGCATGAGGAAACATAATAATTTCAATATCAACGTTACTGCTTTTCTTATACACATCATGTATTAACTGCTTAATTTTCTTTTTCTTCCTGTTGGATGTAAATAATTGATTGCAGTATAATTTTTTCAAGTTGTTCCTAAACACAGAAAAGTGATAATGAAAATGACACTTTTTTTTTTTAAGGAAATTGGACATGAGTGAAAATTTATTACTGCTTAAACCTTGTTCTTGAACCCAAACTCAGCACAATATTTTAGATTTTGTAAGCCACAATACCCTTCTTATGATATTTCCACTCTGGCGAATGGAGAAGATAAAGACCCTTCAGGTTTGACATTTGAAATTACCGGTCATTATTTGATTTAAAGAAAATAAAAGCTTGGTTATTTAAGGACAGTAAAAGTTTTCACACAAGAGAACAGAACAAGGTGAATGTCTCATTGAAATTCAGAGTTAGTGTCTAAATAAATACTGCATATCTTTTCTCTCCAGACGGTTTAATCACATTATGTTAGCGAGTGAATCCTTATTAACTGTCTTTCTTTGCCGAGTGTGGCATTTTATTCACAATAAAAGAATCAATAATCTCGTCCGTGTCATGAATTTGTTCAGTTGATAAAG
The DNA here is from genome assembly GCA_028565755.1 of Dinotopterus cunningtoni. Lineage (NCBI taxonomy): Eukaryota > Metazoa > Chordata > Actinopteri > Siluriformes > Clariidae > Dinotopterus > Dinotopterus cunningtoni. The sequence goes on along the minus strand of JAOTRS010000011.1, from coordinate 18,742,367 downwards.
TGATGCAACCTGAAACTTGTCCAAATCAGTTAACAACAATCTAATTGGTCCTGAAGGAAATAGAGATTACAAAGGATGTGAGAAATCTACTCTCCTCAACTGTAGAGTTTTTGTTTTAAACACACTTACTATTCTGGATAGTTTCATCTAATAACACATCCGTGCTTTCTGATGTCTGTCATGTTTGTGCTGATTGTCTTGGCGCTCTTTTGGAGCCATGGCAGCTCCTCAGCCGTGATTTTCTTTGCTCATCCAAAGATGTTTGACAGCTGTTTCACTTCTGAAAAATACAAAAAAACATAAAAAAAAAAAAACAAAAACTGGGGATCTCTCTTGTTACTAACACTGCCACTACGGTTCTGGGATTTGAAACCCTGCCTGAAGTCTCTGGTGTTTTGTCCAAATCTATGAGTCAGCCTGAGTTTCTAGAGCTGGATGACACACAGATTGATTGCTGGAACACTTTGTTTGGGTGACGTTTGCAATACAAATCAGCAGATGAAGATTCAAAGCTGCAGTAATTGATTGTATTTCAGTGTTGCTAGTGATTTAAAGGTTATGGATTAAATGCTTTTATGCAGGTGCAATCAGTCTTATTTGCACTAAGCCAGGGGACTTATACAGTAGCTGGTAATATTTGGAGAACTTGTTGTAATTTTTAAAGGGTTTGTGCTGTTATAGGAAAATAATCAATGACAAGGTGGCATATTGGTGAAGTGGAGTGATTTACTCTATATACACCACTGCTTATTTTTTACAATAAAAGCATAAAAATCATAAAAGCATAAAAAGCATAAAACTGACTTAACAATAAATACTTAAAAATCTGTTTATGGTTAAATTTAGTCAAAGGTGGAAGGTAACTACTGTAAGTAAATTTACTTCATTACTGTACATGTTTTATTATTACTTAACTAGTTTTATTAGAGGATTCTCCACTACATCATACAGCCATGGACAAAAGTTTTGAGAATGACACAAATATTAATTTTCACAAAGTCTGTTGCTTTAGTGTTTTAAGATTTTTTGTCATATGTTACTATGGTATACTAAAGTATAATTACAAGCATTTCGTAAGTGTCAAAGGCTTTTATTGACAATTACATTAAGTTTATGCAGTGTTGACCCTTTCTTTTTAAGACCTCTGCAGTTCACCCTGGCATGCTGTCAATCAACTTCTGGGCCACACCCTGACTGATAGTGCAGCCCATTCTTGCATAATCAATGCTTGGAGTTTCTCAGAGGTCCACCCACCTCTTGAAGATTGACCATAAGTTCTCAATGTGATTAAGGTCTGGGGAGTTACCTGGCCACAAACCCAAAATTTTGATGTTTTGTTCATTGAGCCACTTAGTTATTATTTTTGCCTTATAACAAGGAGCTCCATCATGCTGGAAAAGGCCGATTTTAGCGCCTTGTTTAAATCGTTGAACAAGGCTACTGTATAACTAGACTCACAACTACTTTTTGGAGCTACTAGTCCTTTGCCATTTTCTTACTAAAATCTGAACCCAAAGTTACGCCCTTGATTCCAGCTTATTAACATTTATTTCGAAATTCTTTTTTTCCTCTCTCAGAAATGCTGGTACAGTAAGTGACACCCAGTGTGTAATCATTACTCGGATAGCGGTGGTGTATGTTTTACCTGCACGGCTTTTCACACATCCAACCCACAATGCCTCAGATCCTGCAGAGCTTTTGATGACTCTCTGTCTTAGTGTGTTTTTTAAAAGGCCAGGCTCTGGTACACAAGCTCACATCTCTGTTTGAAGCTGGAAAAACAGCAAAGTCTCTGCAGTGTAACAGATCTCAGGTTCAGAGATTTTGTAAAAAATGAGACACAAACATCTGGAGATCAGAACATCTGTCAGCCCTAGTTATTTGTATACCTTAAACTTGTTTACTCCTGATGTAATTTATCATGCTTAATGTATCATGCTATTTGTCTAGCTAAACAGCCATGACTCACTGGGTAGTGATTGTATAAGCTTCTTGCACTTGGTTAAGATTTGGGGTACGTCTGAATTACTAACTCTTTAAGGTAACTTTATGGATATCTGCATATTACCATTGCCCCCAAATTGATCATGACAGCATCTCCAAGAAATAATAGTGTCTGGCATCTTGATTGATCTAGGCTTGCAACTATAATTAGTAACTCAGGCGTGCTTTGATCTGGAACAATGCTAGTGAGCCATTATAGTTTCAAAACTTTTAGGTTTTTCTACTTTGCCTAATTTAAGCAGAAGATAATGAAATTCATCCATGCGCATTCCCTCTGTTATACTGTAGCTGTGTAAAAGCGCAAGTAAGCTGTGTATTGTTTTACTGTGTTGGATATTTTTTGCGAAAAGCTTGTATTAAATGACAGTTTCAAATACATCAGCTTTGTAATATCCGAAGATAATAAAGCGAGTGGACCATTTGCACTAATGCATGAGAGTGAATAGAGCATAAAGACTGTTATTTTGTATCCATCACTTTCTGAAGCTCACTAAGTAAAAACAAAACCCATGTGGGAATGGCTTTTTTGCATAACTGCAAGAGCATGAAAATAGCCTGAATGGTACTTCCCTCATTCATTCATTCATTTATTCATTCATTCATGCAGATAGTCACTCAGTCATTCACTCACTTGGTCAGTCAGGCATTTGGTCATTCATTTAGCCGCTTAGCCAGAGATTCAGTCAATCAGTGACTTACTCGTTTATTATCACTCAGTCAGTCTCTCAGTTGTCAATCGGTCCTGTTCTGTCACTTATTCAGACAGTCAGATTGTCAGGGATTTTATCAGTCTGTGGCTCAGTCATTATCAGTTCGTCAGCTTCACAATCTGTTTGTTAGACAGTTAGTCTGTCATTTAGTCACTTAGTCAGTCAGTGACTGAGTTATTAGTTAGTTAGTCAATCAGCAAGACAATCAGTTTATCTAACAGTAAGTTAGTTAGTCAGTCAGTCATTTAATCAGTCAGCCATTGTTTTATTTAGTGATTCATTCATTCAGCCAATCATTCAGTCATTTAGAAAGACAGTCAGTCAGTCAGTTTGTCAGTCAGCCAATCAATCAATCAATCAATCAATCAATCAATCAATCAATCAATCAATCAATCAGTCAGTCAGTAAGTTAGTCAGTCAGTCACTTAATCATTCAATCACTCAAGAATTTATTTGGTGAGTCATTCAATCAGTTAATCATTCAGTCAGTCCGTCAGTCACTCAGCCAGTTAGAAAGCCAGTCAGTCAATCAGTAAATTATTCAGTCAGTCAGTCAGTTAATTATTTCATCACACAGTAATTTATTCAGTGAGTCATTCAGTCAGTCAATCAGCCAATTATTCAGTCAGTCAGTCAGTCAATCAGTCATTTAATCAGTCAGTCAGTAATTGTTAGTGAATTATTCAGTGAATCACTCAGTCAGCCAGTTAGAATGCCAGTCAGTCAGTAATTTATTCAGTGAGTCATTCAGTCATTCAATCAGCTAATTATTCAGTCAGTCAGTCAGTTAGTCAATCAGTCAGTCAGTCATTTATTCAGTCAGTCAGTAATTTAATTAGTCAGTAATTCAGACAATAAATTATTCAGTGAATCATTGAGTCAGCCAGTCAGCCAGTTAGAAAACCAGTCAGTCAGTAATTTATTCAGAGAGTCATTCAGTCAGTCACACACTCCCTGACTCACTCACTCCCTGACTGACTGACTCACTCACTCCCTGACTGACTGACTGACTGACTGACTCACTCACTCACTCACTCCCACACCTTTAGCAGGCTGAAGATTTTGCAGAATAGGGAGCTGTTTACACTTTAGGCTTAAAAAGAACCACATGGAAACAGGAACAGCAATAATACAAAATCAGTGGCAATCAGTAAGACACATTTACACAGATATGCTAATTAAATCAGAAAGTACATAACAATTTAAACATAGTTACAATTGGCCTGAAAAATGTTAATTTATATCTTAGGAGAACAGATCATTACAGATTATTTTCAGTTGCTGCTTAGGAAAACTGAAGAATGTGGCCTCTCCAGGAGATTAAAAAGTGTGTCCGGATACAATACAAAGTCTTTATCTTAATATGTTTAACAGCTTTCATAATTGTATTTCTCTTGGAACAATAAAATGGAAATTATGCTACATTTGATATACAAGTATAGCGAGAGTACATTTTGCAAAATGATTGCCAGTGCAATAAGGATTTAATGTATAGCAAGATCATATTGACAAAAGTGTACATTTTGAACTGTAATATGAAACAGATCAATATAAAAATGTAATGGTGATAGTGTGTGGATGCACAGAAATGCTTGGAGGTCACATACATACCACAGCAGTTCACATAAATATAACTGTGTAGTTGTTCTCATAAAAAATCATTGCTAGGAATAATGATTAATGCATGCTGAGAATCTTTGAAACACACACACACAGGCATTCACAAACACACACATTTCCTTTTTTCTCTTTCTCTCTGCAGTGAACAAGTGGAGCGTGATGGACACGCAGCTCAGCGGGACAGAAGAAACATTTTGCCCTGGTTGAATAAGTGATGAGAAGGAGAGTGCTGTGGCGAAGTCATTTTAAAAAGATGAACTTTTCAACACTTGTTTCTCTGAAAAGCACAGTTTTATTCAATAATTTACCCTAAAGTAGAGCGGTGCCATTGCAAATAATTCAGCAGCACTTCGGAGTCAGAGCCAAACTTAAATTTGTGTTCTCAATTTGTGTTTGAAGTGCTGGCTCTGGCTCTCTCTGGCTCTAAAACACACACACACACACACACACACACACACACACGAATAGCTTCTTAACACCAGAAGTGAAATCCACTAGATGTAGTGTAAATCACAAAAAGAACACATCTAATTCAGGAAATAGGATTAATAGTATTAATGTAACAACAATATGGAAATGACTATGTATTAAAAATACACAAACATTGTAAGGGTGTCAATAAACAATATTTATATTTTTACGTCTTAAAATATAATAAAAATATTTTTTAAATAATATTCTGAAAAATTATATAGAAAAAAAATTAAGAGCAAGTGTATTATCAACCCTGACTCATCATTTATACCACTTTATCCTGTATACAGAGTTGTGGGGGGCCTACAGCCTATCTCAGGAGGCATGAGGCGGGGTGCACCCTGAACGGGGTGCCAATCCATTGCAGGGAACACACACACTCATTCACACACTGGAGCAGCCAGAGAAAACCCATCAAGCACGGGCAGAACATGCCATAGACCCGAGGCAGGAATCAAACCCGGACCCCGGAGGTGCAAGGCGACGCAGCTAACCACTAATTGTATTATGTAATTGGAAAAAAGAAACTCTGCCTTTGGGTTGTGAATGATAATTAGTATTTGGATTGGCCTCTTATGAGCTGCATTATTGACACGGCTGCTCCAGTACTTCTTATAAATCATTGTTTGTTATTGTTTGATTTATAGAATTGTAACTAAAATTGTCCGAGTGAACTTGAAAGTGATGACATGACAGTTCTTGCTAAGGTAACTTTAGTTAAGGTAATGCTAGGTGTACTATCATAAGTTGTTTTTATTTGAAGGCAATGTTGTACTGTATACATGTTTCATGAATGCAATGCAGATTCGATGTTTGATGTGTGTTGCTGTGACAGTAACAAATTTAAGAGGTTGCCTCTTTTGTTTTGTAATGAAATGATAATTAAAAAATGTAGTATTAACAGTATTAATAACACAATTTATTTAGTTTTTAAAAATTGGTACAAGTACTGCATGGTCATTTTTAAATGATGTACAATACCTATTTATACAGGTCAACAGATGCCACGGCGGACCGTCTGAGCAGCACATTTAACTTGGCACAGGTTTTGTGCTGGATGTCTTTCTAGGCTCATCCCTCACTTTTTATTAAATTCAGGACTGGGACTTTGAGTTTGGGCATTGGCACCCATGCAGCACTGCAGTAATGTTCATATTGATCTCTGAATATTAGAAGTTATATATAGTACAACAATATAGTAAAATTTATCATTAAGTATAGCTTCAACAGCAGGAACAGTAGCATCTATAAATCTTTTATTTTAGTCTATTGTAATCAGACACAAATTTAGGTATGGGTGACACAAAAAGTCCCCAGCATCTTGCCAGTACCAGAGCACAGCGCACCTGCCACCCCCCAAAAAAATAGCATGGTGGTGACATTTGCGCGATCGGTTTTCTTTCACAGTTTTGCACATCATGTTAACATTCTCTTCTCACTGTGTGAGTTAATGAATGTGTTAGAAGCAGAAGAAAGACGTACAAAGATGAGCAGCAGGCAGCTAGATACAGTACACTCAAAAAAATAACTCGTTGAATGAACACAATTAAATTATGGAAAGAATTTCCACCTGATTTAATGGCTTTCTTTCAGCATTAAGCAATTTTGTTGGCCCAACTTA
>JAOTRS010000011.1:18669026-18680837 GCA_028565755.1 Dinotopterus cunningtoni | reverse complement strand
CATTGTCGCAAAGCAGCTTTACACAATCAAAAGAATTATTTAAGTTTGTATGGAATGTGAATGTGTATGAGTCAAAAGTATTAGATAGTCCCTACACATGCACTTTGTCTGCTGAGCATCACGGGATTACAACTGAGCCAATGGTTTTTCTCTCTCACGTGCTGCGGGATTGTGGGTAATCATCCCCCATGCTCAGTCTCAGTGCACGCGCATCACTCATATAGTCAACATCCGTGCACCCGTGTATGGTTTATTCTAACATGGAGTATGGTAAGTACGGCAATATCTATGGTAATAACTATACTGTATGCACTATAGTTGTAAATTATAGTAAATTATAAAACATACCATTGTAAAATTTATGATATGCCTTTTGTCAACGGTCAAAGCTGGTGTATGTAGCTAATGGTGTGAAAAATGTATGCTTGGCACCAATCAACAAATACTTAATTGCTACATAATATAAAAAAAAATTGGACTGTTTCTGAGTATATGCAATGTCCCCATGTTAATATACAGTAGAGGAATATAAGTTACTCATTCTAAAGATTTGCTCTTGTACCTTCACCCCCTGTCTCTGAAGCATGACATCGTTTTCCAGCTTTGCATGCTCAAGTCTGGCAGCTCATTCTGCATGTGCATTTCGTATTAGTTTGGGATCTCTCCAAGGTGTTGAATCTGGTCTTGGCTCTACACTGATAGAGCTCCAGATGCTGTAATTGTCTTTTTTGTAAAGCACAGCATCATGCTCTTTATCACTGTGGGTGGTGGAAGGGTTGACTGAATGGAGTGCAGACATGAGGAACAGAGAAAACTCAGATAACTCTGAGCTTTCGTTCACTTTAGATAAAAAAGTAACCTATTGCTACTGCCATGGATGGAAAAAAATGTTTTTTATAAAAAAAGCTGGCACTGAAAGACTCAGTAATGGTGGATCCTTGGAGACGTGTTCGGTCATGACAAATTCTTTAGAAGGCCTAGAATTCGATTTTATAGCCATTAAGAAGATGATGCTCCTAGGCGAGAGTCATATAGTCTGTTAATCTCTAGCCTGCTTTTATGGGCTCTGCAGCACTGACAAACTGCCATATTGGAGGAAACTTCTGCTTGATCAGCATTTTCCAAAAGTTTCTCCTTAGTAGTCAGTCCAGAGAGATTAGTGTTAGAAGTATTTGGCTTTTTTTTTTTTTTTTTCATTTCTTTTAAACATTTATGTTGTAATGTGAGCCTACAAAAATTAAATTTGGACGTTTTCTACAATAGTATGAATGTTCAATTTATTATTTTTTTTTTGTAACTGAAGGTTGTAAAAATGAGTATAAATGGAAAAGAGTGGCTCATGGGATTTAACTTACTCAAAAGTGTTAAAAGGACAAAAAGGAATATGATTCGTCCATTATGTGGACAAATGAAATCAAACAGAATTCAGGGGATCAAACAATAGTCTTTTTCTATGGAAGTGAAATACAGTATGATGAAATAAAAGGGGTCAGGACTTTTTCACAGAACTGTTGTCTCAGGGAGTATATTCCCTTTATATCCACTTGATTCAAAAGCATTCAATCCCTGCATGCTAAATCAGACTCTAGCTGTTTTAGGCTAAGCCAGAACCCTAATAAGGAACAGTGCTAAAGTCAGACATCTTTCCTTTTAATGCTGTGGCTGTTAAACTCCTGTGGGCAGAAAAGTAGGATGAAAGTGTGTGATGGCACATCAGCAAGTCGACAGATACCAGACTCATGCGCACCTAACAAGTGCATTTCATTTCTCTGGTTATCAAGAGGCTGTAGGATTAAGGCGAAGCTTAATGAAATGTGGAGGAAAAAGTAATTTCCTGTCGTATGGATCAATATGATGAAGGAATTTTGTCACCTTCTGCATAATGTTGTTTAGAGTTTGTGTTGGATTTAATCTGAGATCCTATGAGATAACACTCGAATTTCACATGCACTGTAAATGGACACAGTGATCACACACTTGTCTAAGGAATTAAATCCTTGTTGTCATACTTACTCTCACTCTCATTCGTTCTCTATACCACCAGGATAGCAGAAGGCGTGAAGTCTATCCCAGGGGCCTCGAGACAGGGCCCTAACCTAAGCACACACATTCAGAAAATCATTCACACACTGTGGCCAATTTGTAAATGCCAGTTAGTCTAATCTGCATGTCTTTGGACTGTGGGATGATCTGTTAGCGTGGGACGATTTATTAGACTATCAGGTTATTATTATTTTGTTTCTCATTTATGTGGTCATAAATATACAGTACATACACTTATCATAAGCATGGATTCCATGGTAGTATTGAGAACACATTAATTTTAACCTGTCTTTTGAATGATTGTAAAACATGTGTCTAAAAAAAACTGGTGCCCAAGTTTGAATTCATTTTGGGTTTTCAAAAATCAACCCAAGATCAAAAATACTCATACAGCATGTAATATTTGGCTGAATATCCCTTAACAAGTTAAACTTTGAGCAGATGCTTTTGGTAGCCACCAATAAGCTTCTGGCAGAATTCTGTTTAGATATTTGACCACTCCTGTTGGCAGAATCTCTAGTATTCAGTTAAAGTTGATTTCCTGTCATGGACCTGACATTTTAGCATATTTGACAAGCGCTTGATAATGTCGAGGCTCCAAAAGCTTAAAGATAGTCTGCTTTAGCCATTATCCGCAAGAAGCTTGATTTGTGTTTGGGCTCTTTATACTGTTGGAACATTTAATTCCATCTAAGGTTCAACCAGCTAGCTATATTATATGAATTTGTATATATTTTTACAGATTTCCATACATCAGTATTCTGCCAAAAAATATTTGTACTCTATTAAAGTTAATTCTATTCTAGGAAAGAAAGCAGCATATTATTTCTTATATGTGCACTTTTTAGACTAACAAACACAATGTGAGCTCCTTGGGTTTGCATGCAAAAAAAAAAAAACTGAAGGATACTCATTAAAAACTTTTAATTCCTTAAAAGGAAATTATAAAGCTAATTTCCTTATAAAACTGCACAAATTGTACCTGAGACTAAAGGGTCCTCAAAGCCTCGTCATGCCAAATATTGAATTACATTTCTTTGTTTGTTTTTAGAGGCATTCATGCTTTACAGCATTTATTTGCATGTGCCTAAGCCTTTTTCACAGAACATTACTTTTAGAATTCTTGGAAAGAAATGAAACAAAACAGAGCTTAATGTGACCATCATTTGCACTTTTGCAGTGAGGGTATACTGAGACTTTTCCGCTGTGTGTGTGTGTGTGTGTGTGTGTGTGTGTGTGTGTGTGTGTGTGTGTTTGCCTTATTATCTTAGCAGGTTTGTAATAGAGGGCAAATGAGCAGGTGTTATTGTGTCAGAAAAAGAATTTTGAGCATTATCCCACTGCACCTCTGTGTCATCACCAACCACTGCTTTGCTTCATCTGACTGATTCAGTCTGCAGAATTTATGAGCTGAGCATTTAATGAGCATTCATGATGAACGTTTTCTATTTTAGTCCCTGCAGGCTGTGAAGTAGGGGTTTAAAGGAACACAGAGAAAGCTTCTCTCAGGGCTAACTTTACTGTATAGGCAGTTATTATTATTATTATTATTATTATTATTATTATTATATTGTTGTTGTTGTTGTTTAATTCAGCTTCTTGTATTACTGTATGCATTCTTCAGCACAATTACAGTATATGCACATACTTGCTTTTCTGGCATTGAACTTAGTTATTCATGCAATAAATTTTGCAGCAGGGAAGGAATTATTTTCACCCTTTTCAGCCTCCATTCAATCACACCATATGGCATAATTTATCAAATGCCTATCCTGCTGTCGGACAGGCAAATGAAGAGTTGAAAGACTATTTGAAAATTGTGTGTATATTTCTAGGAAATTTTGGCTCCTGGAGGACAGACGGAACCTCACAATTTAATCCTCTTTGGAGAAAATGTACAATATGGAGAATTCGCCCAGTTTTTTGCAACTGTAAAGCTGTTGCAGGAACAGAAGCCATGGTGGGCAAATTATACAAATCCCCTTCCTGTCTAAAAGTGAAGATATCTTAGGTAAAATATTATTCATATAAAAGTACAAGTCCTCCTCTTACATTTCTGCTTGATTCAAAGTAAAATTTACTTGAGTATCAGTAAAAGTAAAGGTAAAATGTAAATCTAAGTAAAATATATTGAGCTAGTATTAGCTCGATCCATCCCATCCAGCCAGGACCTCCTTTCCCAATTTTGTATGACCGTGGTAAAACCTCTGGTCAACATTCACACACACATTCACACACTATGAGCAAATTAGAAACGCCAATTAGCCTTATCTACAGTACATGTCTAATCCATGACCTGGTGCTAACCACTAAGCCATCATGCCACCATAACATTAGCCCCCTGTAGCTTTAAGTAAAAAAAAAGACTCTCTCTCTCTCTCTCTTGCTCTGCACTTCCCAACTGTGTACATGCTATTTTGTTGCTGTAAACAACAGCCATCACTTCTCATTTCAAACACCTGCTACATTATTAAGCATTTTACAGAGGGAAGGCAAAAAGCATCCAATTATGCACAATAGTCAGCAGAGTGGCGCTTCAAATACTAACACCACTCTGGTTATGTAATGCAAGGCCATGCAGAAATGTAGTAAAGTCTAAAGTACAAACAGAATGTTGTAAGATGGAGTGGAGTGAACATTTAAAATATCCTCTAATTAAACTACATAAGCTAAAAAAAAAGGAAAACCCTTTAGATATTTTCCACCTCAGAATTATAGAAATGCATCATTAATGGTACATTTGCTCTCTAGGAATTTTCTGAGCCAGTCAGATTGCTGAAAAGTCCTGAGAGGCAATCGGATTGTATATAATTTTAAACACACGCTCAGTACCAGATTTAATTTCTTATTTGAAAATCAGGCTCATTATTTAAAGCTGTATAATAAGATGTTGATTATTATTTGGCTAAATTACTAATGTGAGAACTTGAGAAAATGGCATTAAGAGATTAAACTATATTTTCTTCAAAAAGAAGAAATCCTAGTCAGAGTTGTGGTAGATCTGGAGTATGAGGTAAGTATTTTTATAGAGATTTTTTTTTTATTTTTTATCTGAAATATATTTCCTGTTTCATCTTTTATCCTATACATTAATTCCTTCCTTCTGTCCACTTTGCCTCAAAAAAAGGAAAAAGAATCTAGAAACCTTGTCCCACATTGATACATCATCAATCCATCTTGCTTCTCAAACAGCCTTGATTCTGTCATCTCATGTCTCACACATCCTTGGTTACTCTCATCAAGTCTCATCATTCTAAATGTCATCCGTTGGCTTGTCTGAATTTTCAGGCTACCGTGACCCAGTAGTTTTTGATTCCCTATAAGGTGCTAGAGCGTCCAAATAACTGACGGACAATAACGATGTCTGGGCGTCCTCACATTCCACATCACCCAGGAGGCACCTCTGAGACAGTGATTGATTTGGCAGGTATTTTATAGATAAAATGTCACAGGCATGACTTTTCCACTATATGGAGTCTACCTTCTTGGGTACCATATGATGAAAATGCAATTTAGTCTGTGTAATGGCTTTGATTTTGCTTTGATTTTCTTGTCTTGGGAGCAGTGTTGTCAAAATTATGGAAGGAAAGTAGTTTCTAGGGATATTGCAGATCGATTCCTAAAAAAAAAAAAAAAATCCTTTTAGAGCTCAGCTTTGACCAAGCTTATATATTTTGATATGGATGTTCTTTATTGAAATGTCAACAATTTCTCCTTTAAGACCATAACCTTTTTTTTCATCATTTTTTACACAATATTTTATCTGAATGTACAGCACCTCACACATTCTTTATTTGCGAAGATGAACTCCACTTACGTAGTCTTTTCTTTGTAGAACTAACCCACAGAAAAATATTGGCTTATTGACCTGAAATGAGTCATATGCAATTATGGGCACATCTACTATTTCAAAAACGAAAAAAAAAAAAAAAAAACTCCTACCTCTCTTGGTGTCTTTGCAGAGTCAACAACTAGATTCCGTCAAATGTTTTTGCTTGTATCTGTCCTCCAAAGGGACCCTGTTGTGTTTTGGCCCAGCATGATGTCCAAATCGAAATACGACTGTGTTTGTGTTCACTTCCTTTGCTTCTCACTTCTTTCCTACCCAACACTGTGGAAAGTGAGTGCTGGATGAGTCATGATGCTGCACCAACTTAGCAAAGCCAACATAGCATTTAAGAAACTGAGAAAGTGTGTGAAATAAGATGATGTGGATGTCAGGAAACTTGAGGAATTTGGGATTTATATCACTGAAGTGTAGATAAGTGGGTTAGAAGATCTAAGCCCCACCCAGAGGTATTACACATTTCGGGTACAACAATACAGATACTGTATACAGTCAGTTTATTTAGCACACCTTTTCCAGCATTACCCCTGACAATTATTCAGTTAAATACACATTGCACTTAATGTCAGACAAGACAATAATATTGTATTTGTATTATTAGTCTAGATCAATACATGATGTTCTACAACATGGCTGTAGTATGTATGTTAAGAGCACAGTGCTGCTTTTTTCAAATCTTTCAAATTAACACGTACATAAGGTTATAAATGGTTGTGACTATAATAGATTTTAACATGGTATAGGTATACCAGTAGTCTGGTATGTCCTCATATATTACAAGTACCACACTATAGTATATTATACATGCTTTATACTTTGATACTGTATGTACTATAGTATGGTACATAGTATGATAACATTTTTGTTTTTTATTTTATTTTTTATTTTTTTACTTCTTAAAAGTTTGTGTCACATTTTGTTCATGTTCAGTAGTGGTGATCTAAATTCCACTAGGCAGCACGGTGGTGTAGTGGTTAGCACTGTCACCTTGCACTTCCGGGGTCAGGGTTTGATTCCCAGCCAGGTTTAATTCCTGTCTCTGTGTGCATAAAGATTGCATGTTCTCCCCGTGCTGACCTACGTATTATGGGTATAGGGTGTTCCCCACCTCATGCCCTAAGTCTCCTGGCACAGGCTCCAGGCCCCCTGCGATCCTGAATACAGGATAAATAAGTATAGATGATAGTAAATTCCACTATTGAACATGCCTGAACGCATGTTCGTATCTACGAAAGTTCAAACATTGAATGTGCATATGGTAGGGGACTTACTGCACTATCATGGTACCCTCTAAAGTGTTATAATACATACCCTGGTACACAAAAAATTAATTTGGTGCCCACTGGAGGCACTTTATCACTATCATTCCAAGTGCCAAGGTACTTATTCATACTTGTACATACTTAGTATGTTTGTTGTACTTTTAAACAAATGGGACTACGAACAAGCTCTTGGAATGAAATTCATTGGTATGCAGGGGACTTAATGTACTACAGTTGTTACCACAATACTTTGGTGAATAGCATTGTGCTTATTGGGAACCAGAGTGGCTAACAAACTTCATTGTTGTTGGTCTTTCGGCTGCTGCCATTGAGGGGTCGCCACAGCAGACCATTCAATCCGCACATGAACTTGGCACAGGTTCTACGCTGGACGCCCTTCCTGACGCAGGACGTTACTAACACAATTGGCTATATACAGTCTATTATAATTGGCTGACACGAACACAATTGTATGTACACAGTATATTACGCTGCACGCCAGTGACAACGTACGTTGGATGTGTGATCTAAATTCCGCTATTGAACATGCCCGAACGTACAGTATCTTCAAAAGTTCAAACCTTGAATGTGCATATTTAGAAGACTTACTACCATTGTATCCACTGAAGTTCCATAATATAAATCCAGGTACACTAAAAGTTGCTTTGGTGCCTAAAATGGTAATGTCTGAAGTACCACAGTAAGACTATGGTATTATGATATGTACTATAATAAAATGTGTTATAGGAGTTTATGCAGCTTCTCATATCTATTAGCAAAAATAAGCTGAACTTTGTGTCAGGACTAGTTTGAATCAGTTGATAAGTAGATCGATAAGCCCTTGTGTTTATTTTATTTTTATTTCATCCTGTCTGCTTTGTGTATTGCGGCATAGATTGTATTATGAATATTTATACATTTTTATAGTGTTATAAAAATCAATTTAATATATAATGTTGAACCTAACCAAATAGAAACTATAAGCGAATCTGACAGTATGTCTGGGAGGATTTTTGGATTTTTAGTCAATTCATATAATCTTTTTTGCTTACTATCTTTGTTTATTATCCTTGCTAAAAAATCTAACTAACCAAAAACATAGGCTGATCCGGTAAACTAGTATACAACCTCAAAACTACAGTGTTTTAACATTTATCTTTGTTAACATTGGAATGATTGCTATTACTAATATAAGCTAACCTTAGTTAATATAAATGAATCTGAAAACATTTATATGACATGGGGATAATATCTATTGCAAAACTACCTAGCTAACAACAATTGAATTTATGTTTGTATCTATTGGAGATGATTTTGTCAAATTTATACGAGATATTGCTAGTATAATCTAGACATGCATTAGCTGGACACAACATTAGTAACTACACTATCTAATTGCTAGGACTTCAGAGAAGATAACCATTATAAACCTTTTTTTTAAGTAAATTTGCTAATAGCTAACATGATTTACCTGCTATTAGTCTGCTAGCTAGCATAAGCTGCCATCAACCAGCAATAAACAAGACTTTGAGAGAGGATTTCTTTAACATTTTCTCTACTACTTTAGATACCTACAGTAGAAACCATGAGCAAACTTGACAGGAATGCAGAGAGAATTTTAGTCACAATTTAGTCAAAAACAAAATATTAATATCATCTTTAAGATTCAATTAATCTTACACAGCTAGCTAATATGGGCTAATCTCACAGGATGTTTAAGTGCGGAATTTATAATCTTCACTGTTGTTTTTGTGCCTGCTGGCTTACGTGAGGACTGTTCCTATTAGCCACGGGCAGACATGGCAAAGCTAACTAACATGAAAGGCTTCCTAAGAAAATTTATTTAAGAATCTTTAAGACTTGATTTAGGGATAATTTGTGTATGCATAGAAATAACATTGCTGCACTATATGGACTAAAGTATTTGGCCAACTCTAAAATGACATTGGATCCAAATACTGTACATATACTTTTTGCACCTACTGTATAACAGCTTCCACTCTTCTTGGAATCTTGCTGTCTACAAGAATTTGGAGTGTTTCTGTGGGAATTCATGCCCATTCATTCTGTAGAGCATTTATGAGGTCAGGCACTGATATTGGACAAGAAGGCCTGACTCACAATCTCCATTCCCAGTTCATCCCAAAGCTGCTCAATGGGGTTGAGGTCATGGCTCTGTGTTAGGGCCAGTCAGGTTCTTCCACACTAAACTTCAAACCATGTCTTTATAGTCCTTGCTTTGTGCACTGGGGCAGTCATGTTGGAATAGACTTCCCCAAACTGTTGCCACAAAGATGGAAGCATACAGTAACACTGTCCAAGATGTTTTTCTTCTGTCCATATACTGTAGTGTAATTTGTTAATGTTCATTACTCAGAAAGATAAGGGAAAAAAGGGTGATATAATGATTTCTGATGGTGAATAAAAGTGGATAACACTAAATATCATGCAGCAATGTCTGTCTGGTCTTGTTCAATATTTAAAAGGCGCTGAAGAGAGAGCAATCAATGCAGGGAAGGATTCAGCTGTGAAGTGCTACTGACTCGTCTCACTCCCAGCATGCACTCTTCTGCAGGTCCTCTGCTCTGAGGTCACAGGTTGCTGCTGTTCATGGTTGTATTATAAGTTTGAATGATGGGGAAATGGCTCACTGGGTTAGCTGGGGTAAAAACACTGACGCAACACACATGACTGTGTGTGAATGTACCGCTAGGTGGCAGTGTTACACCTTCTGCATTCTGACTCCTGGACACCATTTCCTCAATATTTTCATTCCTTCCTTAACCTTTTCTCATCTTTCTTCCTCGGCTCTTGCATATCACACTTTTGCATTTCCTCTGCATTTCTCTTTCACAGTTTGTCTCTCATTTATTTTCCTATTCGCATTTACAAATGTACGTACGTGTCTGAGCATACTCAAAGGGAAATCCAGTTATGTCTGGAATGCAGGCAGACACAAAAGAAACAGCATTATTTATTCCCTGGGTTAGATGTGAGAAAGTTGATGTATGTATTTGTGACAAAATGTATGTGCTATGACCTGGGTTGCCAGGTCTTTATTTGGTAAAGAATAACAAATCATACTTTGATGTTCTGGAACATTGCATGTTAGGTTTGTTTTCTCTCTCTCTCTCTCTCTTTCTATTTCTCTCTCTCTCTCTTTCTTTTCTCTTCTTTAAATCTATATTCCATACAAAAAAAATCACATCTTGCCATGTTAAAAGCATAAATTAAGTTTCAGAAAATTAAGTTACAGCTTCCCCTTTTGAGTGTTGCAAAGCTTTGAAAACTGTCTGTAGGAGATGATTTTACTTTTTCTATGCCTTCAGAATTGTTCTGGACCACTGAATTAAATGTTTCCAGACTTTTGACCGGTCATGTACATGAACAGTGGTTTAGATTTGTGGAGTCTACAGGAAAAAATATCTTGGCTATTTGTAATTGTCTACGGTCTTGTTAAACGTCGTCAGCTTTTATGACATGCTTTTGGCCAATTTGACTGTTCTCAGACATCTGTTTTCTGACCTGCAGCTCTCTCAGGATGCAATGAGCATATGGGTAAGCTTGAGAGCAGTATCAATGAAAACGTCTTCCTTTTTTCTATTGGATCTCATTATTTAATCTGTCTTCCCAGTGCCCAGAGTAATAGAAGGAGAATGAACAAATCCCCTGCACAGATTGTGAAACTCTGTGAGAAGCAGCCAGTTTCTCTGTTGTGTGACATATGGCTGGACAAGTCAATTTCATGCGGTTGAAAAAGGGCAGCACTGCTAAGCAAGATCAAACACCATGTTAGCCCTGGTTGTAAAGGGCTTCTTATTTAATTTATGTATTTGTTTGTTGGATAGCTTGATTGATTTTACCCAATTTTTCTCCTCGTCAGTTCCCACTCACCCGTGTAATATAGAGGAAAGATAGGAAATAGAAGACAAATTAAGTGACAAATTAAAGTGATAAATTACAAAAGAAAAAAAAAACATCTTAAGCAGTTTTGAGCAGGGATCACTATTCTTCAAAAAATATCTTCTCTATAGGGTTTTAATAATGTTGTTTAAGAGCACTTACACATCTTTCATAAATGATCAGTTAAGGCAGCATAGTGGTGTAGCATTTAACACTGACCTCACACCTCCAGGGTCAAGGGTTCGAGTCCTCCATTCAGACTCTGTGTGCATGGTGTTTGCATGTTATCCCTTTGCTTGGTGTGTTTCCTCTAGGTACTCCAGTTTCCTCCCACAGTCCAAGGACATGCAGATTAGGCTAACTGGCTTTTCCAAGTTGCCTGTGGTGTGTGAGTGAGTGTGTGCTTGTGCTCTATGAAGGGTTGGTGTACCCTGTTGGTGTCCGAAGACCCCATGACAGGCCTCCCATGACCCTGTACAAGATAAGTGATGTAAATAATGAGTGAATGTTGAGTGACTGTGAAGGCAATATTGTAGGATTTACATTATTCCTATTCTCATTAAACCACTCAATGATCGCTCATGTCCTGTAGGTGGAGGCGGAGACATCGTGGAAGATATCACATCCATTATTAGTCTTGATTAGCATTTTGTTTACAAACAATTTCTTACAATTTTCTTCTAAACTATTACAAAAGATAACAGCATTTATTTGTTAATGTCCTAGATGACCTTTACTGTCTAGAAGAGCAGTGAT
>JAOTRS010000011.1:18626918-18637637 GCA_028565755.1 Dinotopterus cunningtoni | reverse complement strand
TATATATGCATTTAAGGTTGGTAAATGTTGGATATGTGTGTGCATGCATGTGAAAATGCATGTTCACTCTTGAAAAATAATCCATTAAAACTCTAATCCCTGTCAAAGATTTCAGCTCTCTATATGAACAATAAGGCTGAGTTCTTTAAAGGGCCCATATTTTATTAAGTCTGTAACAAATTAGCACAGAGCTGTATGTGCACAGTGTGTGTGTGTGTGTGTGTGTGTGTGTGTGTGTGTGTGTGTGTGAATTCTCTAGCTAAAATACTCCTCAGATAACATTTTTTTATATCTATAACTTTATGTTAATGACCAGGGGACAGCCGAGTTGAACAAGTTGGAGAGGAAATCTTCATATATGAGGTCACTCTGGGGTGGGGGGTGGGTGGCAAGGGCGGTGGAGGTGAATCTAACTAGCTTGTTTATACCTGTATCAATAAAAATGAAAAAAGTATTTATTTATGTATTTATTCATTATTTTGTACAAACAGATTGAATCTAAAATGTGAATTTTGACTTTGTTGTCAAATTATGAAAATGAGTTATGTTATGAACTGTGAAAATGTGAAAGACGATAAATTCTGCATAATACTGTAGGTTCTCATTAAGTGAATAATAAAACACTAAGTGCCCTGTTAATATATGAACATAGTTTAGCGATAACCTCACATCCGTCATGTTTTACACGATTTATTATCAGTTTTTACTTTATTATGTAAGGTCACTCTTCCTATTGGTTCATAGTTACATTTAAGATGTTACAGAACATCTGCGGAGTAAGTTCTCCTTCTAAATTAGACTACACGTAGCAGTTATTACACACTTTTCCAAATGTTTATCCTTCGGACTAATCAAAGTCCAGGATCCAAAAACACGGGGGTATAATAACTGCATGTAGATAAAATATTTTATGTGGTCATTTTCTTTAACAATCTTTCGTAAATTTTTTAATGAATATTGTGCTGTAAAGCAGATAATAGCATTTAACTTTCTGAACTACAGGTATTCAGATGAATTGCAAACACACACATACAAAACACACTGATTGAACAGAAATAGCGTTTCGGAGCATTGGAGAATAGTTAAAGAATGATTTCCACCATAAATGTGACTCTAATAGACAAGAGGGAGAGAGAGTGAGAGAACCCTTGCTCAGCCACTCTGTTTTAATGAAATGTTTGTTATCCACACAGTGTTTTGTGGTAAGAATGTTTCAGTAGCTAATGCTTTAGGTTTTGACTCAAGTAACTTAATGCCACAGTGCTCCCAGCACTCACAGCCAGTCTGTGTTGGTGTTTTTTTCTCTCTTACTCTTGCTCTCTCTCTCTCTCTCTCTCTCTCTCTCTCTCTCTCTCTTTCTCTCGCTTAAAAAAAAGCACTTTCTGTATTTGGTTGTGACTCAGCCATGTCTTTGGCAGCACCTGAAACCTGTGACATGCTGAATACAAGGAACTGGCATGGAATTTTATACTGAAGAAAATGTATTTATACCTTAAGCAAAAAATATTGCAGAATAGTCCTCTGGTAAGGCTCGAGTAAGAGAAATGTTGATATCTACAGTACAGTACATGCTAATTGGACCCCAGTGGTTTTATTTAGCATGTTGCTAGCAAGTTTTTTTTATAATTTTTTTTTTTTTTAGGAACTCCTGGCGGCACAGACAGTAGAACAGATAAACGGAGAGGACAAAGTACTGTATAATTCATATCAACGGTACATTGCAGTTTGAAGATTTTGTCCCATAGAAGTTTAGTAAACAGTCCTGGTTTATCCCGCTTAAACATCTGTATGATTTTCTGCTTAATACAATCACCAGTACTCACAAAAAGGAATATTATAGAGCAAATCCCACAGACAAAACCTCTCCCATTTCCATTACCGTCTATTCATAACCTGAGAATTTAAATCTGCCATTCACTGCCAATCGTTTTTTACACCTCACTGAACATTCAGACCTTTCTGACATTCACCTTTTCAAACACATCAGGTCCACGACATTTTACTCATAGCTCAAGAAGAAGCCTTGAGAGTACACTCCATCAGGCAGTACCCCCTTTTTTTTTGATTGATCTTATTTTAGCTATGCCGTGCTGAAATGTGAGGAAATAAGATGGCAGGAGCTCTGATGGGAGGGTAAGCTAAGGAGGAAGTTTAGCTGTTTCTGAGAAGTAGTTTTTTGTGCCAGTGATACTTCAAAATCTTATTTTATGCTGTGGTACTGTTTTGGTAATGCGTAGGCAAAATGATGAGGAGAATAAACCATGGAGGTGGTGAACATTCCTGTAAATCTCATAAGTTTCTCTTTATGTCTCCAACAATTGTGTTTTAGATTGTGTTCTGGGGTTGAATTCCAAATAGTGTAAAACAGAAAACTAGTGTGCTATGTAGGGTGTACAAACACTTGTTCCATACACCAAGTAGTGCCCTTGATCAGGGATTAGAGAGGGATTTGGGAAGTCATGAAGGTAGCTGTGTGTTGGTGGAAGATCATACTCACGTTAAATAATGTAGCAGTAATGAAAGATCAAAACACAACATGGGTGGTTCAGAGGCAATTCAGAATAAAGAGAAAATTACTAAGAAGACAAAGTGTTGTTTAAGATGACATAACATTATCAGATGTGTTTTCTTGCTGAACGGGCTTCTGTGACTTGTTTTGAATGTATGTTTTGGCAGGCAGCTGCTCTCCCCTCTTTCCAGTAGGGTGGACCGCTGATCTTTTTATTGGCGCACAGTAACTTAGCCTACTGCAGGTGTATATACAACTAGCAAACTTTTTCATTGACTACTTAAAATTATGGCCAGAGGAATCTCCAAGGTGTCTCAAGCTCTGTACATACATGCAAAAAAAATCCAATCAAACAAAAGAAACAGTATCCAGACCTCTTGAAATTTTAAAAAAGAAATCTAGTCAACCGAACATTACTTCTGATGTGCTAATTTATTTTCCTTTGGTAACTTAAATGTTCTATACACTTTGTTTTCCCTTTTATTTTTTTATACTTGTTTTTGTATGTGACTGATATATTGTACTTTTGCAAAGAGGTTTCCAGAAATCATAAATGAAGTGTTAAAAGTAAAATTAAATACATAATTTTTCTGAAGACATTCTAAAATATCTCCCGAAACACGTACTTATGCACATACTGTAACCTTTGAAAATCTGGTCAGATTTTGACAGCCCATTAAAATGCTACAGTAGTAAAACCATTAGGATTACACAACTCTGCTTGACACTAGTGTCATTTCTCATTTATCTCTAGAGTTACAAAAATCATATAACATTTTTTTTTTATTATTATTCGTAAGAGGGCACGAGTAGTTCTGCTGGAGCTTTAATTAGCAAAGAACATATATAATTTGCTGTTCTCCTTTTTTTGCTGCTCTCATTAAGGGGTTGCCACAGAAGACCATCCAATCCACACATTTGACTTGGCACTGGTTTTATTTAAACCCAGTGCCTTTTCAGATACAATCCTTGTATTTTTATCTGAATTTGGGATGCCCCGCATCCCGGTGGCTGGGAACTGGACCAAGGCCAGTTGCACACCAGGTGAAAAGCCTACCACTGAGCACAAGGGGAAAAAAAATAACCCTCATGCTGTGTTCCGGTCAAATCTGACATTTACAGGTTTCCTCTTTAAAAAGTAAAAAAGTTTCATCCATTTCTCATGAGGTTCAATGAGTTTATTTGCACATGGCCTTTATACATTTAAAATATTTTCATAAAAATTTGTGTGCCTTATGCAACTTTTATACACTTATGGTGTTCTCGGTCAAAAATGACTGGTAATTAAAATGAATAGGTAAGACTACAAATAGTGTGTAAAACAACTCAAGTTCAAGCACATTTCTATACTCCTTCCCCACACCTCGACATGCAGGTGTCATTAGGCAGACACATAAACGTGCATGCGCGCACACACTAACACACACACACACACACATACACTTCTTATGCCCCTTTTTGGCTTCCATGGCAACCTGCACAGGAACCTATCAACAACATAATTTTTACCACACATGTTGAGAAATAAAACTGCAACATCGTTTCAATTATACAACTTTCTTGCGGCTCTGGTATATAAAGCTTTTTTGATGGCTTTTTTAAAGTTCAGTATTTGGCCGCACAATATACTGCACATGAAGCTGTGGAATTATATTTGACAATGACAGTGATGAGGAGGCGAGACACCAGGTTGACAGTGAGGAGGGTTTAGAGGAGGATGACAGACTATAACCCGAGGAGGAAGATTGTGACACTGATGAGGAAGAAGACCAAGCTGAAGTTGTGGTCTCCTTTCAGTCAAAAAAAATGGAACCAAACCCTAACCCTACCCCAATATGCAATATCCTGAGTGAATGACATGATGAGTGAGAGAGTAAGTTAAGTTTTCCCTGTGTACATTTGGGCTTTTGTGTTCAATAAATAAATAAATCTTACCAGGCAGTTTTGACCGAAAACAAAAAAGTTGTTAGTTTGCACCAGAGTTTAAAAAAAAAAAACTTTTTTCAAAAAATTGACTTTGGTAAACATTTCAGTGAAGTACTTTGTGATAGACGTACGCCAATGCACCAGGAGGACATGTAGGGTCAGACCTTGGTGCCACACCTAAAGGACATGGAAGGGCAGAACGTGTGGGTGTGTTCTTTTTTTTTTTTGTAATATAAAATTCCTGTAATTAGCCATTTTAGCTGTAATCTCATTATGATGATGAGACAGATATAAAGCTACTACATACATGTATTGGAAAATAAATTGGATTCAAACCTACTGTACAAGGAAAGCAAAGTGAAAACAATCAGATAATATTGGTAAAGCCACTAGGAATGATTTACATTTTTGTTTCTATTAATTAGCTGAATTAACAGGAAAAAAATCACAGCACTGTTGGACTTGATTTGCACAATAGTGTGTGTGTGTGTGTGTGTGTGTGTGTGTGTGTGTGTGTGTGTGTGTGTCAACAATGGACAGCCATGATTTAGGGCCTCGTTTCGGGGTGGCTGCTTTCATTTAGGATCAATGGTGCTTGGCCAGTCTCAGGGATTTGACTTCAACCTTACTCAGCCGTTTAAATCTCAAAGTTTCAACCCATCCAGAAGTGTTCTTAGGTCAAAACTAAAGCTCTTGATTAAACACAAACTCCTGTTGCCATTTGTTGTTTCATTGCATTCATAAGCTCATATTTTTCACTTGTCAGTCATGACAATATTTGTAGGAAAGTTGTAACAAGTTTGGCAGCATGATGGAAAAGTGGTTAGCGCTGTGGCCTTGGCTTACAGGGTTGAGGATTTAAGTCTGCTGTGTGGAGTTTGCATGTTCTCCCTGTGCTAAGGTTTTGGTAGTGTGCGAATAAGCATGTGCATGCTTTTGCCCTGTGATAGACTGGTGCCCCGTCATTGTACTCTGCATAGTGGCCCGGGATAGGCTTTAGCCCCCCCAGGATAAATGCTATAGAGACTGAGTGTGTGAGAGAGAGATAAAGCAAGTGTGTGACATGTTTGCTGATTACTCTTCTGAAAAAGAAGGATATGTACTCAGGAAAACAATTATAATTTTGCAGTCAGTTACTTTTTAGTCCTATTAACAATCTTTTAATATAGACTCGGTATAAGCCATTACACCCAAACTTTATGTCTTTATTAAACATGTCGTTCCATTTTTTTCCTCTTTTTGCTGTTATAAAGTGCTCTACTCTTCTAGGAAACCTTTCTTAGAAATGATGAAATATGGCTGCGGGGGTTTGTGATCATTTACCAACAGTACAAGAACCGTAGTGAGGTCAGGCACTGATGTTGGGATGTCAAGGAGGCTCCAGTTCCAGTTCATCCCTAAGTTGCTCAGTGGGGTTGAGGTCAGGGCTCTGTGCAGTTCAAGATCCTATTTGTCCTACGTTTCTTTGAGGTACAGTATTTTACTGAATTTTGCTGATTCTTTAGGGTTTATATTTTGGTGTCATTTGAAAACATTGAGTTCTTATAGAAAGACTTGTTTACTAGGAATGCTCATCAGCAGGTGAAACAAAAGGACAACAGATAACCACATAAAAGCAAGGGTACAGGCAATATGAATATTTTTTTATTTTATCATATTTGACACTTATTTATCACCAACAATCCAGTGTTAAGGTCATTACTTAAACAAGAAGTGTTTTTTTTTGTTCTTTAGAGGAATGATACCTCCATGGGGCCAAGCACTCTTTCTTTAACTTTTTTAAAAAAAACAATTTCTTTACTCTCATGTACAGACCTGTCCATAACATAACCTCTCCTGCCTTATCCCAACAGTTGGATGGTCTGCACAAACTAATTTAATTTGTGCTGGTAGGGAGGGAAACCATGGATGAAACTCACAGAGCACAGACCAGAACGTACCCTAAAAATATATGTTCATACATCAAAACAATTTCAATGGCTGCAAACGTCAGCCTAAATTTCACACACTTGTGGCCCCAGCAATAAATTAATTCCACAAGGTATCCAATCAGTGTGACATTACAAACCTTTAAAAGCCTGTCAGTCAGGTATGTGCCCAATCAAAACCCCTTGGACAAAACTCTATTGAAATCACCACCTACAGTATAGTGTGCTGCACATGGTCACATTACTGTAGATTTTATTACCAACCTTTACCATTGTAAAGGCTAGGACACAGTTATTTGATTAGGGAAAGTGCTATAAACATTATGCTATAAACATTATAGCATAATATAATAATATTTGCACATAAATAAAATTATTATTATTTAATTAAGAATGAAAGTGTAGACTTTCCGCATTAATTTCAAGATATGTATGTCAAAATCAGATCACTCTTGTAGGAATTGCACATTTTTGTAAGACTGACACTCCATTTTGAGCAAGAAACAAAAAAGGCGTGGAACAAGAAAGGACCAGCAAAAACCTGGGAAATCAATATTGGTAAAACCAGTAGTTGGCTTGATTAACAAACCCTTCTGGGAGGTTGGCATGTCTGTGTCATCAATCAAGGGAAGATTTCACCTGAATAAATGGCGAGATGGCGGCACGGTGGTGTAGTGGTTAGCACTGTTCCCTTGCACTTCCAGGGTCCGAATTCGATTCCCGGCCAGGCTCGATTCCTGTCTCTGTGTGTATGGAGTTTGCATGTTCTCCCCGTGCTTGGTGGGTTTCCTCCAGGTACTCCGGTTTCCTCCCACAGTCCAAAGACATGTAAGTTAGGCTAATTGGTGTTCTTAAATTGGCCGTAGTGTGTGAATGAGTGTGTAAGTGTGTGTATGTCTGTGCGCCCTGCAATGGATTGGCGCCCTATCCAGGGTGTACCCCGCCTTGTGCCCTAAGTCTCCTGGGATAGGCTCCAGGCCCCCGCGACCCTGAATACAGAATTAAACAGTAATGCTGATGAGTGAGTGAGTTAATGTGCAGAGGTTATGATGATAATAGTAACTAATTACATTACAAAATTACTGTCTTTAAAAAGTAATCAGTTACATTACAGCATTACTTTCTAATAAAAGTAACTAGTTCGAGTACTTTTCCATTGCAGAAAATGAAAACTCCTTTGTGATTCCTCATTCATGTTGATTTAGTCAAGACCTTTATAATTATTCTACCATCATTACTCAGCGAAGTTTGGCCCATAATCTGTTAACTACTAATACCCCTACGCAGTTTTGCACGGTGGCCGTAAGTACGGTTCATCATGATTAACCGCGAGTTTTGGCGCTGTGATTAAGTTTCTATCTTTGCGCATAGTCAAACCGCAAAGGTGAGATAGGAGTACTGTATAACAGCAGGAATAACAGAGAGGGGTGGTTTATCGGGGGCAGGGCTTGTAGCAAGACTTTCACTCACACACACTAAGGGATTGGGAATGACTGCTGTCTGGCTTACGGATTACATAAATTGTCTGAATAACGGATTACATTTTTGAAAAAGTAACTAAATAACTGAGCACTTAAATGGCGGACCTAACGCGTTGGATTACTCATTACATTAAAAAAGTACTCCAAGGTCTCTAACGTGTTACTTTGTAAATAAAAATAATAGCTAATTCCTAACTGGAATAAAAATGTATCATGTAAATACCTCAATCAAAACACTCTGACATAATCTGGCGTGATCATAATGAGAGGGGGATGCAAACCTTTGATAACCCCTTCAATCTGTAAATATTATCTATGTAAACCCTTGATCCGATTCATCTCTCTCCTGCTGAAATAAATATATTCCTTCCGTGCATGTTTGCCCCAAATCAGGGTAACATTAGGTGAGTTTCTGGAAACTAAATTTTGCTTCCATTCCTGATCAGCAAACTCTGTGAGAACAACTCTCTCCCTCCTGTCTTTATTTTTATCCACTGGAGATTTGGGGGGCAAAGGAGCACTGAGTGACTCAACTGATCTTGCATAATAAAGTGTCTAATCAATCACAGATGAGACTAAATTCTTGTAACCAATCATAAGGCAATTTATCAGAAAATTCAAAGTAGGAGAAAAATATATTTTGCTTGACCTCCTTCTTCCTAAATGCTTTAAAGCAGACAGCACCTACAGAAAAAAAGGAAATAGTTTTATTCTAATTAAATGTTTTGAGCATGTGCATTTTTGCCAAATTGGGTAACTTTATTAAAATTACACATTTGCTTCTATAACTATGCTAGTCCCATTACTATTGGTTTAAGGTTTTGGGTTTCACACACTGCCTAATCAGGATTTTATCAATGTGATTTGGCAACCTCAGGAACAACGTTCGGTAGTGGCTTAGTGGGTTTAGGCTCTGAGTTACTGATTAGAAGGTCAATGGTTGGAGCCCCAGCTCAGCCAGGTTGCCAGTGTTGAGCCCTTGATCAAGGCTCTCCAGAGGCGCCATATAATGGTTGACCCCAGCCTACTAACAAATCTGGTAGATGCATAGAATAAAAAAATTCACTGTACAATAATGTGATGTAGGTAACTTACTTTGCTCCTGATTTCAGTGTTAGCCCACTAGTGTGAAAACATACATAAAAAATAAGGGCAAAACAGATGCAGAGAATTGAGAGAAAAGAGAAATTTTTAAATAGATGCCCATTAGGTTTTATTTCTGCTTTACTTGTTGTGCATAAGTTATGAATTTATTGGTTATTGTAATTAGTTATTTGTGGGAACTTGTTCTTTCTCTGCTGATGTTTATAAACAGTGCTCACTGTAATACAAATACAACTGTCATGCAGTAAAAATTGCTGTATTGTTACAGTGGACATAAAACAGGAATGTTGGTTATACTACTGTAAATGAAAGCAGTAACATGCTGTGTGTGTGCATTCACGATGAGCTACAGTAGATGAAAGAAGGGGGAGCATTAAAAAGCAGGAAGAGGGTAGGAGCTGGGTCAGTTGATTTGAGATTCTCATGCTAGGATTAGCATTATTAACTGGAAAGTTGCATAATGTAATGTTGCATACTGTAATGTTATATCATTTGCTTTTGAAGTGTTTCGCTATTGGAAAGGCGGAATCCTTCATTCTGATAGTGCTTGTACATTTCTTTCCTTCATCCCTAAATTACATTTATATAGTAGCTCAATTCAAAACAGTTACAGTTAAGAATATAGTTTGGTGGTGCAGGGATTAGACCTCACAGCCTTTGGTTTAGTAAGGCTAAAGCATTAACCACTGAGCCACCACTTTCCACTCATAATAATATAAAGGTTCAGGGAAAATCAAAAAGTCGGTCATTTATTTATTCATTCTTAAAAGTAATGCTGCTTACATCTCTTACAGGAAGGACAGTAAAGATCCCATGATAAATGACAAATAGGCAATGTTTTCAGGGCTTTATTCTAAAGTTACATGTAGATTCTGTGAAAGAGATCATTTAATTCACTCATAACAAGCATGATATTTTTATTCTGTCTGTAGGATATAGGTGAAGGTTCCTTAAAAAAAAGGGGGAAAAAAAGAAAGAAAGCATTGTGTACAAAGTGTTGCTTTCAGGCAGATGACATGCTGTCATGATTAAATTGGTACCTTTACGTCATACTCTCGGAGCTTTGTGCTGTCCTTCACTGTCATGAAAATGGCTGTTCTAACACTTTGGCTGTGAGCAAGAAAGCTATTTTATCAAAGCTCCCTGTGCTCACATAACAAAACAGTAATACAAAAGTAACATTTGAATTGGATCTGAAACTTAACAGCATCTTGCTTCCTGTTCTGTTATGTCATGTAAACTCACTACTGCACAAACCCATAATTTCTTCATTTTAATTTAAGCGCTGTCGATTAAATTAAAGAAACGGGAACAAATGTTTTACTGTGACAGGCTGAAAAGTTCAGGGTAAAAATAGCCTGTTTATGTAACAACTTCAGCAGCGACCTCATTTCCCCTCTCATCTGTTCCAACTACTCAGCATTCAGCATCAGCAGTATACTAATCACCGGCCTGATCATCATCTGTTTCTCACTGGCCCATGGCTTAAGTTATATGTGAATGATTCATAGATCACTGTGGGGATTAACAAACCTTTCCTTAAAAACTTTCCCCTGAAACTGGTCAGGGACTGGACTGAAAATGAGAGACAAAACGTCCTTCAGGAAGCCTGGAGAACTATTCCCCGGGGAATGGCAGCGGGGTTGCAGTACTGTACTGTATACAGTATCTTACAAAAGTGAGTACACCCCTCTCATTTTTGTAAATATTTTATTATATCTTTTCAAGGGACAACGCTAAAGATATGAAACTCTGATAGAATGTAAAGTAA
>JAOTRS010000011.1:18607276-18626818 GCA_028565755.1 Dinotopterus cunningtoni | reverse complement strand
GCCACACAAAATATTGACACTGGGCACAGTTTGAACATTTTCATTTAGGGGTGTACTCACTTTTGTTGCCAGCAGTTTAGACATTAATGGCTGTGTGTTGAGTTATTTTGAGGGGGCATCAACTTTACACCATTATACACATACATGTACTGTATGGATCGATGTGGAATTACATGTCTCATTTAAGGGAAGAGCATATATATTAGGAGCACTGAAACTGGAAAGATTTAAACAGGAATCCAGGATTTTGACAGTTTCTCTTAAATCTCTGGTTCTCTTGAGAAATATTAACACCATTTTTTTTATTATAATGTATTGAAGCAGACTGCGCTTTGTGGTTTTTCTTAAATATGACAAACTGCTTTATTTCTTTAATTCCCACTTCCCACTCTCTCTGTTAAGACTCTTTTCCATGATGGCCATACAGTAACTACCAACCAGGGATGCCAGCCACGGCTCACTCATGGCATGAGACACTCTGAGTAATGTGTTATTCACCTCTTCCACTTGCATGAGCTCGCAGAATCCCATGATTGTCTGGTGTCAGTATGATTAATGTGAGAGTACAGGAATGCCTCCACCACAATTGGCTCTCTCTAGAGTCCTAGCTACGGATGGCTGTAACATCACCTGGTGATTGAACTTGTGATCTATGGATGATAGGATGAACAGCTTTCCATTACCCCACTAGGAGCCATGTTCCTATTCATTTTAAGAAAGTGAGAAAAAAATGTGCCTGGTGATGGAATATATATATTTTTTTAAAGCTGATGTAATTTAAGCAATAATACTGTAGCTACAGTACTACCTTGTTTTACCAGCATTCCACAATATTAAACATTCATTAAGTACAAATTAATTAATATATTGCTAGCAGCATGCAGCAGGAACCGATATGAACTAAACAAGGCTAAGTAAAATTATTCTGTACATTTGTATTGATGAAAATATATAAAGAAATACTAATCAGCTACCAGCTGAACTCAGTATCTAATAAAACATATAATTATTGAGGCATTATTAGACTGTTTACCCTTTTTATGTTTAATGACCCCAATCAGATTCACCGCCCTCAATCTTGTTACTGTGAAACTTACTGCTGCTGAAACTGAGGTTATTGAAAGCTGTGAAACAGACCCAGTCTCAGCATGGCACAGGGTTATGCTTTTGTTTTTCATGCCTTTCAAGCAAAAAAAAAAAAAAAAAAGTCTCCCTGGGCCATTTTACAGTAAATGTGAACCTCAGCGTATCTGCCAAAGAGTTTTGCTACGGGCTTTTATGAACCCAAACTGATGAACAAAAGTCATCCAGTGTGTACATTAGGTGTGACATTGCTGTTACAGCAGAAATAGTATTTCTCCTTGCTCTGATGGTCTTGTTCCTGGCCCGAGAAGATATTTCACAGGAAATATTATGTTATATCCCCTGGTGATGTTTATCCAGGTGTGACATGCATGCCACTTCTGAAATGCTGTTAAAAGCAGAGTATACTGCGTATGGACGGATAACAATGGAAAATCCAATCTAAAGAGGTTTAGTAAGATTTTGAGCCATGACGGTACTCTAGAACATCATAGGTTCTCCTTGGGATTGCTTCTAGAGATAACTGTACTGAAAAGATGATTTTTTTTTTTTTTTTTAAAGAAATTGATGTTTAGATGATGGGGGTGGAGAAGATTTCTCATGTGTTGTGCGTTCACTTCCCGTACCTGTTCAGCACTTAAGCTAACATGGAGGAAAAAAAATAAAAAGGAAATCGGACTGCGGTGCATACACAGAGGTTAATTAATTTCCATTCAAGAAGTATAGAACATGCTGAGAAAACATGCCTACATTTAGAAAAATTGATTTAAAAAATAAAGCTTATATGTGTATTCCTAATAATTTCTTTGAACTGATGACAATGTGAAAAAGGCTCAAAAAGCACAGATTTATCCAGGTCTAAGTGCTTGGCATTGAATGAAAGACAGAGAGAGAGAAAAATACAGTGTATACAGTAATTCATCTACAGGATGTCACAGTATGCATCTAAATAAAAGAATCCATTTTGGAAACACTGAACGCGGAGCCTGTAAAACTCAATCATGATTAAAGAGCATGCTTCAGAGGAAGGACAAACAGGACGACAGCTGTGTTGATCCCAGGAGGAAGTCAGAGTGGCTTCTTCGGCTTTTTATTTATGCATTTTTTTTTTACATGAAATGTTCAAATTCTAATTTAAACGTCCTTGAAATGAAGAAGTCATCTATTTGAATTCCAAAAGTATTAAGACAAAAGTCAAACTCAAAAGTAAATGCTTTAATGACTATATATTTTTAAAATAATCACAATAATAAGTATATTTTATTTTAGGCAATGAAATTGCTATAGAACAGATTGTATTTACGTGGAATAAAGTCCTGTTTTTTAAAATCTGCTGGACCTGGCTGGGCATAGGAGTCAACAAGACATCTGCAGTACTTACTGTCACTTGATCAATCTGTGTCTGCTTGATTACAAGCGAGTTTCTTAACTGCACCATTGTCCAACAGTTTTCTATTGGGTTTATGTCTAGAGATGACCCAGGACATGGCTTCAGAAGCTGAACACCCTTGTCACATGGCATGTATTTTATTTATTTTTATTTTTTTTTACCAGTTTTTTAGTTATTTTGCACAACTCTTCAGTCGGATGTACTAAAACTATTTAGTGACATCACTTGTTTTGTGCACCATAATATATTGCATATGTCGCCTTAATACTTTTGGATGCCACTATGCAGTAAAAAAGCAAAAAAAGGTGAACAGAACGGTGATAGCGGAACCAGCGCAAATGATCTTAAAATAAATCTTTAACTAACTAACTTACAAAGTAACATAATGAGTGCTTGTAATTTCAGTTCTGAACGCATTGATCCCATCCTGATCATCTGTGCAAAATGTATTTCTGTAGGTTGGCCAGCTGTGTTTGTCTTGCACAAACTTTAAATTACTTAACTTCACTGATTCTTAAGCATGCATTCTTCTGTTATAATTACTTGCATAATTACAGAGTAGGTGTAAAAATGTAATGGTCTGAATGACCTTGTGGAGGTAGCTTTTGTATAATTTGAACGGCGATCATAAAAAAGAAAGAAAAAAATATACTACAAAGACACATTTAAGCTCTTTAAATGGTCTCATTTATATTTATAACCAATTTGTCTTATTTTTTAACCTCTTGTCTTAAAGCTGTAAAAAAAAAAAAAAGAAGGAGAGTAAAAAAAATGGAGGATAAACGAATGACCCAAGAAAAGGAGAGAGTCAGGGGAAAGTAAAGGAGACAGGGTGGTGAAGTAGGATTAGCAGAGGATGAGAGAGCTGTGTGCTAACATGTACGCTGCTCAGCATGCTAATGAGGGCTTGTGTTCAAAGTGTCGCTTGTGCACATCCAGCTGCTGAAATGATCCACGCCGAACAGGAAACGCAGCACGTCCTTGGCCTCATACATGACTAAGATGAAAAAAGACATCTACTGTATCCCTATGTCAAACCGCTGGTACGGTGCCAGAGTGTTTCACACCTCGCAAACAGTGTCTCTGATGAGTTCACATTTTTTCACCTCAGGGATCAGTGTCGGATGAATTTTTGCTCTGCCAATCCGCAAAGCTGATTTTGTGTTAATACAGTGTTAGTGTTTATGTCCATGAGTAGATAATCTCCCCTGGATCATTTAGGATAATTTATTTTCTAAATATAATCATAATAACTGTACTGAGATCATCCCAATATAAAAGCGTTTTCATATACAGTGTATAGTTTTTAGTTTGTTTGAATAGAACTTGTTGCATTTTCCTGTTTATTTTTTAAAGCAGTTGTACACCTACTCCATGTACACAGGTATTTTAAGGTTTTTTTTTTCCTCCTTCATTATTAAAAGCAATCATCTACATAAAAATTGCAAAACACACGCATCAAAAACATGCAGAAATATGAATGTGAATGTAAATGAATGAATGTGTTACATTTTGTATGCTGTACTAGGAAAAATTGTGTTACAAAAACTTTTATTTTTTTGAAGAAATCATTATTAAAGTGGATGGGTTTCATCTGGTTTCCTCCCACTGTCCAAAGACATGCAGATTAGGGTTCACTGGGGTACCCAAATTGCTCATTGTTTTTAAATGAATGTGTATGCATGTGTTCCCTGTGATACTGTAAATTGACACCCTGTCCAGGGCGTCCCCCACCTTGGGTCTGCAGTTGCTTGAGTTGCTTAAGTCTCTGGCACCAGTGACTCTGTACAGTATAAGCTGAATAAAAAAAAATCACAATAGTTATTTCCTTTAATGATGTCATTCATAACCCTATCTATTAACAGAGACCATGCGATTGAGATTTTCATAATTTTCAAGATTTTTATATTGGTATCATTCTGTCTGGCTCAAAATTTTTTCAATATCTGAACAGAGAGTGCATTCCGACTTGTTAAATAGACTAGTGTGCATGTACATTGTACATGCTTTTGGGTAAAAGGTCCTGTGCAAGTCTGGTCAAATTCACATGAATAGTTTGGTAGGAGTTGCAGAAAGAAGAAATGTGTGACGCTGCCACCGACAACAATGTGAGACGACAAATAGTGATTCCTATGTTTCGCTTATGCTTCGCAGGCACACAAAAAAAATCCTCAATTCTCAAACTCCGATGACAAACACAGGCGATACCGCACATTCAACACGCACAGTTACAAGCCCCAAAGGCATTTTATCCTGTCAACATATCAACACTCAACAGGGGGTTTCTAAATATCCTGGAAGTGGTTCTCCAAAAAGGGCAGTTTTTAGCAACCTAAAAACAATAAAAGTTTGCATGTAAAAGGTTAAATGCATAGAACGACCTCATGTTTTTATAAATGTTGACAAGGCCATCTGCACAGCAGTTACAGTACACTCAGGTGCAGAACGAAACTACTGGCAGGTGATCTAGCTCTACTATTAATTAAATCCTTGCATGGCTCAACTGTACTGAGAAAGCAATTTGACTCTAATTGAACAAAAATACAGGAAATAAACCAAATGTGTCATATTTTGGGTTTGCAGAAGACATTTTTTTTTCCAGTGGGAACCCTAACATTGGATGAGCATTGTAATACAGTTCTGATGATGTTGCGTACAACATTGTTTTTTGAACTTTAGATTGACTTTGATAAAATCGTGTTGAAACAACCGTGAATAAACGACCCAAACACAATGTTGGAAATATCTCAAATCAAACAAATTGTATTTGTAATTCATTATCCAATCATTACGTAGTCTACTTCATCCATACTGTATGTTGTTTCAACTAATTCTAACTTGACAAATTTAAATCTCTACAATATTTGGACAACCTGTGTTTTATAGATGCAAAATCTAATGTTCTGTTGACTAAAAAGAAAAAATTAACGCTGGGTGTAAAACACAAATTGCATAAAATATCTTTTTGTTCTTGAAGTAATTATGCCCAGATGTTCCTGTCATGTGTTTTCTTCTTTAAATCCAATTAGAGTAAAAGTGTCTTTATTCACAATCTGCTCACGCTGAACATCTTTCCCCTGCTTTGTGACAATATCTATCATTAAAAGAGCCGTACAGACACAAGTGAATGTTATTTTTTTTTTAAAAAAGAAAGTTTGGATAATAAAAAAAAAAAATCTAAAAAGAGATCATACAGGGTTTAATGAAGCACAGAATATAGTCATGTTCAATCTAATTGGATTCAGGAGAAAATACCGAGCCTCTGAGTATCTACTCAAATCTAATACAACTGTTTAAATAAAGAGCTTCTGTGTTTCCCTCAGGTTTCTGTCTTATTACAACCTGAATAAAACTGATTAAAGGGCCAGTTTCATTTTTGGCTCAAAATTGGTCAAATTACTTGACTACACAAGATGAAATAAAACCCTTAAACACTAAAAAGACATGAAAAAAGCTGATGTCCACAAACAGAGGAAGCTTATTATTGTAGCTTTACATAACAAAAAAAAAAGAACTGCGCTCATTATAGATATACAATTAAGAACTGATTCATATTGGACTTAACATAACATTTAAAACATACCAATTGAAACATAACATAACATTTAACATGTAACATAACATTAAAATGAAAACATTAAGCCAGATAGGACCGTTTGGGGACAAAGTTAAAGAGGCCAGATTAAGTTTGTTTGGCCATGTGCAGAGGTGGAATGAGGTGCATATTGGGATGAGAAAGTTAGAGATGGAGCTGCCAGGCAAAATGAAAAGAAGCTTCGTGGATGTGATTAGGGAGGACATGCTGGACATTGGAGTGATAAAGGAAGACGTGATAGACAGAGTTGGATAGAGACAAATGGTCCACTGTGGCGAATCCTAACGGGAGCAGCCAAAAAAAAAAAGAAGATTATGTAGGTTGAACTTGTGCTGGTGGTGGCACAGCTATGAATCAGAGAAAAATTGTTTGGAGCATCCCATGGGTGCTTAAATTGATTGTGATCTGGGGACTTTGGTGGCCAGATCAACAACCTTGAACCATGAATCTGATTTCCCTTCTATCACAGTAATGCAATTTTTTCAGCAATTTGTGCTACATCGTTCTTGCTGTGGGATAGGACCGGCCACACTGGTCTTTGCTGTCCATGGGCATAGTTGAGTCTTTGGTGCCCATGATCCTGTCGACAGTTTATTCATACATAATTAATAATTAGTGTTGTTCAATTTATCTGGAGGTGGTGTTAGTGTCATGGCTAAAAAAGCTTATTCAAAATGACACCATGGAATAAGTAAAGCAAATCAATCCCATGATGCAGCAACTATAAACAAACTGCAAATGATTCCTCATGAATCACCACCTAATAATCAGGGTTTACTGGATCATTAACTTGTTTAATGAAGCCGTGGTGAATGGTTTTTAGAAACAGCAAATATGGCACATATATAACTTTCACAGTGACCTAGACAACAAAAATGACACGCACTTCATTTTATTGTAACTTTTGCAGAAAATAAGCTTATCCATCCAGATATACAGTATGGTACAGTATCTACAGTTAAATATCTGGTCAACAACTGCAAGTTTTATCTGCTATGCATAGAGTCTTCCAAGTAACCAACACACGTTAACATTTCTTTCTCACCTGTAGAGCTGCACCATGTGCTCTCAGTACATGATGGTAGTGTATGTTGTACCACAAGATGCTATGGAATGTAAGCCTACTGTATGATGTGCCATATAATACTATGTGACATAAGCTTATTTTATGGTGTTTCACATGATGCTATTTGATTTAAGCCTAGTGCATGGTGTACTGCATAATGCTATGGGATGCAAGTCTACTGCATGTGACATAGACCTAGCCATATGTTGTACGACCCAACATGGTGTAATGTAACCCTGTATGGTGTACTGTACTAAATGGGACTATGTGACATAAGCTCATTATATGGTATATTACATTATACAGTACTATGGGGCATAATCTTACTGTATGGTGAACCACATAATACTGTTAATAAAAATCATAGTGTATGTTGTACTACCCAATATTATGTCACATAAATCAAGTGTATGGTGTACCACATAATACTATGTGATCTAAGCCTAGTTTGTGAGTACTACAGAATGATGTATGGAGTACTATATGTTACTATGGGACATACATCATGTCTAGTGTATGGTATGCCACATTGTATAATATAATGTAAGCCCAGTATTAATACTAAACAGAATAGTAATTGTCTTATCAGTTTCAGTATCAGCCAGTACCAATGTAACAGATTTGAGATGTTTACCCAGACAGAGCTGAGAAAAGATGAACAAAATACAGTAAATAGCAACAGAAAAGTAAATGTCAAAAGGAAAGAATAAGGTGGGAGAAAATGTTAAGTATCTGGAACACGAGATTTCTCTCATACTTATTCAACCCCTCTCCTAAATCCAGGCAGAGTATAGATAGCCAAATAGCATCATCAATTTATATAGAAAATTAAAAAAGAAAAGGAAAGGCAGTCAGCAAAAAAAAGTCCTCTGATGACTTTGCAGTGCTGATGAGCTGAATACACACCGAGCCAGCACAGTGATTGTGCTGACCCGAGAAAGAGAAGTGTGTATCTGTGAGTGAGAGAGAGAGAGAGAGAAAGAGAGAGAGAGAGAGAAGTGGTTGTGTCTGTAAGAGAGATGGAATAAGAGAGTAAAAAACAACTTGACATATTTAGGCACTCAATCTTTCCTCACACTTTCAGGCTTCTGCATTTTGAGCCCCTCCTAGAATCACAACCGTATTCACTGGCGGAGCAAACACCTTTGAAAACATGCACATTGAAAGGAATGTACATTCTTACTTTCTCTCTCTTTTTGTCTCACACCCACACATACACAGTGTTTGGGCAGTGGTGGCTCAAGTGGTTATGGCTCTGGGTTTCTCAATGGAAGGTCTGGGGGTCCATCCCTAGCACCGCCAATTTGCCTGTGTTGAGCCCTTGAGCAAGTATCTTAACCCTGTCTGCTCCAGGGGCGCTTTATCCTGGATGACCCTGTGCACTGATACTAGATTCCTTACTTGGATAGTTACAAAAAAAAATCATTTTGAGGGCAGGGATGGCTCAGTGCATTAAGGCTCTGCATTACTGATAGTTGGTGGTATGTTCTGCCAGTTCTGCCAGAGTAGTCCAGTTCTGCCAGAGTGCTGCTGTCCGGCCCTTGAGCCAGGACCTTAACCCTGTCTGCTCCGGGGACAGTGTATAATGGTTGACACTGTGCTCTGACCCCAGCCTAAAAAAAAAAAAACTCTGACTAAAAAAAAAAAAAAAAAAAAAAAAAGGCTGGGAAATATAAAGAATAAAGAATTTTTCTGGGCAGTTTTGTATATGTGATGAATTAAGGATGAACTTAACTTACTTAAAAGCCAGCACTTTTTACATCCTTAAAACTTTTAATTTTAATCATATGGCAGTATCAGAAATGCATTATGACCGAAGGATAATTTTTAAAAAGCTGTTAATATTGAAGTGATTTGATTTAAAAGATTTATTAACAAAAAAATTTAGGAAGAGTGAAGGGAGCAATACTTTATGTAGCTAATGCGTTTTATATTACATTTAAATGGCTCTCGCATTTGGAGCGGCTAAACATAAAGTCACCACGGACCATGAAAATCAATCAGGGGGCATTTGGAACACAGCGATAATCCCTGAGCATTTACTCCGGACAATTACCTCACACCCGTCGAGACGCTGAGGCTGATCTGCTTTGCTGTTAAATGCTTCAGTCTGACCAACTGGAATTTCAAAATTGCTGATTAGAAATCACAGCGGGTTTAAAACCAAATGCAAGATTATGCAGTGAAAACATACACATAAGGGGTGATGGATTGGCACCCTGTTCAGGGTATACCCTGCCTCGTGCCCTAAGCCTCCTGGGATAGGCTCCAGGTCCCCGCGACTCTGAATACAGGATAACGCGGTATAGAAGATGAGTGAGTGAGTGAGAACATATACATAAATCTAAGACAAATATTGTACAAAGTCTTCTATTTTTTTTTAGAAAACAGTCCATGCAAAATTGAACCACTCCATTGTGTACAGTAGTCGAATAGTGTTTCCTAAAAATGACATAATGTGGAAGGTAAAAACAAATTGTTTCACACACACAAGTCAATATATTGCATACGAAGATGTTTCTGTGCTGCATTAATAAGCAATCACAGTCTTCATGTTATCTCATTACAAATCACTCCCATGCCTGTGATCGGACAGTCAGTATGTTTAAAAGACGTTACATTAGCCTAACAGTTATCCTGATTAAAACTGGACTAAAACGTGAAAACATGCCCACCCAACTGAAATCATACTAAATCGTATTTTTCAAATTTGCTAACTCGTTTGGGAGTTAAGCTACCCTGCGTTCTATATCTCATTCGGACACAAGACTCGGGCTTAGGAGCCCTGCACATGCTCCACAGTTTCTGTTTCAGGCTTTGACCAGGAAGTCGAACAAAAAATTCAAAATCAAAAGAAAGTAGCCACTAACAATACTGCAGTGTTGTCTGCCTTAAGATAACACTATAATTACGATGAATAGCGTGCATCTCACTTACTTACTCATCACCTAAACCGCTTTATTCTGTATAGAGGGTCATGGGGGCTGGAGCCATCCCATTCACACACTCATTCAGACATTACAGGCAATTTGGGAATGGCAATTACTGTAATCTACAGTACATGGCTTTGGACTGTGGGAGGAACCTTGAGGAAACCCACCAAGCAGCGGGAGAACATGCAAAGCCCATGCACACAGACCAGTGGTAGAAGTCGAACCCTCGACCCTGGAGGTGCCATCAGCATGCATCTCATTTGTATAAAAAGTAAAGTGTATAGCACTGTAAGGTTGTCTAAGCCTGACACGCTACACACTATTAGCTATCTTCTTTCTCAACTATTTGGTCTCTGAGGTAGTTGGACCAAGAAAAGGTCCAATACTAGCAAGCTGAAAGGGAGCATATTGCCACCTATCGTTGCAGAGTCAGACATACAGTACTGTAATTCAGCTGATAAATCGGTTCCCCTGCCATGTGTGCGTAATGGGACAAGGACACTAGTCGAATTCAATGGCCCAGTTTAGCTATAACCATAGATCAATTTCACTGTGCTTGTAAATGTACTGAATGATTTCATGTCAGTGTAGCACAATTGCAACGAGTGATAAAAATGAAATGAAACAACATATTGCCACCAAGGTAAGGGTGATACTGGGAAGCTTTTGCTCTTCAGTGGGACACATCATCTGCATCCAACATGTGTAAAGCAGTATCATCCGTGTTTTGTATTTCTTCTTGGATCTCTGGTGCGACTACTTTTCTATCTACTCCATGTGAGCATTGTATACAGTATATGTATGGAAAAATCTCACATTTATGTCTAAGCTAGCTGCAGAGGTCACATGACAATAACAGCAACAGCTTAAAATGTATTAATTGCTGTCTTTTTAGCTATGCATGAGTTTCTAACACAATGAATATCATGCACATGCACAGTGAAGATCAGTTGTGTCATATTCAGGTTTCTGTTTTACTCAGCCCTGAAAAATCTTTTAGATATCGTTAAATATAAATAATTTTTAAATGTTTTAATATATTATACAGTATAATAATATATATTATTATTATACATTACATGGCAAGACAACTTACGTGAACATTTTGGAATTTCATGGTTTTCTGCATTATTTTGTCATAAAATGTGATCTGATCCTCAGCTAAGCCAAGAATAATGACAAATACAACGTGCCTAAAATAACAACACATACAAAAAAAATATATTTCATGTTTTTAACAAGAACAACCATAAAAACATCATAATGCTAGTGGAAAAATTATGTGAATCCCTGAGTTAATTGCCTAAAAAAATTTAATTAATAAATAACAATCACGGCCATCGAAATATTTATACTGGATTTTTTTGTGTTATTATTTTTTTTCAATTACCCTAAACTTACAGTAGATGATAATGATCAGATCACATTTAATGACAAATTAATGCAGAAAAATATGAATTTCAAAAGGTTCACTTACTCTCACCAGCCACTGTATGTCTGTAGGCTCTGAATAAAAGCCAGTATAAAGATTTCCATGGTCATGATTATTATTTACAGCATATAATTTCTTTATTAAATATCAAATGCACATTCCATCCATCTGTCCATCCATCCATCCATCTGTCCATTTTCTGCATGGCTTATCCTGGGTTGGGTCACAGGTGGCCTGGAGCTTATCCCAGGAAGCTTAGGGCACAAGGCTCCACCCTGGATAGGTTGCCAACCCATCATAAGGCCCAAACACACAGACTCAGACACTAAGGTCAAATTAGAAATGCCAATCAGCCTACAATGCCTGCTTTGGAAAGTAGAAAACCTAAAAGACACTTATCTTTCAGCAAGCAGACTGGACATGAGATTCGGACCCCTAACCTTGATTAATTAACCACCTAACCCTATTCTTTTCCACTTGAGGTACGCTATAACTAGCCATTTGTCCACATAAAGGGTTTTCCCAGGTCGCTACACATATGGAAAACTCCATGCTCACACATCCACACCAGTGATGTGATCTTTTCTATTAACACACCCAGAAACCAATCTGTTAGTTTAATATGCCAGACATGTACTACTGCAGCCAACAACAGAATCTTTCATATAACACCAACACTATATTTGTTTGACTTCCATTGCTCTCATCCTCATTCAGACCGCCATCGATCCAGGGTTTGGAGGCAAGCCAGCTCCATCCTGGCATCCCCGAGCACTGTGCTGTTTAGCTGATTCAACTAATGCAGACCAGATCGAGTGTGTTTGAGCAGTTAAAAATTGACCATATGCAATAATCATATTTGTTCTCACCAATCTTACAAATAGCCTTTTTAATCATTTTGGACCATACATTAAAATTCACTTTTTTAAAAGTATAATTGGCAAAAACATCAGAATTTGTTGTTAATTCCAGTTTTCTACATCTCTGTGTATGATGTCTAGAAAATCCTACATGCATTACTTTCGTTTATTATTTCTTTTCACATTGGCTGCTGCTATTCGTCATGCATTATTGTTCA
Source organism: Dinotopterus cunningtoni (assembly GCA_028565755.1). Taxonomy (NCBI): domain Eukaryota; kingdom Metazoa; phylum Chordata; class Actinopteri; order Siluriformes; family Clariidae; genus Dinotopterus; species Dinotopterus cunningtoni. The sequence goes on along the minus strand of JAOTRS010000011.1, from coordinate 18,614,241 downwards.
TCAGTTGCTATTGTTCCATTTAGAGTTAATGCACAATGCTGCTCACTGGCACCAAGAAGAGAGATTATATTACACCAGCACTTTTATTGATTCATGGCCTCTGAGTTCATTTTAGGGTTTTAGTTTAGAGCGCTTTTTTATTGCTTCTTATACCGCAGCTCTGTTGACGTCTTGTTTCTGATTAATCAAAAAACGTTAATTAATTTTCTACAACATTAGCTCTAAGGCCACAGGCCAAATGTGCTCTTTAAAACATATTATTGTTACTATATGAATGCCTGCTGATGTGTATGGTGTAAACATAAGTTTTCTGTCAGGAGACATTTCTTTAACATTTATAGAAGGAGTTTTCAGCTTCAGTAGCAGACATGGTGAACTCTTCAGGAGAGAAGAGAATACATTACAGCACGGTTCTTTCCATATTCCAGCTTTTTAGGCTTGAATGGCAAATTTCCAATCACTAACACATAGCCTTAACTGGGTATTTGTTTGATCATGTCCGACTATTCGCGTCCCCATGGACCATAGCTCGCCAGGCCTTCCTAGATACTGTCCATGGGGTTTTCGTGTCAAGAAAACTGGAGTGGGTTGCCATTTTCTTCTGCAAAGGACCACCTACAGGCGAGTTGAAAACGCCAATTAGCCTTTGAACTGTGGGAGGAAACCAGAGCCCCCAAAGGAAAACCCACCTAGCATGGGTAGAACATGCAATCTCCATGCATAGCATCAAACCCAGGAAATGAAGGTGCAAGGCGACAGTGCTAAACACTAAGCCACTGTGCCATTAGCTGGGTATTACATCCCCCCCAAAATAAATAAATAAAGAGGGAATGACTCTTTGTAACTGCTATAATGTAAGTATTCCATCCATCTATCCAGCTAGGTACATCTGTAGTCCAACCAGGGACTGTGGAGGTCAGTGGTGACCACTGTATTTATTACCATTTGTACGACTATTTGTATGACTGTGGTAGGACAACGAGTCAACATTCACGCACGCATTCACACACTAAGAGCTATTTGGGATCGCCAATTAGCCTAAACTACATGTCAATTTGGGATCGACAATTAGCCTATTTTTGGACTTAGAGATAAATTTGAGATCGCCAATTAGCCTAATCTGCATGTTTGTGGACTGTGGAAACCAGAGTACCCAGAGGAAACCCACCAAGCATGGGGAGAACATGCAAACTCCAAGGCTGAAATTGAGCCCGGACCCTAAAGATGCATGGCGACAGTGCAACAAAAAGAAACCGTGTCGCCACTGTAAGTATTAACAGAAATACCTGTAAACATGTTTCACAGAGATTAATCAACAGCTATAAACAAACAAACAAAAAGCATGACATGTCACTCTTGAGTAGATAAACATTGTAATCATTGGCAAATTGCTGTGTCAGTAGAGAAATTAAACATTTGATGATGTGCTTTGATAGGAAATAAAACAGTAATAACAGTATTCCCAGATTTGTGACTGACCACATCAACACCTGCGTTATTTATTATTTTCTTATGGCTGTATGTATCATATTTATTACTTAAAACTCTATATACTGAAGCATTCTTTATTTTTATATTTATATTTAGTCTTTTCATGCACACATTTTAAATTAATACTAAGTCACTGGATTTAATCAGTGTTACATTCCCAGCCTGAAGTAACACAGATCTGATTTTTTAGGGCGGACTGAATGTTGTCTGATTTTGTTTTTAGATCAGAACAAAGTCACTTTGCTGTGTGGTTCCAGATTGTATATTTATCTGATATGTGGTCATGTGACTCGAAAACAGGAAGATCATACTGTATTTTATGCTGCTTTTTGTCTCTGAGCATGTGGGGCACTAACGCCATCACTCATAGCAATAGTTGCTAAAACTGCTAAAGTGAGCCGTCTGGTTTTCTTAATTCTTCTGGACTGTTTGCACACAAAATGGCTTCCGCCAGTGTACTGCCAGGCACATGTAACCACTTACGTAACCACTTTGTCCACAGTTAATGCGAGCTACACAGCTAAATACACTATATAGACAAAAGTATTTGGCCAGACATGTTAATTATTGAATTCAGGTGTTTCAATCAAGCTCTTTATCCATAGTAAATTGCAATCCTAATGCTTCAGCATATTAAGACATCTTGGACAATGCTATGCTTCCAACTTTGTGGCAACAATTAACACGGGAAAGGTCCTTTTCTATTCCAACATGACTGCTCTACAGAATGAATGGGCATGGATTCCCACAGAAACACTTGTGGACAGCTTTCCTAAAAGAGTGGACGCTGTTATAGCTTTAAAAAGGGGGACCAACTCCATATTGAAGTATATGTATTTGGATATAATGTCATTGCAGGCTCGGCCAAATACTTATTTCCATATACTGTAGTGTAGCTTGGCTACACAAGGCTGAATTTCAAATCCCTCTTTAACCTACAAACAGGGCACTACTTGGAACAAGGAATTATATAGTATGTGCATAGTGCACTAGCTTTCCATTTTACGCTATTTGGGATTTAACCCTGGGACTATTAGTTAAAGCTATTGTAAAGTGGGATAAGTGGAGACATTAAGAGAATTTTAGGAGATTGACAGGACTGTCAACCTGCTTCATTGCTTATTTTCCTTACCTAATGGCTACACAGTACCTGTACTTACCGTAATTTAACAATACTTCCACCTCTGATGATGTCAATAACCAGCGAATTGCTTTCAGATCTTTATTCACCCAGGAGACAATCATAAGCAATAAGGACATGCTAAGTAGCCTAAGTAGCCTAATTTGTACACCGTAATGGAGTAATGCTTGGTCAGTAAAAAAGGTTAACTTTTAACAGGTGTGTGGCTCATCTGTTTGATCTAAATTCGCCAGTACCATAAGGAATTTACAGATGTGCTTCGATTACTCAGGTCAGAAGTAGGAATAATATCAGAGCACCTGTTGCTCTCTATAAGTCCACCCTGATAATGCCAGTGCCCTGCATGTTTTAGCTGTGGTGTGTGTGTGTGTGTGTGTGTGTGTGTGTGTGTGTGTGTGTGTGTTTTACAGAGGATTATTTATGAACTCGCACATTTATGTTGTAAACCTCAATTATGCTGCATTATTTGTTTGGCAGCACATTGAGGTTGAATTTTATACAAGCACCTTAAAGAGTAACTGGCAACAAACTGTAATTGGCACAAAAAAGCAGAGCAGACCATTGCAGTGGCATTGAGATTTTTATTCCAACCACATTTACTGCTCATTTAACTCATAATATAATGGTTGTACCAAAAGTAATACAAAAGTGGGCAAAAAGTTTTTATTAACGGACACAGGTCAATTATTCAAACTGCACACGTCCATAGAGTAACTCTTTCTCTATACACAGGTACTGCTCAAAATCACAGGCGATCCCCATCACAAGCGAGGCATTTGTGCCATTGCTTAACCAACCTCTCACATCTGCTTCGAAAATCCCATTTTCTCCCACTGCTCTACAGATTGCTTACAGAGATGACACCATTGACAAGAGTGAAGTGCACAGATAAATGAAAAAGTTTAAAAAAGCTGAAAACTGCACTGCTGACAAACCACATAGTGGGAGACACAAATGCATTGCTTGTGATGGAGCTGCCATTTATGTCCATAGTACCTTTGTATAGAGCTGCCATTTCCCAAAGTAAGTAAGTCATTTCACTTCCTATATATTTGTATTTCATAAACAGAATAATTCTGTGTTCATGGGCATATGGCTATGGTACATTTTATTGAGCCTGTTGTCTGAGTGGTTGACACTGAGCAATAAAAATGTTGATGATGATTCTACATTAACAGCTTTCCTTTTTGCCATTATTATGACTATGAATTATGAATTATGTATCTGAGGCCAGCTGTACCTGACCACCTGGGGTTGAAGGACCTTGTTTGAGCCAACAGCTGCAGCCTGGTAGTGCCTGGGCTTAAACCAGAGACCAACTGATCAGCAGTCCAACACCTTAACCACTGTGGTTAAGCTTAACCCTTGCCCCTAACGTCATATGACATGCTTTTTGGTTTAGTTTTTGGTTCAGTTACGTACTGTATACAAAAACCTTTATTGTATCGCTATAATATACTTAAGTAAATAAACATATTAACAAAACCTGATTCCCCACCGTGTACTAAACTGTTTCTAAAATTTATAGATATCTGTCATGTAAAAATGACAAAACAATTATCAATTTATGGCTAGTTATATTATAATGGAAAGAATAAACATTGGAGAAAAGCTCTGTAAATGTGTATTACATCATGTCCTACATAGACACATTCAAAGCTTTTCACATTGAAAACCTGCTTTCTTTCTTTCTTTTTTTTTTTTTTTTTTAGATGTATATCTTACACATGAAACAGGCTAGCAGTCTAGAGGCTGACAGGAGCCATAGCAGTAGAATTGTGGATCAGGCACCAAGCATTAGAGAGAAAGAGAGAGAGAGAGAGAGAGAGAGAGAGAGAGAGAGATCTAGCTGTTAAAGCAACTAAAATGCATAAGGGGATCCTGGCATATGAAGCATTATCTTCATATCTCAGTTTACCAAAACTGCATATGCATATGAACTACCAGATGTGCACTATTAGCTGAGGGAAAACCAGGTTTGCAAAGGTTTGCAACATATCATTAAAGATTAAGAGTGTGTCTGAGTCTACACAGATTGGGAGGCTAGTCCATAGCTGGTAGATTTGTAGAAAAAAAAAATCTCTGCTCCCTGTTGTAGTTCTGATTATTCAAGGGCCTAAAAAAGAACTTACGCCTTTTAGCCAATGGACCAAATAAACTAGTGGTTATCAACCCTGGTCCTGAAGTATCCCATGCCCTGAACATTTTAGCACTTTCTCTGGACCTATTTTCATGCAAGTTGGTGTGAGATTTGCAATTTTTATTATTGTCCTGGTGTGAGCATGCCAACCATAAAGATAAGCTCATTCGGGGGTCTGATGAAAGTCTAGTGTTATTTATTAATACAGCTTTCAGGAACATCCCTTGGCCATAACAACCATTCCATCATTCTCTGACCCAGTCACATTACTACAGTAGATCTGTAGCACATGATGCCAACTTCACCACAGTAAAAGAGAGCCCCAAACCACTGTTTTCAAAAGGACTAGGGATCAGTTCTTTTAACTGTTCCTAGGTTCAGGAAAAAGCTAATAAACAACAAAAATCAAAGCAAAAAAATAAACATCATTACATAAAAGTATCATGATTGCTTTGTACCTTTATTCTAGGGGTCATCACTGCAACATCTGGCACAGGTTTTAGGCCTGGTGTTCTTCCTATCGCAACCCACCTGAATTATCCTGGCTTAGGACCAGCATATATAGGCAGCTGGATATACATTTGAGCCAATGTGGGCTAAGGGCCTTGCTCAAGGATCCAGTAGCTCCAATCTAGTGATGGTGGGAATTGGACCCCCAACCCACCGATCACCAACCCAGAACCTCAACCATCTGAGCCACCACTATAATAGTAATAATAGTAATTATAAGAAGAAGAATCTACCAAAAAATTAATGACTTGGCTCTTCACAACGTAAAACACCCTTCATGATGGTTTCCTGTCTGATTGAGTCAGCAGAGATCACTTTATTCATTGCTGTGAATAAGCAGTGGCTGCTGTAGCAGATTAGCAATCTGGATTCCCTTCTAATTGAGCCAAAATGCTCCACCATCAAAGTGTGAGCTAAATAAAATATCAGATGGGGAGCAGCATGTGCACAGGGCCAACTCATTATGTGGAAGGTGTGTGCCTAAAAGATCTGCAGATGGCTAATTAGTTTCTATAGCCACACAGCAAATAGGATCATTTCTGCTCTCTGGAATGTATGAAACAAAGACAGAAACACCTCACAAACCTTTTTTTTTTTTATGGAGCAGCTGACAGTATATTTAAAAATGTAGCAACATGAAACCAATTGTGTAAAGGTGGCATTGTTTAAAACACACTAAAATCAAGTATGCTTTACATGTTGAACATATGCAGTATATGTTTAGCCATAATTTTATTATGGTAAACAAGAGGATTTAGAAATAATTCATGCCAGTTTAGCTGATTTAGCATTCTATTAAATGCAGTACTTCTGCCAGATTAGTTTATGTTAGTATTAGCATAAGTGAAACATTAAATGTGAATGTGACTAAGCATATCCTCCAGAATTATTTTAGGTTAATTCATATGGGGCATCCCTATGTTCTCAGGGCCCTATGCTGCCTATGTTGTATTTTCTCAGGGCACTGAAGTCCCCAAACTTATATGGCATTAAATGGGAACATGACAAATGTTCCTAGAGCTAAACAGCCACAGCAAATCATCTGCCTCCACCTAACTCTATATCCTCTTCTTCTTCTTCTCTTACCCCAATTAACTGCATGTCCTTTCTCACTGCATCCATAAATCTCCTCTTTGGTCTTCCTTTAGATCTCCTGCCTGGCAGCTCCAACCTCAGCATCCTTCTACCAATATGCTTACAATCTCTCCTCTGAACATCTCCAAACCACCTCAATCTGGCATCTCTGACTCTATCTGCAAAACATCTAACATGGGTTGTCCCTCTGATGAACTCATTCTTGATCCTATCTATCCTTGTCACTCTCAAAGAGAACCTCAACATCTTCATCTATGATACCTCCAACTCTGCCTCCTGTCTTTTCTTCAGTGCCACTGTCTCTAAGCCGTAGAGCATTGCTGGTCTCACTACTGACTTTAACACCTTTCCTTTCACTCTTGCTGATACTCTTTTGTCACATAACACACCTGATACTTTTTTCCACCTATTCCAACCTGCCTGTACCCGCCTCTTCACCTCCTTTCCAGAGCGTACCTCTACCTCTCTAGATTTTCCTTCATCTGTTCCCTGCTCTCGCTACAAAGTACAAAATGTCATCTGCAAACATCATAGTCCATGGAGACTCCTGTCTTACCTCATCTGTCATCCTGTCCATCACCAGAGCAA
>JAOTRS010000011.1:18566085-18578239 GCA_028565755.1 Dinotopterus cunningtoni | reverse complement strand
CAGTAAAGTATAGATACCCAAAATTTCTACTTAAGTAAGGTAACAAAGTATTTGTACTTCGTTACTTGACACCTCTGGCTCCGATGTACAGTACTGTGAAGACTTTCTACCTTGATGGTGTCCAAGCACTAGTGAAATGCATTAGTGTAGCTGGGGATTATATAGAGAAATAAAGGATGTTCTGCACAATCAAAAGTCCTGGTTAGACTTGAACACCCCTTGTACACATATACAGAGTCATCTGGATACTTGAAATGCTGCTGTTCCTTGGAACAGAAGCATGATGAAATGCATATTTTATTCTCCATTTTGAAGAAAAATGAGGGAAAGAGCAAAACAAGGCATGGCGACTCGTATATAAATCCCACATGCTGTATAAGTCACAAGTGTCTCTAGGAAAAAAAGGAAGGTGAAGAGTAATGCCATAGTTGTTTTATTTTCCTTTTCCAATACTTGTAAGATGTAATACAAATTGATCCCAGAAGAGAATGAACATTAGGGAGCAGTTTCTGCCCGCATGCTTCCTCCGGGGTTTTCAATTTTACATAACACAGCTCTTAATAACATATTGAGGCAATCTGTCATGCAGTGTGATCGTGGATCACCTCCTGCCTCTAAACATACACACACACACACTCACACAATGAGAGGCAATTTTTACCCTAAAACACCTCTTGGAAAGTTTCAGAATGCCTCAAGTGCCTTATTTCGAACAAATCCTTCTGTCAAAATGTGGCCAGTCTGTGTTTTGCTTATCACTCTGATTAAAACTCAGCTCCTGAAACAAAACAGTGCAACACACCTCCTGCTGTGCTCCTCATACTGCTTAGAGAGAGAAAGAGAGAGAGAGAGAGAGAGAGAGAGAGAGAGAGAGAGAGAGAAGCGTATGTGGGGAGGACTAATCCACTTAGCAATTCACATCAATAACAGCAGGGAAGCTTGTTTCAGCCGAGGCGGTTACTTTTTAAAGTAGAAAATGGATGCCAGAATCTAAAGAGGACATGCAGCTCAAATGAGGAATCAAACATGACTAGGATGAGCTGTTGTCGAACAAGTTTGCATCCTGAGGCAGCTTATTTATTTATTTATTTTAAAGCAAGTGTTCTTTTGCTTCTTATTAGAGCAATATGTTACCACGAGCAATTCTTTTTGAACAACAAAACTGTTTGTGTGTTAGCAGTGCTGTCTCGCACCTTCAGGGTTAGGGGTTCGAATCTCTACTCTGGGCTGTGTGCGTAGAGTTTGCATATTCTCCCACTGATTGGTGGGTTACCTCTGGGTACTCTGGTCATGTCAGTTTGTTGTTTTGCCCATAGTGGTTTCCTGGGTGTATGAGTTTTGGTGTATTTGTGCCCTATGGCGGGTTGGCACACCATGCAGGGTGCACACCGATTTAAGGCCTGAGTTCCCTGGTATGAGCTTCAAACACCCTCTGGCACTACAATGGTTGTCGTAGAGACAATGGATGGATGGATGGATGGATGGATAACAAAATCTCATACATTTAAGTGTTTAAGTTGATTAATGTCTGCAAATTTATTTCCTTTATAGCTATAAACCAAGGATGTTTAACTCTAGTCCTCAACTCCAGTCCTATTGCCATCTCAGGGAGTTTTTCCTTGCCACTGTCGCCGTCACCCTTGGCTTGCTCATCAGAGACATTTCATTCATCATTCATTCATTTATCTCATTATTATCTCACACAAACACACTTCCAAAAAATTCTTTTTTTTTTAAAAAAATTTTCATTTTTGTGAAGTTGCTTTGAGACAATGACCATTGTTAAAAGCGCTACAGTATATAAATAAAATTGAATTGAACGGCCATGTCCTGTATAGTATGTAATCCTACAGTATGGTGAAGAATAGTAAGGACATATGCCTGTAGAAGTGAGGACGCTCTTAGCACATACACAGTGCACGTGTTGAGAGCGTCCTTACTCCTACAGCCATATGTACTGCCTTTCCTTCACCATAGGATGTGTATGCGCTGAAAACGTCCTGACTTCTACATCCATTTGTATTGACTTTCTCTCACAACAGGATTGCATACTGGGCAGGACACTGCAAGCCGTATGTACAAATTGTTAAATGTCTGCAAATCATTTCTTTTTATAGTTATAAATGTTCAATTCCAGTCCTGAAGAGCCGTGTCCTACACAGTGTACAGTACAATCCTTTAGTAAAGGAAAGTCAGGACATACAGTATGGCTGTAGAAGTGAGGACACTCTCAGCATATACACAGGAAAAGAACACTAAGCTTTTCAGCTTGCATAATTAGAGCACCCATGTTGTGATACAGCTTTGGCAAAACTAATGGGGTGGAAAATAAAGCAACCGATATCCCACTGTTAGTATGAACACGCAAGGCGATTCATTCCAATTTGCTAGCAAAAGCAGCATAATCACTGGGAGCAGTTAGATAAGGACCTGGATCCAGCAGACACAACACAGAGACTGCTTCATCTGAACACCAATCCTTTTAGCACCCGCAGTCAAATCGTTGTAGATGAAGGCTGGCTACAGGACAAAACCGATAGCTGCCTGCAGGGTTAATTGCTGCACATTTGTGGTGATGTGCTGAAAGACATTTGTTAAGGTAAAATGCACAACTTGAAGCCAAAATCTCATCTCATACACTTTTTAGCATGCACACAAGTCCACTCAGGGAAAATCTTGATGATCTGAGTCAGGGAGGAAAAAGACAAAGATGTGTGCTGTATTTGGCTCCTGGAAATCATCAGCAGAGCCTGAACTAAGCTTTAGGGACATTTACTGTACAGTATGACAAACGTCTCCTGCTTCAGTCACTGCAGGCTGTGAAGTGGACAAAGAGAAATGATTCTGACAGATGGAAAGAAGAAGAAGAAAAAAAGGAAAGCTTAGGAAACTTCTCTCAGGGACTACCATGGGCTTATATCCAATATGTCTTTGTGTGTGTGTGTGTGTGTGTGTGTGTGTGTGTGTGTGTGTGTGTGTGTGTGTGTAATCAGTAGATAGTAGATCTATTGCAGATTAATTGAGCAATTTTACCTGCACACTGGATGGACCACAATATTCCTTCTGAGATATGCCCGTCTATAGCTGACCTGTACCTGTCCAACATTCTGAGGTGTTCTCCTTGACATGGATCTAAAATGTGGATCAATTTTAACAGGATTTTGACAATCTTTTATTGTTACACTCATTATTATACACTCATTGTCTTATTCTAAAAGGGCTTCTGAATCAACCGAAGAGCTTCCATAGAGATATGTCGAAGCATAGTCAAAATTTGATGCAGATTCGTTGCAAAACTCACTCAGCCATTTTGAATGTGACGACCATACAGATGGCACAATACACAACTATGTATCGCGCCCCACTGATTAGTACAGTGAAATAATCATTGTGCGTGCATGCACATTCCAGTCCACTCTCCTTGGCCGCCAGGTAACATTGTTCATGTTATATCAACAATGGATGGGGTTTTACCAGACAGACCTATGTGTGATGCCAGAATGATGACAGACCAGAAACAAATTTACTGAATTTTTGTTATGTGTAGTCTAACTGTCAGTGGAATAAAAGAGTGCCATCAGAATACACTGCATTGTGGGTGTAACAATTTGCTGCTGAAGGGGAAGAGAGGTATTGTCAATGATTTATTGATTGTCCATGATTGATGTCAACTCATCCAGGTCCAAAGGGCAGATCAGGACAGAGCTTTTTTAACCAGTTTATTCAGGCTGTCCTGTCCCTCTCTGTCTTGCCTACTCCCCACCAGATGACAGTTCTTAATAATGTCCTGCTTATCCCAAATATATATATATTCATATAATCATCATAAAGTTTCACTTTTAATAATCTAATGCTAAATTATCTAGCTCAACTCATTATGATCCATTCACCATGTCTCGCGTGGATGTCCCTCCTCTTTTTTTTTCTGTCTACAAATTAAAGAGATAATAATCTGAAAGCCTTCGCTGCCTTAACCACATAATTTCATCAGCTCATCAATCTATCTTGCTTCCCACCCAGCCGTGATTTTATTCTCATACATCCTTTGGTACTAAATTTAACATCTTTCAGCATAAATGTCATCCTTGTACATGCTGGCATTCACATCCTGGAAGTGCAATTTCAATTCCTGTGATGTTTAAACAAACCCTTGCTCTGTGATAGCATCAGTGATGAGTTTTGCCTTTATGCTTTTCAGTCTGAAGTTGATTACAAAAAAAAAAAATCATGGATATAAGGTTTTGTTTTTGGGATCCAGGTTGGTTTATATTCTTGTTAAAAATGTCTGAAAGTGGATTACTTCTGACATTTGTGGACGGTACAAGACTGATGTGAGCTGACAGTAACTCTTTACAACCATTGTGAGAAGAAAATAAGTTTAGAATGCACAACATTGTCAAATCTTAAGACTGATGTGATGCAACAGCAGAAGACGATATCAAATTGAGGCAAGCACATGAATCTGAAAGGGCTAAAGGGCATGGCTGAAACTGGCATGGAAGTGGACAATTAATGACTGCAATAAAATGCCATTTGATCAGATATCTTGATTTCTGCCGAAATTAGTGAAAGATGTTTTATGGCACACACTGAATTAGTACCAAACAAGTACCAATCAAGCATTGTAAGAATGCTATGGTATTTCTCAATAATGTTACTGACCATGTGCATTCATGTGAAGAAGGTAAGGAAGAAATATCTTCCTTTAAAGTAATTGGCTTGTTTTCAGCCTCTGGAATGACCACATTTTGTTTATATCGCTGTGTGAAATAATGACCTTACAAGAAATCTGCCTGTAGGAATGAGTCATGATTCTGCATCAACAAGCAAAGTTATGTTATGTCTGAAGCTGAGCATTACAATGCCAAGGAATAAAGAATATCCTGTCTTTTTCTGATTTAGAGCACAAAGAAAGATTTAATTGGCAAAAGCTTATAAATTTAGAATAAGGAAAATCCAACACCGAATCTCCATGTGTTATAATTTGCAAAAATCTTCTGACCACCAAATTCTTCTGTTAAACAAACAAACAAATCAATAAATAATTTTCCATAAGCCATACAGTGTGAAGTCATGCTTTATTTCCAAAGAATACTTTGATACATTGATTGAATCCAAGTTCACACATAGGAGCTTGAAAGGGAAATTTTCATACAGTCCTGTGTTCCTTAATCACCTTGAAATAGGATTTTAAGCAATTTAAATGCTGTTGGAACACCATTGTCTTAACAGAAGTTAAAGTTTTATAGCATACTGTCAGTGGTTAAGACATTAGCCTATGGTCTAGAACATCCCAGGTTCAAACCCCATGACCACCAAGTTGCCACTGTTGGCCCCCTGAGCAAGGCCCTTAACCCTTAGATGTCCAATGAGATAAAAATGTAAGTCGCTCTGGATAAGGGTGTCTACCAAATTCCTAAATATTTAAAAACTATTGGAAAAAAAACAGGGCTAGTGCTAAAACATTTAAGAAAATGTTAAATAGCTCTGTATACAAGAAAAGCAAGATACAAGTGTTGTGTATGTGTATTCAGTATATCTGCTTGTGTCCACTATGTCCCATTCTACACTCAGGATTTCTGAACTCTTTTCTCATGTGCTATGGGAGCACAGACATACATCTGATTAAAGTTATGAGCTACATGAAAAGAAACATCTGGGTACTTTATTATTATAGTGTACCCAAATCATACTGTACATTATTTATTTATTTTTGTTTGTTTGTTTCTTTTTCTAAGTTTAAATGACTAATTATTTTTATTTTATGGAGCATTTGTTGATTTAGTCAGGGTCATTTAATTAATTAAGACATTCTTACATTTGACATCTTACAGTTCTCTTAATTCCCAGGCTTTTCTTTCCATGGAGCCTGCAGATCCCTTCTCAATGATTTGTCCCAGGTTAAGCAATCCCTTGGTTCTACAAATGAGAGTACAGAGAAGAAGGACCATGAATGTTGCATCCAGAACATTCTACTTACCTGACTAGCATTGGTTGGTCCCTTTTTAAAGTGTTGTCGATAACAGGATGGTAGGTACTGTTCTGCTTCCGGCCACAGTGAGTTGTGGCACCTTGCCCCTTCTGTACATGAGCTGGAGCTGACTGTGGTGCTGAATATATGCTGTGTTTTCCTCTGCTTGGTTGGGTGCGAGGGTGGCAGATAGTAACAGGTGCTGGCTCTGGGCCCTCTCACAGTGAGTTTATTCTATGGCTCCATGAAAATCAAACAAGTTTAAATGAGTAGATATTAGAGAATGTAGAACCATTAAAAACAACAGAAAGTGGGTCACAGTTGAAGAAGCATTGAGTCCTTTCCACAAGGTAACATCTATGTAAAGTCAGGAATGTCTGATGAATGTGATTAGCTTTAGCTTTAGTTACATAAATTGCAATGATGTTGAAAACTTCACGTATAATGGAGAAAAAAAGGTTTGCAGACAGTTTCACTCTAAGTCAAAGTAATGGGGTGTCGTCTTCAACACACACACACACACACACACACACACACACACATATGGAAAGGAGGGCTGAAATAATGATAAGTGGAAATTATGCCAATTTCACTGAACTGAAACTATCCCTGCGATCACACAAATATCCTTTAAGAAAATATTCTTTAAGAAAATATTAAGAAAACTATTGTTTGTTAGTTTTTTCTAATTCTCAAAGAATCACAAAGAAATTACTATTTCATTTCCTGTGAGGTACATAAAAAATTCTTAAACAGATAGCTTCTTCTGAGAATTAATTTCATCAGCACCTTTTAAAACACACACATTGAAGAAAAATTTGCAGGGACTGGCTACCTGCTGCTACCAGTGAATAGAACAGCTAAATGGCTGTTAAAGTTTTTATATTCACTCTGAGTTCATTATTTGCTATGTAGAAACTTTATAGAAAATATCACTTAAATATTTTAGAAAATATTTTGCTTATTTATTACAGGGTTAAGTACTATGGACTATAAAATTTATGTTCTCGTAGTTCTTCAAGGACTACACTATATTATTCCAATAAAAGAGAATTTATGGGATAAATGACTGATGTTTATCTACTGAATGCCTTATCAAAAGTTACACACCACCCCTTTTATTCCCATTGAAAATTTATTCTCATTAGGCCCAATCTAGTAATCTGGTGTGTTTACATAATGTATTTTTATTCTGATTAGGCTGTTATTTTGATTGTTAGTTAAATATTAGTGTCCATGTAAACGCACATCTATTTTTTTTCTTCATGAGTAAAATGCTGTTTAATCCATTTATAGTTACATTTATTGTTATAAATAATTCAAATAAATAATAATGAAACCTTAGCTTGGACAAGCACAAAGTGTTAAGTAGTTCAGTTGTAAATTTTTCCTATCGTATCTTTAATGTATTACCCCCTAAACATAAGGGTGCAAGAGGATTTCTTAATCATTTTAAGGAAATTTAACTTACATGTACAAAGAAATGTATAAATTATGTAATAGTATCAATCCAGTGCAAAGGAAGGACAAAGTTTAGTACTGCAATCTTTTTTTTTTTTTTTTTTAATTCAGTATCTATTAGTGTGTACCTTCCACCTGGAAACATATGATATATACTGTATCATTTTATACAAGAGTTAGTTCTGACTGAGTAATTTAATTGGATAAGAGGCATTGCAAAAGTGGTGAGAAAGAGCACAACAGCACTGGGACATTTAACTGTACAGTATGTATCACTCTGCATCACCGGTATTCTAACAATTATTAAGCACACTAACTGTCAGTCACAGCATGGGTAAAATAGGTCTTTATGGTCCACAGTACTGGAAAAGGGGAGAAAGCAGCTGCCTCGCAAAAACTAGACACTGCAGCACTTTCAGCAAGAAAAAACAAGCGATGATGTTGTGCCATCTTAAACAAGTAATTGTGAATCACCTCTGAATCGTCCGTGTTGTTCTTATTCTAACACAAGCCTGAACTCCCAAATTCCTGATTAAGTGCTCTAATTAGTTTGTGGAACATGGGATTGTACATGCTAAATAGTACACTAGCTTTTAAATTTCTTTAATTCTAAAATGAAATAAATTCACATATAAAGTCAATCTCATAAGTTTCTCAGGAACTCTCTATCACCTCCATGGTTTATTTTCCTTACCTTTTGGCTACATAGTACTGGTAAAAATTAAAACTACTTTTAACTGTTAATTACACTAACTGTCGGTTGCTAGCTCCACCAGTCATGGGTAGTCATTTCCCCCAGTCCTGTTGATAATAAATAATGTTTGTGGAACTGTTGTATAAAAACAATATCTCAATGAAGGTCGTGCTGGAAATCAGTACAACAACATGACCTCGAGTGTGATATCGCTTAATCCATAAGACCATAAGAGCTTCTGTATTGTGTACTTTGGAGAATGATATCCTGTCTTAAAGGCTCAGTTTAGTGAAGAGATAATAATAAACAAAAAACAAGGGAGTGTACCGGCTAGTACTTTTTTCTAATTGCACTTAACCTCTTTGCAAATGAAGGTATTCTTAGGAGAGAGAGAGAGCGAGAGAGCACAGAATGCCATTTGTCCTCCACTGGGAATGCTGTAGCTATTTTTATTTATTTATTTATTTATTTGTTTATTTTACAAGATTATTCTACATTTTGTATATTTTTTTTTCGAGGATTTTGTATTTGTCTGTGTGTGTGTGTAGGGGACATTAAATATTCACGAGATCAGTTGCTGTGACACTGCACAGGGCAAGACCTCAGGCTGTCTATTAGCAAAACACATCTCAGTGAATGACGGAGGCAATTAACCAGGTTAGGATAACATTCACTAAAATATTTAATGGAGAGTAGGTTTGGAGCAGAGTGGAAGTGTGGTTGCAGCTCAATATGAACATATTACTATGCATGAGATTCATACACACACACACACACACACACACACACACTGTATGAATTGTTAGACGATTTACCAAGCCAACCAGCCCCTTCCTCATTCAGAGACATGATTGAAAATAAAGAACGGTTGGAGAGAGTTTCTAATGGAGTTTACTGATGGGATTGGAAGCAAAGTAGTCCTAACAGAAAGTCTGCGCTTCAACTAAAGTTATCTCCACATTGGGCAAACAAGCACACTATAAATATACTGCATTTATTTCAATTAAAGAGAATGAATCTAATTAGGTGTTTACCTGCTTAATATTCGAGTCACTCACTCATTCTTTATACTGCTTATCCTGGAGCCCATCCCATGAGATTGGGTAAAGGGACACCCTGGACAGGATGCCAGTCCATTGCAGGACACACACCCACATATTTACACACTCTGGACAATTTGGAAACACCAACCGCCTTACACCAATCCAATATCCTTGGACTGTGGAAGGAAACTGAAGTACTCTAAGGAAACCCACCAAACACGCACACGGGAAAATGCAAACTCCAAACACAAGGACCTAAAGTCAAACTCAAACCCTTGGAGGTGCGAGGACACAGTGCTATCTGCTATGCCACCTTAATATTTACCTATTGAACAGATTATTAAAGGTTCATCCCACCATTCTCATGTAAAGCTCTAAATGTCCTTTTAAAACTAAAAATTTTCTCATTGGTCAAATACCAAATCAGCACTCAGACAATTATATAAATTGTCTTTTTTTTTTCTAAATCTCCAAAACACATGGCATTATTGCAGTGCTTCAGCTCTATCATTTGGTCTGGTTTGGCAGAAAATGTTTGACCCAACACACAACATGTAGTGTGCTCAGCCATTTCCTGCAGATGACTTGATTCTGATCTGACTGCAATAGAACCGTGCTAGAGTTCACTTGGATCACGTTCTGAGATGCACTTGGTTTTGTCGATCTGATTCTCTATATATCTTATCTCACCTGTCTAACACCAGGGTTCATCATTTCTTTAAAAGAAGAACAAGTTATCTTACAACACAAAACACAAGTCTACATCCTCGCATACGATAAGATCAGATAAGATCAGACAAGAAGAGATGGAACTTTATTAATCCCATGAGACATTCTTCTGCCATCGAAATGCTTAACACATCAAGGACAGAAATACAGAGTAAATAGAAACATTCTTTCAACTCGAAAAAAAGTACTTCCATTAAAATATCTTACATTTTCACAAAACAATCTTTCACAGACCAGGTTCTATACCTCCCTTGCAAGTAACTAACACAATATCACACACCATTTCAGTACCAAAGATAGTGTTGAATCAGTGCTTCATCTCCCAGGATGCACTGGACTGCATTACGTCTGTCATGGACTTTCATGAAGGAAACATGAGAAAATGGCACTCTTGTGCACGTTATATAACTATCAGATTAAAAGGTTGCAAGTGTGTCTTTAGGGGGCACTGTAACACTTTCTGCCTTTTGCCTTCTCTCTCTCTTCTTTTTTTATTTCATCTCTCTTTCTTGTCTCTATTTTCATTCCTTTGCTCCTGTATTTCTGCCTTCTCATCACCTTTTCATTCCATCATCTCCAGATTGTGCTTATCACTCTCCCTTTCTCCCCACCATCTGCCTGTTTCTGGTTTCTTATTCTCTTTTACCAACACACATACACACACATACACACACCCTACAGGCCCTGACTGGTATATGACCTGTTTCTGGTCTTTTTATTATCCCTGCTTATTTGAGCATTTAGGTCTCTAATGCTGCCTCTGCAGCCCGAGACTCTGTGCTTATTCAACCAAAACACTACTCATGACAATTAGCTGTCTAAATCCTGACATTTCTAAAACTCCCACTTGTATTCGGATAAAAACATGACATTTATGACAGTTAACATTAGCCTATTCTCTTGTCTTGAGTATATTTCTTAATCCTCATAAAGTACACTCATGTTCCATTCATTCCTTCTCTGCAACACTTTTATGTTCTTTTTTCCTGTTATTGCATGTGCATGTACATCTTTAATTCTTGTCTATAAATCATATTCTATGTTGATTGCAAGGGTCAGATCACATGCAAAAAGGGTTAATTGATTTCTGTGATCTCTCATAGGTTGAAAAGACTTTATAACTCTTTTATTAATGAGCAACAATTATGGTTCTCACAGGAAGGATGTGTCAGCCTTCGTCCTACTCAGTTAGTAGATGTCGTATTATGGCTGAAATTCAGCTGGTGGGTGAAAACTGGTAAGTAACCAAATTGGAAAGAAAATAGAAAATGAAAACCACTCACAACCCAAGTATGCACATGCAAACTTAGTAATAGCTAATAATACCCAGAAATGTGCTACATACCATGCTGTTGCATTCTACAAATAGTCAAAAGGTGTTGAGTATTATTAATTTTTATTAGTTGCATTTTCTTATAAAATAGCTCTGCAAGTGAAAATGTTGATATCGTAAAGTTTTCTGCCAGAAAATTGTTTTACACCCCTCATTGGACTGAGCCACGTACCCACTAAAAGTGTGTAAATGTAGAATTCCTTGTATAATGGTATGGACGTAGTACTGTCTTTTTTGACGTGGAGCTGCCACACTTTTTTGGACATTTTCCAAAAAAAGACATGGATACATTCTTATAAAGTTCTTCAATGCATCGATGATGGCATTTACCAGTTAACTGCCTAACTAACACCTTTTAGGGATTTCATTGACGTACCACAAGTATGGTGCAGACGGGAAAGACTGGATCCATTAATGTCACTGATTTGTGGCTCCATCAATGTTTTCACAAAAACTTCTTCAGGCTTGTGCTATGGCCATTCCATGTTGTAGAAGACTACATTAACCTCATGTTACATTATTCTCGTGCTTACCATGTTTATAGCCTTCATGCAGCCGGCTATAAGAGCATCTATGTCACGTTCAGAGAATCTCTATTCCTCACACCATCACATCATGATGAAACGCATTGGCTGTCATCAAGTAACAAAGTACAAATACTTCGTTACCTTACCTAAGTAGAAATTTTGGGTATCTATACTTTACTGGAGTAATTATTTTGCAGCCGACTTTTTACTTCTACTCCTTACATTTTCACACAATTATCTGTACTCTCTACTCCTTACATTTTAAAAATAGCCTCGTTACTCCTATTTTATTTCAGCTTGTCATTCAAAAGACAAACAAAAAAAACATCCGGATAAATCGCGCCATCCGGATGGAGCGAATTTGATTGTGGTTGGATGAGAAGTATAAACATACCA
>JAOTRS010000011.1:18515028-18525656 GCA_028565755.1 Dinotopterus cunningtoni | reverse complement strand
TTTAGCATTTATGGACAAACAGTTAGCAAGTTTTTTTTTATCATGGCAATGTCTTCAAGATTGATCATGATATCTCAGTAACATGCAGAAGAAAAAAAAATTGTGACCTTCATTCTATACACAGTACTGTGCAAAAGTCTTTTAAAAAACGGTGGCCTTATTGCAAAGAGGCAGACATTTCATTTACCTAAGCAGTTTCAGATGAATCCTTGTTAAGCCACAAAGCCACATAGTTAATCAATTAAGTCAAAAAATAAATAAAATAAAATAAAACTAACTCATGACATGAATGAGTGAGAAACAGATGTAGATGATGAAAGATGATCAGGCTGATGAATAATATGTGATTTGAATACTAAGTGGTAGAAACAGATGAGTGGGGGAAATAAGGTTGCTGCTGAGGTTGCTACATACACAACTCATTTTTAAATTGTTTTAATTGTTTTAAATCTGTAGGCACTTTGCATCCTGTCACAGTAAAACATTTCTTTAATTTGTTCAACATGATTAATTTGTTGTATTTAATTCAATATGAAGAAACTTTCGTCTTTTGCACAGGACTCTACATTTAACAAGGAATTCTTGACATCATATTGTACTAACAAGAATTTCACATGGAATAGTGGATGGACAGACAACCCAAAAATGGAATTCCTCCACCACCATAATGTAACAGAAATCGTTATTCTTAAATTATTTTCTTCACTTTGTCCTAAAATCTGTCTCTGATAATGAACTAAATGTGACAGAATAAAAAAAAAAAAAAAAGACTGAAAGACTGAAATTTTTAACTACGCTGAACTGATCAACAAATGGCTAATGCGCATAATACAAAGCAGGCATAAAGATTCTGTTTAAAAACACCAATAATTTACCTTTAAATACAGTACAATCAGACCTGCCTTTATTATATTAAAACAGGTCTGAGCGTATAAATACCTTCACCAGTTTTGAAGGTCAGATAAATCTATGATAATATCAAAACATCAGAATCTAATACTGTTATTTTAGTAATCCATGTATGAAGAACAAATCCTGTCCTGTTTTTGTTTTGTTTTTAATTTCTTCTGTAAACACACCTTTGGTTTTAATTCTCATTCACCGTTTAAGGTTTAGATTCATAATGAGTAGTTGGACCCCAGATCAGATTCCCACCCTTCATCCTTTCCAATGCAGATCAGCAGGAAACCATTTGAATATGCAGTTAATTAAGAAAAAAAACAAATGTAGATGGAAGAAAGTGCACACGTGCATTAAAAAGCACTCTATATGATAATAAGTCACATTTGTTGTCATCACATTACACACTGAAGCAATCCTGGAGGGTGCTGTTGTTTCGCTGAGATAAACTCGCAGGTGGAATGAGGACTTCTTTTTAAAGCTACTCTCCATCTGAAGTGAAAGTGGTGAACTTCTGAAAGTAGCATCATACCATCTGTTACATCTCAGATCCTGAATTAGTAAGCAGAGTTGGTGAAAGCACCCAAGTTCTTCACTCGAGTAAAAAATGTGACTACTTTCCACAAAGTTATTAGTTAAACAAAGTTGAACAGCTTTAAATTCTTCAGTTTAAGTACTGTAGCTTTTGATTGGAAATTCATTCCAATTTCATGAAGAAACATAGGAAGACATACTGTAAGCTAAGGCAAATCTCAACTTGTCTTAAATGTAAGCTACAGTGATAATATCTTAAACAGAATGTTAATACTGTAGCTAGCTGTTAAACTCAAAAGTCCATTGTACTTAGAATCTGTTAATATTTTTTTTTTTGTATTTTAGACAGAGTATGAGTGCATGTGGTTTTGTAATTATCAGTAACCCATCCATTCATCTAGGAATCTCTATAGTCCAACGGTTGACAAGGCAAATGGAGACCATTGTATTTATTCCCATTTTCAAAACCATTGTAGGACTTTTGGTTGACATTCACACATTTATTCACACGCTATTGCAATTAGCCTAGTCTGCATATCTTTGGACTGTGGGAGAAAACTGGAGTATCTGGAGGAAACCCACCAACCATAAGGAGAACTTGCAAACTCCATTTACACAGACCCAAAGGCAAGAATTGAACCTGGACCCTGGAGGTGCAAGGCAACAGTGCTAGGGCAAAAAATTTTTGTATTAATTAATGAAGCTCTGTTTATGTTTCTTTGATGTAAGTGGTGGAGAACACACCAGTCAGCCAAAGAATTAAACTGATTACTATTAAAACCACCTAGTAACCATCTAGTAAAGTGTATTATGGCATCTGTTAAAGTATTCATGATAGGGTATATAGATTGACTCATTAAAGCTGTCTTATACTAAAATCACATCAATTACAAATTTTTCATCAATAAATATGGTCATAGTCAATTAATTATTTTTTATTTATTTATACAGTATATATTCATACTTTAACAGTTGTCATTGTCGCCAAGCAGCTTTACAGAATCAAAATAAAATAATTTAGAAAACAAAAGTTTACCACACTAATGGAAGATGAGTTGCATAACTGCAAGGTTTATATACAGATTAATAAAAAGTAGAAGAAAAAGAAGAAGAGGAAAAAGAAGAAGAAGAAGAAGATCTTGATATATATTTATACAATTCTTTTATTCTTGTTTGCCATGATTGTGGAAAAAACACCTGCAAGCTCGTACGGATTCTGAGAGAATTCTTTAATTGGCCCACAGAATTGCTTTGTCACTTCTGTAGTTCATAAGGCACTGGCATTTATTTAGGGAGGTGAATAAAGAAATGGTCCCAGAGGATTTCTGTTCAATAAGAAAGACTTATTCACTGCAAAGTGTACAGACTCCTCTATTTGTTCAAGAATATAGCACTCTATGAGGCCTGTGAGTTAGAAGACATGTACTGATCAACCATCAGACTAAGAGGTAAAGAGAATAACATAATTATCTTATTACAGTGACACCTGCCAAGGAGTGTGATATATTAGCCAGCAAATAAACTGTCAGATCTTGAAGTTGATGTGATGGAAACTGGATAATTAGGCAAGCATTAGAAACAGAGCGACTTTGACAAAGGATCAAACTGTGATGGCTAGATGATTATGTCAGAGCAACTCCAAAACTCAGGTCTGGTAGGGTAATCCTGTTGTGCTGTGGTCAGTATCTACAAAAAGTGGTGAACCAGCAACACTCACTGATGCATATCGGGAGGGAAGGCTAGTCCAGGTAGTCTGATTCAATAGAGAACAATTGGAAACGAAATGTAGGGCTGGCTATGATAAAAGCATCAGAATACACAGTGCATTTACAGTTTGATGCATATGAGGCTGCATAGCCACAGACCAGTCAAGTTGACCTTGTTGACCTGTGTCCATTGCCAAAAGTGTCTACAGTGGGCACTTAAGCATCAGAACTAGACCATGTAACAATGGAAGAAAGTGGCCTGGTCTAATCAATCACATTTTCTTTTACCCATCATGTGGATGGGTGTGGGTGTTGGTGTCCAGAAATGGCACCAGGATGCTGTCTGGGAAGAAGGCAAGCTGGCAAATATAGTGTGGTGCTCTTGGGCCATGTTCTGCTGATAAACCTTGGGTCCTGCCATTCATGTGGATGTTACTTTGACATGTACAACCGGCCTAAACACTGTTACTGATCAAGTACAGAGGTTTAGTGGAATCCATGCCTTAATGGATCAGAGTTTTGGCAGCAAAGGGGGGCCTGGTCAATATTAGGCAGGTGGTTTTAATGTTATTTCTGATCAATGTACAATTTAATGGATTCTATTGTTCCTAAGAGCAGGGCTGAATGTTTGCAAGTAGCAATATAGCATGGGGTGCTATTGATTTTTGTGTAGGTTTGCTAATACAGCAAGTAAGTGGACACAGATGAAGTTCCAGCATAATAGATTTTTGATGGAGGATCCTGCAGACGCTAGATCTACAGTATGCTTAGTATTTGATTAGTGCACCTTTTTGTTATTGATATTTATTTTACCCCTGACCTGCTGTTTATGATGTTTGCTCATGGCTTGTTTTATTTTCTGGTTAATCTTGAATCATGTGTTTTGATTGTACACGTTTGATAATAGTGTAACCTGCACCTTTGTTCTCCACTGCAAATCCTGACACATAAGAGGGGTCTATTATCAAACTGTGTGTGTGTGTGTGTGTGTGTGTGTGTTTACATATTAAAATATGAATATGAGATATAAGATAACATCATGCAGAAAAATCCATTGATAACTTCTAACATGCTTCTTTATTTAGTTAAATATTGCCCCATGATATATAATTACTGATATAAGCATTTTTGGTACTATATGCTCAAATGTCGAAACTGCAAATATGGTCCTTACAATGACTTAAATTACAGATTTTATATGACATACTAATTTTGTTAAAAAATAATATAGTGTAGATGTGGGTTTAGTCAATGTTTAATAGATGGACTAAGGGTTTCGCTGCAAAACAAGATAAATCCATTCTAGCATTGTCATATCAATGTCATTTTTGTTTTATTTTGCAAAAAGCTACACATGAAGACACCTCCAGCAGTTTTATTTTTCTAATTTTAAAATCAGCCTGAACTTGTGATATACAATTTAATATCAACAATAATTTGCTTCGGTATTATGTAACAAAACAAATGTACAAAACCAGTGCAAATGAAACCAAGACAAAGGTGCTATTGAGAGAGACTGCATTAAAAACTAACTTTACCAAAATGCTTACACTACCGTATCCCATATAGTTTTGTTAAGTATATAAAATGGTGTTCACACAACATAAAAATTGCTTAATACCCTATTTCACAGAACATATTGCGGACATTAAGCAACACATGTCTGCTGGCGTAACTGCAACAGCAGTAACAGTGTGTAAATGTCCCTTTTATTGGCTTTGACATTCTCTGCACATTCACTGAACAATTAAATCACTCACAGCAGCCTATGTGTTGCACAGCTTGTAGTTTCGCTATACTAATTCTGTGACCAAAAAAAAAAGAGAGAGTGCTGATCATGACAGCTTTGTTCGAAATCAAGCCACTACCTTTTGTGGTTTGCTTAAAATTTGAAAGTTTAAAGCTTCTAAAATAAGATTATGTAGCATGTTCCATATTAAATATTTTGTTTTTGACAACTTTGCATACCAAAATGACTAACACTAGCACTTCCTTTTGATCTTTTCTTTATGGAACTGATATGGCCGGCCATCAAACAAGTTCCTGCAAATTCACTGTTACTATAGAAATTATAGCGTATAGCATATAAATAAATTTGCTATGATTTTCCCCTGTACTCCTGTCAGACCTGTTATAGAATTTTCCCACCAAACTGTCAGTAAAGTAAGTTGGCAATGCCTCGTGTCTTGAATAGCCGAGCTCCCTAACTCCCTAAGAAATCTCAGTGGTCACCAGAGGCGGACAGAGTACACAGTTTCATTACTTGAGTAAAAGTACAGATACCCCTTGCTAAATTTTCAAGTACGAGTAAAAGTACTACAGTCAGATGTCTACTTAAGTAAAAGTACTGAAGTGCTTGTTTTTAAAAGTACTTGAGTATCAAGAGTACATTTTCTAAATATTGCATTACTACTGCCACAGTGGTTACAGTACATACTGCCACAGTGCTTACATTTATGTACAGAAACGTCCTACATGGAGTACATCTGAGTGGCTAGCTACAGCTGGCAAATTGGCGGGTGTATGTGGCTTCGACTACCCAAACGTAACCGAGAATGTAAAAAGCTGCATTATCGCAGCTAGCCAATGATTTAGTGCACTTTTCTGTAGCTAGAATCTAGCTTAGAAATGTAAGGAAGTTTATTTCAATGTACGTACCTTGACGTGCCTCTGCAAGTTGGAGGATGAATTTTTGTAGGCGGTGATCATTAACTTGTTCAGAAAATTGAAATAGTTTGGCAAGGTGGGGCCACGGGTTGGCACATTCCCGGGATGGACCTGCTGCGTCTTCATCTATTGTTTCATCCATGGTTTCGTCTCTTATCTAAATCATTATCTGACCATGGAGTTGACTTTGGCAGGAAACTGAGGGTGATTGCTGATAGGCTGTCCCAATCAGCGGCGCCTGCACAATCCAATCGCGTTTGAGAGGGAAACAACAAATTGAGGGTTTCTGAGATTTTTCTTTTTTCCTTTTTTTTTAGAAGAAATAACGGGTACTCATGCTTATGGATGAAAATGTAGCGGAGTAAAGAGTACAATATTTGCCTCCCAAATGTACTTGAGTAAAATCATGAGTACTCCCTAAAAATGATACTCGAGTAAAGTATAGATCCCTCAAAATTGTACTTATGTACTGTACTCAAGTAAATGTACTCCGTTACTGTCCGGCTCTGGTGGTCACCCAAGTTACAACACCATTTTTAGCTTTTCCTCCCTCTGAGCCCCCCCCCCTCTCTCTCTCTCTCAAGTAATCTCTGAGTCTAATTCATCTTCTTGTCAGCTCAATCCTGCACTAACCCCAGTACTCATAAAGTGCCTTCCTGACATCTCTGCCCTATCTGTCATTTTATTAATGTGTCACTTGTCCCTGGAAATGTTCCTTATGCTCTTGAACTTGAAACTGTCACCTCTATTCATAAAAAATATTTTATCAACATCTTAATTCTATACTTTAGCTAAAGTATGATTTAAAAATAAATAACAAAATAAAAATAAAAAAAAACAAGCTTATATCATTTTACCATCTGTGATCTGCTTCTGTTTGAGTACTTTTTGCACTCGTATGTCTTCAATGCTTTATACTGTTTAGGTAAATCCGGAGGCTGTCCCTGGATCGCTGTACACAAGGTAAAAGAAATCCCAGATCCATGCACATATTATTTTCATCACTTAGCCCAGCATTGAGCACAATCTCTAACTTTTCTGTTGTCAACTATAAAATCGCACAAGTATAATATCACAGTATTGCACATGAGATTATTTCCATCATCAACACTTTCTTGATGGAGAAAAACTACGTTTTCTGGTCACTGTAACCTTATAATTGCATGTGAGTTTTTTGGGGGGAGGTTTTGCTGATTTAAAACATGCAACAGAAGGAATAAAATGTTTACTGTCACTCAGATTTTAAAATGAACATAGTAAAATTGTGTATGTATGTACTGTATTGTGTATGTATCAAAAGTAGTACAGCAGGTAATGTACATATGTACTGTATATGCTTAGGTAATTTCGGAGTTTGATTTCCACCTCGGGGTCTGTGTGCATGGAGTTTGCATGTTCTTCCCGTGCTTGGTGGGTTTCCTCTGGGTATTCCGGTTTCCTTCCACAGTACAAAAAATGCAGATTACGGTAATTGTGTATATTCAAATTGCCCATAGTGTCTGTATGTGTGTGTGCTCTGTGATGGATTAGCCCCCCTGTCTAGGGTGTACCTCTCTTCATGCCCTAAGTCTCCTGAAATAGGCTTCAGGACCCCCCGCTAGCATGTGTACAGGATAAAGTGGTAAAGACAATAAGTGAGAGAGTGAAAAGTCCTGTTGTTGTATTCCATGTCATGATTTATTGAAGTTTGATTCCCATATAGCCACTTAAAAGTTTATACACTTTCTTTAAAGATCATTGGTTAAAACAGTTTCTATTTACTTCTTCTATTTAGCAGATCTTATAAATCAATACTGTATGCAGCTCTGTATGTGCATTCAAGGCTTATTAAATACTGAGACGGTGCAAAATAAAATGCAGTCTATATCCATTGTATGACCTGCCAGTAAATGTGAAACATACATAATAAGCTCAGGGTTAAAAATATAAAATGATAATTTAAAACAATAAATGCCACTCAGATATTTAACAATATCCATTACAAGTACTGTAATGTCCGAGCATAACACTACAGCTTACTGCTGAAATGTATGACCTTGACTTTTAGTTAAAGGCACAAACCTAATGTGATGTGAAGCTACATATATGATCATATACTCATTTATTTCTCTTAGTCTGTATAAAAGCACTTTACTAACTACCCAGCTTGCTATACAGTTTCCTTTCACACTGTGTTAGGTTTCTGGGCAACCAGAAAACATGACTGGGCAGAACATTGACCACGCCAGTTCCCTGGAAGCCTAGCACATTCATTCAAATTTTCTTCTCTTATTGTATTGAAATATTAGTGTGCAGAGCGACTTCAGACATCATTATAAAAGAAATGTATAAAGGCATGTTTTGTTTACTTTTTTTTTTTAATTAATATTCCACTGCATATTCTTATTTAACTTCATAGATAACACATGTATTTGTGCTTCCTAGATTACTGCTAGACATAACTTCATCCTTTCTATTGTTTACATCCAACGCATTCATTTTTAACGAGGTGAACTGAAGTTATACGTCTTCAGAGATCTGAAGAAAGTCTTCGGGCACAGCGCTCTCTGCTTGCTACCATCTCTTTGAGCTCCTGAGTTTTTTTTTTTTTTTTTTTTCTTTAAAGGTACCATGCTAAGGTGTTTTTATTTGGTGTGCAGCAGTGTGTAGCTGTTGTGAAAGTGTGGTCTGTTTGGCCTGCAGTGTATAAGATGACACCAGCTGGGGGAAGCCATCACTGTGAGAAAACAAGGTTCAGAAATTCTGGAATAAATGTAAACACCGCTGTGTGTTTGGACAGCAGGAGGATGAGCTGGGAGAAAAACTTGCTTTTTAGCGACTACTTCAGCAAAGGACATACACATTCCATTAGACAAAATAATGTTTGAAAGTTGCAGGATGACTCTAATATACTAGATACAAGTCCTTAAAGACACACACAGCTGGTTAATTATGATGTTGCAACATGTTAGATGTTTATTGCATTGTCTGAATTTGCAATGTGTTACTTATAATGCATTGCATAAATTGAAAAAAAAAAAGAAAAAAAATTCGGTTAGAAAATCCTTGCATGAAATTAAAACTCAGGCAACTTGTTTTTGTCACATTCTACAATATCTTCTTTACAAATTGTTTATAGAATAGAAAATTATAATTGAATAAAACACTGCTTTTATGGAAAAAGAAACAACTTCTGGTTTAAAAATAATTATTAGCAACCAGGGGACCAAGCACAAGGAGGCAGTAGTGGTTCAGGTGGTTGAGGTGCTGTGTTGCTGAAAGGAAAGTCAGGGGTTCGAGAATCACTGAGATAGAAGGACCAAATTTGGACCTTTTCACTTTGGCACAAATTAATATATATGTGGCAGCTATCCAACGCTGCTCATCAACCTGAGAATGTAGTCCCTCCAGTAAAACAAGGTGGTGGTGTGGGGGTTGAGGGAAATGCTTTTAATCAGCAAGGGCTGGGGAAATGGTCAGTATTTCATGCATGGAGCAAATTACAGAAAAATTCTTACAGGCAATTTGTAACAGGACAACAGCAATGCAGTGGTCCAGTTAAATAATCTGAATGTGTTAGAATGGCCCAGTTGAAGGTTCGGACCTTAATCCTGAGAATCTGTGGAAAGACTTGCTCTTTATTCAATTAAATTTTATTTAGTGCTTTTAATGACAGAATCTGATTCTGATTCTGATTAATAACATTGGTCATTGGTGCAAAGCAACACCAAAAATATGTATATTATTATTATTATTATTATTATTATTATTATTATTATTTTATTATTATAAGTTTGGTGGAGAGGGGGGGTTATGATGTGGGGTTGTTTTTCAGAAGTTGGGCTTGTATCCTTAGTTCAATTTCATGCTTCCAACTTTCTGGGAATAGTTTGCTGATGGCCCCTTCCTGTTCAAGGTCCATAAAAACATGGATGAGCGAGTTTGGTGTAGAAGAACTTGACCGGCCTGCAAAGAGTCCTGACCTCAACCCAACAGAAAACCTTTGGGATGAATTAGAGCAGAGACTGCAAGCCAGGCCTTCTCGTCCAACATCAGTGTCTGACCTCACAAATGCGCCACTGGAAGAATGGTCAAAAATTCCCATAAACACACTCCTGAACCTTGTGGAAAGCCTTCTCAGAAGAGTTGAAGCTGTTATAACTGCAAAGAGTGGGCCAACATCATATTAAACCATATGGATTAAGAATTGAATGTTACTCAATTTCATATGCATGTGAAGGCAGGCGAGCGAATACTTTTTCCAATATAGTGTATGTATTAACCCAGGGGGTATGGGACAAGGTGAATATGTATGTAAAAACAAACGTCGTTCCAGTGCGCTACAGCAGCATTACACCAATAGTTACAATACAGAATGTGGGAAAGTTCAAGAGGTGAGTACTTACCCATGTAGAAGATGATATAATTATTCTTAAACGACGAATGACTCTGCATGTGTGGGGCGTTTTAATATTCTGTCAGTCTGTAGGCTGTGAATAAAGTACTTGGTTTTATAGCAGGGGTTCAGAAAAGTCTACAGCTTTCAGAAACTTCATGTTCATGTCAAAATTGTGAAGGCTTTTCCCAGGCTGACATTCACATGTACAATGTGTAATATGCTGCCCATTTCTATCAGTGTTGAGTCTCTTCCTGCCTGTTCTCATGGTGTTTCTCTCAACTCACACCAGCAGTAATAGTTTACCTTACATCACTCAGATTGCTCATCCGTGATCGTTTCGATTCGGAGTTATTGAGTTACATCAAACACTTTAGTCCCATAAGTTCCAAAGCAGGTACTGGTGAGTGGTTTAGGGTCTGTAAAGAGTAACCAAGATCTAATTT
>JAOTRS010000011.1:18449648-18469708 GCA_028565755.1 Dinotopterus cunningtoni | reverse complement strand
TTTTTAACACGACATTTTTTTTTAAATGATTGCTTTTTTTTCACATGATTCTTATCATGATTGTCATTTTCACATTTTACAAGTGATTAATTTTCTCACATGCGATGTTTTTTGCATGGTTTATTCATTCATTATATGAATAATTTGTGTTGTTTTAAGTTTTTTAAGTTAAGCCTTTATTTGTCACATATACATTATTGCATTATGTACATATACATTATTGCAGTGCCTTAGCCATCTGAGCTACCACTGCCCTAAACCAATAATTTATTATGATTATATTTATTATATGATTTTTGAGGGCAGTCCTTAAAGTCAGTGCCTCTACTGTGTTCAGGCTACTTACTCAATCAGTAAACCAATACCAAGGAAACCCTTCAGCACCATGGTTAGCTCCGTGACTTGTTTAAGCGGCACGAGGCTCCTCACCTCATTTGAGCTGGTGGCGCATCACCTATAAAAGGCCAGCTGCACATCAATATGGTAAGTAGTGGGTCTGAAATATGAAACATACAACTGTTCTGTCTCTCTACTTCCAGAGTCTGGTGATGCTAGAAACGCTCCCACTCAGGGCACATCACAGAGAAAGGGTCAACACTAGGCTTCATCCGCCTCCTCTGGTTCCTCATCTTCAGCCTCCATCAGCAGCAGACATCCCTTGGTTCGGGACATCCACTGTCAGCTTTAGAAGCCCAGGAACTGCACTCTCTGCACCTTCTTCACTGACTCTCCCCTTCCCTCCCCCTTTTCCCCCTCACCTTTGTTTTAAATAAACAACCTACGTCTACCACCTACGTCTCCCAGTAGTCTGTGTTCAGCTTGCCCTACAGATTTTATTTATATGACATTTATTTTCCCCATTTGATTTTTACTTGATTCATTGGTTTTTCTCGAGTTGTTTTACTCCATAGTCTATTTATTTTTACTTTTTACATTTTTACTTCTTTCACATTTTTATTTTTGTCTGTGCAGTGTGGAGGAGGCTTGCACTATAACACACAATCAAGACATGTATTTATGTATTTATATGGAAATAGCTCTGTATGTACTCATTACTAATGTGTCAATGTTCTTCTGATGCTTTCAACACAGTAAAATGTGAAAATTGGTAAATTTTTGTAATTTCCATGGATAAATGACAATTAGGAAATTGCAGCAAATTTGTGTCTTTAATAAGCAATAGTATGGCTTTCATACCATTTATCATGAAATGTGTTGATTTCAACTCAAAAACATAAGGGGATACTGGTTAGCATCATAGTATATGCATCCTATTTTCAATTATAAATAACAATGTTAATTTATACTATACTATACTATAAATTCTAGATAAGAAAGTATTTGCATTTTAACTAAAAAAAAAATCATAACCTCTGTAACTGGTGGGACAAATGATATAGAGTATGTGCGTTTAATACCAATTAACGCAAATGTACAACACCCCCTCCTATCTCCATCTCTCTATTTCTCTCTCTCTCTCTCTCTCTCTTTATCTTTCTCACCCTCTGTCTTTCTTGAAGGTGTTACATTAAACATGTTTTTTTTGCGTAAACACACACTGTAAAAAAAATACATTTTGCTGTATTCATACAGTATTTTTTACAACCCTGTTAGAAGTAAAATTCTGTAATGTATTGGTAAAAAAATTTATATTAAACAAAAATATTACTTTAAAGAACAATAACATGGTAGAACAGTAATGAAAAATACAGCCGAGCTGAAGGTTAAAGGTTGAGCTTGAGGACCCAGCTTGGGAGTTCAGGGACTTGAACACACACATCTGTAATGGAAAGCTTGGGGTTTATCAGTCTTGTTCCACACTACAAGTAGTGCCCTTGATCAGGGGTCAGAGAGGGATTTGGGATTCAGCCTTGTATTAGAAGCGGAACAACACAAACGTTTCAAAGGCCATTTGGAATGTCTTAGAAGAGATTACTAAGGGGACAAAGTGCTGTTTAAAATGATATAACTTTTACCAGATGTGTTTTCTAGCTGAAAGTGCTTCTGTGATACTGATTTTGAATGTGAGTTCTAGAAGGTAGCTTATTGTAATTAATGATTATTAAAACACCTGTGACATATTGTTTTACATACTGTATAGTTATATCTAGTTTAACC
Organism: Dinotopterus cunningtoni; assembly: GCA_028565755.1. Taxonomy (NCBI): domain Eukaryota; kingdom Metazoa; phylum Chordata; class Actinopteri; order Siluriformes; family Clariidae; genus Dinotopterus; species Dinotopterus cunningtoni. The sequence continues at coordinate 18,467,590 of JAOTRS010000011.1, read as the reverse complement.
TCCAAGTTAAATTAATAATAATAATAATAATAATAATAATAATAATAATAATGGTATGTTAATGCTATTTTGTGAGTTGTTTGTTAATGACAGCTAGTTTCTCAATGACAGCTAGTTTAAAACAAATTTAACATTACAAGAACTTTATTTAAACTTACTTTCTTTTCACTTATACAGTAAATAAAGTATTACTTAATAGAGTATTTACTTTGTTCCTGGCTTTTATATTTCAGGGTATGACATTTAACAGGAAAAGGGAAAAAAAAACTTTCAGAACATACAACTAACTTCTGCCAAGTGCAAGCTGGTCTTTTTTTCCAGGCTAAATATGACGCTATATACATCAATTGCTTGTTGCTTCAAACTTTCTCTCTCTCTCTCTCTCTCTCTCTCTCTCTCTCTCTCTCCTTTATAAACCTTTCACCTGCAGACTGCCATCTTCACTATGAATATTTATTTTAGCATCACTCAGTCAATTATAATATGTGCTGTATGCATTCTATGTATATGTGTGGGGGGATAATTTAGGCCCCAAGTGTGATGTTTCCATGGCAACACATGGCTTATGGGTTGTGCATGTGTGGCGTGTAAGGTGCAGGAGTCAGAGGAGGAGATTTCATTAGGGAGACTGTGAGGAAGGTTAATAAGTAATAAGAGGAGCAATGACATGTTCAAGCTCTTTTATGTCCCAGTGTTCAATCAGACTGTAATGAGTCTACACACACACACACACACACACACACACACACACACATTTTTCCACATGTGATTTCCACATGGATTGTTTACTTAGTTTATTTATTCTTAGGTTTTTCTTTACAAAAGGATTATTTATTCCCACATGACTCTTTACACATGATACATCATCCGATTTTCACAGTTTTTCATGATAAGGCCTAAAACTAGAAAAAGATAATGAAGGCAAAGTTTCACATACATACCTGAGTGACAGATTCAGCACTTACTTTGTTCCAAACACATAGCCTTAAACAGTGTTTATGAAAAAATTGCAACACACAGCATGCTGTCCATCAAGCTAAGTCTGAATGTCATACAGTGGCTATTAGCCACAGCATAAAAAGCTTCAGAGACAGCTCCTATAGTACATTTAAACAAAGGGAAATGTCAGTGGACTTCAGAGAGCAGGCACTGACTTGTCCCAAACTGCACTGCTTTAGTACATACTGAAGAATATTAATTGATTCATGGAAACAAAAGTTTTCTAAAAAGTGGACGGATCTGAAAGAGCTACAATTCATTAGGATTGATGGCTCTGATTTATTATTAACGATTCATAAAATGAGTTCCAGGAGGACTATTTTAAAAGTGCGTTCCATTACGGCATGACTCTGACAGGCCTTTAAGGCAGCAGTTCAACCGAAAATGTTAATGAGCGCAAGAGGAAACTAGTTTAGGTCAGAGAGCTATCTCTTTCCTTTAGATCTGACTATAAAAATCTTCTACCTCAGAGTGCTGTTAAATTCTCAAATCTGATTGGTTGCTAGTTATTGGGTAATGTTTCTACAACTTCAATGTCTGAGATTTAGCTTTATATCAGGTTTACATAATTCCAATTACTGGAATAGATTAGGATTTTTTTTACACCACATGGAGGTTGAATTTTTAAATCTGATTTATCAGAGGGTGAGGAGTAGTTTCATACACTGCCTGGCCAAACAAAGAACAAAGAAAAGTCTTACACTCTAAGATTTTATTCAAATGCTTTTAGCTTTGTGCCCTCGATTCCTCGTGCTTCCAGAGCAACTCTTTCACAATCTGAGTCGTGGAATATGGCCGTTCCATCAGGGAAGAAAAACTCCATAGATGTGGATGGCACAGGGGCAGGTTGGCAGACCCCTTGTGGTGAGAATATGAGGAGAAGGAGTTGTGTATGAGGTCATCACTTTTTGTGCACATGACTTGTTGATTCCAGGAAGGCAGCTATTTTGCATGTCTGCATAATTTCTGCTGCAGTGGGCCAAATGCATGATTTTCAAGATCCCTAAAGTTGTTTCAGTGCAGCAAGGAAAACTGATTTTGGCTTACAATTTACAGCCTCATAGTTCATTTATCTGTTACAAGAAAAGGATATAAAGAGTATTGATTTTAAGGGTCCTATGTGTGAAAACACATGCCTTGTGTTACTGTACTGCAATTTGGAAATTATGGGCAAAAGGCAGGCTGATGCAGGTTGGCACATTGATGGGTCCAGTCGTCACACTGTGCCAACCTGCCCCATCACTGCTCGAGGTTATAGAAATGCATTGTTTTATAAAATATTATTACATATTCGGCTCAAATGTAGAACTTAATGCTTAATAAACATGCCTAGTATAAGTATTATTATTGACATTGAACACAATTATACTGCACAATACACATTCCAGACAGTATTAAGATCTTTTTTCAGATGATTAAACATCTGTAAAAGTGACCAAACTTTATACTCAAAGGATGTTTTTGCTGTAGCATATCAGGCCCATGCCAGTGGGATGAGCATACGCCAAGCTGCAGTAGAAAATAGCGTTCCGTATTGCTGCTTAGCATGTTACATTCCAGTTATGGAAAAAAATAATGGTGACACTACAGTTGCAGTTGCAGACTGCTTGAACTTTTGACCTATTTTGCTGAGTACAGTATAAGTGTGAAATGAATGCAGTTCCAGTTTTACATTGTTGTTTTAACTACATTTTGTCACTTGTGCCAACCTGCCCCATTGGGTTTGCACAGGTTTTGGTAGGTTGGCACAAAGATTTGCTCCTTGAATATCTCCCGAGCATATTACACAGCAAGATCATTTTGTAACTGGTATTGTAGGTTATCCATAAAAGTCTTGTTTGAGAGACATGCGTAAAAAAATGTACTGTATCTACAGTACAGCCTCAGTGCAGGACTCCAAAAAGTTAGGTTTGGGCCAACCTACCCCCCTATCCCCTACATTCAGGTCATCAGCTGACTTCATTTTATTGTCACATAACCTTGCTGGGCCTAGACCTGAGCAACTGAAGCAACCGCAAATCATAACACTTAACACACATAAAAGTATGTGAGTAACTCTTATAACACATAAGAGGCTTGTACAGTGGACACTATTCATGAGGGGCGCATTTTTTCTGACCCTGACACACTCATCTCTCTGGAATAGGGTCAATCTGATATGACCTTTTTCCATTGTTCCAAAGTACCAAAGTCCAATCTTTATTTCTCTAGCAAACTAGCAAAATTTTTCTGATGAGAAAATGAGTCTCACTAACAAGTGATTTTCTCCTGGACATACAGTTGTTTAGTCCCAATTCTGTGAGTTCTCATCACACTGTGTGTGTATATGGAAATGTTCTTACTTTCACTATTCTATACTATTCTATGTAAATATACTGTACATAGCTCTAATTTCATTTTTTTATCAAAGTATTTAAGTCATCTCTGATAAACTTTTCAACAGATTTTGGATCATCTGTGAAGTATTTGTGCCACACTTTATTTGCACTGCACTCGTTGCATCATGTCCAAAAGCCTTATGAACCACCCGAAAAGTATTAACAGAGGAATATACAAGCTTAAAAAAAGAATTTCGTACCCCAAGTCGTCTGAGAGTGTTACCGTTTTGTGAGTTGAATGGGCTGGCATGTGGTCATGAAGAAGGCGCACTTTAATTTTTTCAGCCAGGTGCGCCATTTTGGTTTTGATTGTCCAGCAGCATCGTGTTCAACTATGCCTTGTGTCTTTTAATCAGCACTTAATTTTTTTAATGAACATACTCATTTCTGGAGACATAATTTGGGCAAATATTTTTAGTTTTTCAAATGATAATAGAAATTTTATGACCGCCCCTTGTGGTCATTTTGAACACTTCATGTCCTTAAATACTAAAACAGAAAACAGAAAACAGAACATAAAATGTTAGTCTTGTCTAATCTCAAATCAAATGTATGTTGATACTGTACTGTAGAATGCTGTACTGTACTGGAAATGCAGTCTTTTGTTGATTAAACTGCTGTTTTAACAGGGTGAGGCATGGTTTGTCTTTTCACTGCACTTACACAGCCACAACATCAAATCCTACTACTTTGCCCGTAGTGATTTAGCTTTTTTTTTTTTTTTTTTTTTTTTTTTTTTAAATGCTAACAAAGTGGCTGGAAACAAGAGCTAGAAAGCAGCTTTGAAGGACAGCAAATGCAGCCCCAAACACTGCTATTAAGTGAACAGAAAATTATATGTACTGCCTTTACATTGCACTCTTATCTGATTTGCTTGCAGACACTGGTCTAGTCTGTGTGACCTGGGCAACAATCAAACCCCTAAGCATATGGATAAAGCAAGCAACAATACATTCCATTAGACTGTAGTACAGTTTTCATGTATCTGTACCTTACTTGAATAGTTTGGTTACTTTTGGATTTTATTTCACTAAATCCTACAACAAACATCTATACTTCCTTCTTCATTCCATTCCTGCATTACATTGTAGCACAGTAGTGAAGAAACAGATAGTCATTGCTATCTTTTTTATATTATTATCATTTTTATGATTATTATTATTATTTGTGAAGGTCTCATTAATATGCATTTTTCATACGATGAGAGCTGTTGTTCTATTATTTCTTGATATTATACGGCACAGTCTTGTGTACTTAATAATATCCAGTATGCTGTGTGTTATGACAAATACAACTTTGAATAGTTCACATATTAATTACAGAACTGTACTTTACCATAAAAACTTGCATAAAGCTGGTATTATTCTATCTGATATTATTCAAAAAAAATGGTAAAAGTGCTATACAGCCACAAGAAAATGAAGATGTTTAAATACAGACATGGAAATTAAAAGTGTTCAAAATGTTTGTCTGGCTGCGTAATTGATCATTAATTATTGATAATTTTTTAAATGAATCATCTTCCCCAGTGTTAATTGGACATTTTCAGTAGACGAGAGCGTGTTGTGAATGTTACGGACAAACGTAGAGTACAGAAGGTCTCAGCTTGGCAGAATGAACTGTGGACACGAACAGACTGGCAGTCGGTGGGAGTTAATGGCAAAGCTTTCACACCCTGACCATGACTAGAGAGCACACACAGACACACACAACCACAACCACACAAACAACCACACACACACGTAATACACATCCTGGTATACTGTATAATTCCAGCATGTGTAATGTGTAAATAAATGTGTGTAAACAGTGGACAGGAACAGACTGACTGGCAGTGAGAGTTAATGGCACAGCGAGTGAGTCCAAACAAACACACACACACACACACACACACACACACACACATGATCCAGGGTTGACCCAAACAAGCTGGTTGCTCTCAGATCTGTGTTTAAATTTTGTGGATTTAACCTTTAATAATAGTGCGCCATTAGAACCAAGGGTGAATTCTGCCAAATTCTTAATTCTGATTGGTCAAAAGATTGATTAATTGCTGAATTTTCTAGAACAGTGGCTCTGACAATCGTGCAGGGGTAGATCAGTGGTCTTAGACTTGGACTACTGATAAAAAGGTCCAAGTTAGTGAGGTTAAGTAAGGTTTAATGTCTATTTATTTCATATTTTACTTCATTTACATGTCTTTTCTAAATGTTTTTATTGTTTTTTGACACAAAAATATGATTATAGTGTATGGTAATACTGGTAATAATTTTGGGTGGCTGGAACAGATTATCTGCATTTACATTATTTCAATATGAAATTTCAAGTGCTCGCCGCAGGATCGGATTAAATTCGTATGCTGAGGTACTGTTCTCATTCTAATAAGGTAATGTTTGTATAGTAGCATACAGTAATTCATGATTGCAGTGTACAGTAGTTGTTGCTATGGTGAAATTTTCAGTAAGGAGACATTAATTTATTTATTATTAATTAACTATTCAACAGTGAGTGTTCTGACTCACTGAGTAATCTGATTGGATGAGAAGTATTCCATAAGTGGTTATAATAGAGAATAACAGCACTGGGATGTTTAACTATGTGTATCACTCCCCATCACAGGTGTTCCACAATCACTAATTACACTAACTGTCAGTCGCAGCATGGGTTTAAGTAGGTCTGTACCGTCCGCAGTACTGGGGAGAGAGCAGCTGGGGACTGAGGGGGGATCAGACACCATACTGTACATAGGGCACTAGTTTTCCATTTAATGCTATTTAGAATTAAACTTTGGAACCTGGCTGATATTCTAAAGCGGAAAAAGTAGAACTACTTTTAATTCTTAGTTTGTGTGTGCGTGTGCGTGTGCGTGTGTGTAAAAACATAATAAAAATTATCTGATTGTGGCGGTTCTCAGTATAAGGCAAATCCAAGCTCACATGACAACTTTTTTCAACATGCCATTAAAAAAAAAGTGTGGGCAAAACTAAGTACCTCATGATTCAATGGCTTGTAGATCTTTAAGCAGCAATAACTTGAAGTAATCCTTTGCTTTATGCATCAATCAGCTTTACATCCTTTTAGTGCATTCTTCTTTGCAACATTGATTCAGTTCATTAAGATTTTTGGGAATCCGCTTATGCAGAGCTCACTGAAGGTCCCACCACAGCATTTCAATTGGGTTGGCTAGGCCATTCCACAAGACTTGATTCTTTTATTTTGTTATTGTTGTTGTTTTTTGTGTAAGTGATTTGTATGTTGTTATTTATTCATTGTGTATTTGTGATTGCTCTGTGCATATTGGAAGGATTTTTTTTCTTTTGAAGTGTTTCTATGTGAGCATCTGTGTATACAGTAGAATGTGTCCCCTATAATATTATAGTCCTGAACCCGAACCTCTCTCACATGTCCAAGTGCTTTGAAGGATCCCTGATCTGTAACGAATATGAAGCAGTATGGTAGAATAGTCCTACTAATCAAAGCTGATATTGTATTAATGCCTTATTACACTATTATAAACATGTTACTACAGTGTTGAGATGGTACGCTTATCATCCAGAAGCTCACAGATTGTGAATTTATTTGTGTGCAAAGTATCGTTTTCCAAAACCCTTTTCTGGCAAAAAATTATTAAGCACGCTTTTATTAAAGCTCTTCCAGAGAATAAAGGGATTTGGGAAGGTTTGTCAGGAGAGATATACGAGAGCTGGAGGCTGTTATGGCATGAAAGAATTACTATGATTTAAATATCTTGTGTTTATTTGTTTATTTATTTGTTTTGTTTATGTGTGTGTATATTGGGCTGAGGGAGATCATCTCTCTTTTATAATCATCCCCTTGTACTATTGCATAAGCTACTCAGTACGCATATTAAACTCTCCGCATGCACTCCATCACCATGCTGCTGCAAGGCCATCAGTCGCACTGAAATACAACACACACACACACACACACACACACACACACATGCACACTAGACGACCTTTAAAATGAATTTGCTCTACACTCATTCAAAGACCTCAGGTCATTTCTCTCTCTCTCTCTCTCTCTCTCTCTCTCCATAATTTGAACTTAAAAACCAGTTTAGTCATACAGCTGAGCCGTGTCCTCTACCAGCAACCTTTTATTTAATTATTTTGAAAAAAAAATCTGATAATATTTTGCAAAGACTGTTTCATATTTCTCTAGTAATTATACAGTCAGTGATGAAGAGCACACTTTAAAAAGCGTTCCTCAAGAGTTCTTTGGAGTTGTATTGCTTCTAGGGGACTAAGGCCACTTGTCAAGTTTTTAAGTTAAAGTTTCAAAAGTTCAACTTCTCATGAAAGCATGTGAGTTTTTAAGTACTTTCCTTACCTAACTATCTGTACATGCTTGCTTTTGATTTGTTTCTTTGCTTGTTTGTTTGTTTAAATGTTAATAATAAGTGGCTTTAAATAGAGTGTGTCAAATATTTGTTGGTGTTAATAATCAGTTAATAATAACCACTGTATCAGACTACATATTACAACACTAAATTCAAAACATGTAAAGTGAAATATAAGTTTTTGGTTTTAACTTTAATGATCATGGCTTATAGTTTGTAGAAATTTAAAAAGTTGTATCTCAAAATATTAGAATTTTTTTAAGATCGGTCAAAAATGTATTTACAGAACATGCATTTTGAAAGAACGTGTTTATTTATGTGCGCAATACTTTTGCATATTTATTGCTTCTCCTCAGGTTAGGGTTAGAAATTCTTGGAATTATACTATTTTCTTAGAATTTCCCCTAAATTTAAAACTAAATCTTAGTAAAGAAAAAAATGATTCACAAAATATCTTAGACCTAAAAACAGCTCCTAAGGTAAAAATTGTTAAGAATAGAGAGGAGGACTTTTAAGACGCTTAAGAGGTTCTATAACAGAGGACAAAGTGGTGGAAAGAAGAAATATTCTCCAAACACTAAGCGTAAAGCTGAAAGTAAACACTACTCTTCTGTTCAATTTGGTCTTCCTTCCATCTCTCTTGGATTGTTGGCTACATACCATCCAAAAGTGCAGCCTAAATAGACTGACCTGCAATCATGTAAATTGGTAAAAGGTGAGGCAATTTGCTCCCATCAATCTAAAATGGATTACAAGTAATAAAATCAGTACGGTAAATAAAGTAAGAACTTAAATATAGTAACTACTGTGTGGAAATTGGTTGTTTCAAAAATGGACACATTTTCAACATTTGGCTGTTTTAAATAATGTAAAGATATTTAGCCTATAACAGAAATGTTGCTTTTGATTATACAACTTTTTCTATTAATTATATTATCATATATTCTTTTTTTACAAAGAGCCATTTCAAGACATTTACAGATTTTTTATCAACCAATCACAGTCCTTGAATTGCTGCGTCATCCCTAGCAATAGGGTCAACCACACTTCCTCACTAAGATAAGGTTTTTTTTGTACTCAGTTGCTCTGAAAAGTTTCCTAAATTTCTTTTAGTCTAAGACTCCCAGCTAGGACGTTTTAGGCTATGATAGAAGCTCTCTGAGAGAATTCTAAGGAGCTTTGTGAATATGGCCCCAGGTTGCTTTGATAGTAGCTTTCAGCTCATCTGTATTGTTGGGTCAGGTGTTTTGTTATCTTCCTCTTCACTATACTCTAAAGATTCTCTACGGGCTTCAAGGTAAGGCTAGCTGGCTGGCAGCCTGGCCAATCAAGCACAGGAATATCATGGTCAGCAAACCAGTTTATTACTAAAGTGCTAAGTTCTGCTAGAAAAGGAAATTGGAACCTCCTTAAAGCTTGTCAACCAACAGAAGCATTGAGTACTCTAAAATCTCATGGTAGGTCGCTGCATTGACTTTGAACTTGAACACAGTGAACTCCTCAAACTTCCTCCCTCAACCCACTATCTTCTTCTTTAAAACCCTTAAAACCCAGGAGCACAGCATTTGATGAAAACAAATATGTGCTTATATGGAAGTCTTGCTAGTGTGTGTCAGCAGGGAGGCTTCAGACATCAATCTGTGGTTTTGGGTTTTTGGATACGTCAGGTAGCACAAACGTTATCAGTACTTTTATAAAGGGTAAATTTTACCACTACCGCAATATGGGAATGCCATTGCAAAAATGTAGACCTCTCAAAATGAGCATATAATTATTATGTTTTAGTCATACAAACAATCAAAAACAACCTTTAAAACACTTGTTCATGTGTGCCTGCACTATTTATTTGCCTTTGTGACCTGTTTTCTAATTTTTTGCTCAGTCATGTTAGGGATGTTGATTAAAATGAATTAAAACTCGGTTCATCATATTGCCTATTTTGTGGTGAAAAAAAAAGAATATATTTGTTTGAGAGCCCTATATATGTTTATTAAAAAGAAAAACAGCAAAACAAATAATGGCTAAAATGCTCTAAGCTTTAAGGGCTACTCAAGGACTGCTTTCCTGCTATCAGATTCATGATCACCCCTTTTGTTAATCTCTCTCAAATCAGGTAGCCTTCCACCAGCTCTTAAAACTGCAGTGATCATCCCACTTCTCAAAAAGCCCTATATGGACCCTGAAATCCTGTCTAAATACAAGTGCATTTCCAATATTCCATTTTTTTCCCCCCAAGATTCTCGACAAGGTAGTTACTACCGAGCTTCTGGAACACCTTAAGGTTAACAACCTTTCTGAGAAATTTCAGTCTTGGTTTAACTAGCCCATATTACTAAAACAGCACTACTCTTAAAAAGTTACAAATGATTTGCTGATGGCTGTTGATTCTGGAAGCCCTTCTCTTTTGGTCCTCCTCGATCTAACAGCTGGATTTGATACCATCAACCATGACATTTTACTTAAGTAAAAGGTACATCCCAGTCTCAGTCTTGCAGAAAAAACTTCTCTATGCTTTTATCTGCTCTAGCCGATACGTATAAAACAGTGCTTCTAGAATCCTGCTGAGTGCAAGAGAATTTTATCGCATCACACCTGTTCTGCTGTCTCTTTGTTGGCTCCCTGTTTCCTACAGGATAGACTATAGAATTCTGCTCCTGCACACCAATGGAACTATGGAACTTCACTCTAGATCTGAAAGAATTACTTTCTTCACTAGATTCAAACCGTAATTGCCAAGTCCAAGACAGTTGGCTCCATCATCCTCCAAGGATCAAATTGTGTTCAGTGGAAGACAGAGCCTTACAGTATGTCTCTGCTGCTCCTCATTTGTGGAATTCCCTCCCAGACTATTTACTACACTTCCTGCCATCTCTGTCTGCCTTTGAATCAAACTTGAAAACTTACCTGTTCACTAAGGCTTTTAGCTAGTTAAAATAATTATAGAAATAAAATGTATTATTATTATTATTATTATTATTATTATTATTATTATTACTATTATTATTATTATTACTACTACTACTATTACAAACACTACAAACAGATGACTTCGCACCATAAATCATTTCTCAAGCAACTTTGGCACCCTTTCCAGGGTGTATGCTGCCTCGTGTCCTAAGTTTCCTGGGATAGAAAACTTAGGGCTCCCCGCAACCCTGTATACAGGATTAAGGGGTATAGTGTGAGTGAGTGACTTGTACAGTATGAGCCATACTCATTGAAATTAAAACAAAACATACTTAAAATGTTTCACTTTACATTTAATGAATCAAGAACATTTAAGAGTTTCACTTTTTAAATTAAATTGCTAATTATTGTTTTTATTATTATTATTATTATTATTATTATTATTATTATTATTATTATTATAGCTATAAATGCAAAAACATACCTAATAAAGTTCCTGTTAATATCAAATGTTGTTCATTGAAAACTTATTATTAAGCTACTTAAATGGAACAAAAAAAAATCTGAGATGAATAAGTTTCTACTTGTGAACTAAATATAATCAAGTTGTTTCGGTAACATCAGACCTTTGGATTTCTTTGGATGTACTGTGCATGTCTATAAGATTATTTTCATCCCCCTTTAGAGGTCTCCATGTGAGATCATAAAGGTTTTATGATGTGATCTTAAGAAGAGTTTTCTATCACTGATAAGTGATAAGCTGATAAGCCAGTAAGAGTAAGACCAAATAACATAGGGTCTTTGTAATATCTGGCTCAGCCACAGAAATAAAATGAAGTCTGTAGGCCTGTGATCTTGTCTGTACTGCTGCTGAGCTATCCAAAATGTGGACCCATTGCTGCGTTAATACACAGAGCTGCAACTTGTAGATATGCTACTACTAATACTGCTTCTACTACTACTACTACTACTACTACTACTACTACTACTACTACAAGTTCAACATCTACTTCTACTACTATAGCTAATATTATTACTACTTATAGTAGTACTTCAAAATTGCTTTCTATGGCAAGCCATTCATTCAATATCACCAATGTCAAGCACCATTTTCATCTACTGTTTTGACAACTGGATGCACCTATTATCTAGTAACAGCCAAAACACTCAATAAGTAAACTAGTCAAGGCCAAAATAGAAAAGAGTAGAGTGATGTAAGCTGATAAATAAAAAGCAGCTGTGCCCCAAAAAAGTTGCCCAAAGTTTTTTATGTGTCCCAAAGATAGTATGGTGGATCAGTGCTGTTTATGTCGCCATTTTTCATTCGGAGTTTGTTCAGGAGAGTTAAGGAAACTGTTCTTTTACGAATTATCCCTCTTACCAGACTTTCACCACAGATGGCTTCTCGAAATTACTTTTACTCCGACATCATGCTCCCGGACTAGTTTCACTGCTACCGGTGAGGCCAATATATCTCTCCCAGCATACACACTCATACACTCATTCGCAATAACTAGTACTTCGGACATTTAAAACCTTCATTCACACACCTACATTTATATATATTTAGAAAATATTGTTTTTTACTGGTGCACCAATTTGTTTGTTTATCACTTAATACACATTTGGGGATTTTTTTAACTGTTCGTGTTTGCGTCATTCTGGTTCCTAGAGCTTTATTTTTCACCAGAACTTGGATAAAAGAGCCCTTTTAGTGTAACTCAGTTAAATAAACTAATCTGACCGTTACAGGGTTATCCCATCAAATGTATTTTTTTTTCCTGATGACACGGCCATATTCCAGGATTCAAATTGTGTAAAGGTGGTTCTGGGAGAATGTGGATTTCACACATGAATTAGCCACCTGACCTTAACTCCATTAAATGTGTTTGAATGTTGAAACATTGCTGGGGCCAGATATACAGTGTATACTGATTTAGGTTGATTTCTCTACTACCACACACTACCTAGAGGGCATGATTGTGACCACCTAGTGGTGGACATCACTGCACCTGGCCCACACTGAACTTAGTGACCAACTCAGTAGTTAAAACCCTCTTGAAAAGATCTGATTCTAATTCTAATATGACCGATTCCACTGGCCAGGCATAAATGCCAAAGTCAGCAACTACAGTACTGCCAGCAAAACTCTTAGTACCAGTTTACATCACCCAGAAATCCCACCATTTCCTTGCTCATTCTGCTACAGATTATTGGAGTACCATTTAAGCACATAGGCATGGACCTGGTAATAAAACCTAGTAGTTATGGATTATGGAACCAAATACCTTGAGGTGATTCCCCCAAGTAAAGTCACACCATGAAACATCACACAGCTTTTATTTGGTCTTATAGGTCTCCCCAAAAACATTCTCACAAAGTAGGATTAGAATTTTAAGTCCAAAGTGAGAGGCTTCTGTTGGCTGTTACAGGTAGAACATCTTAAAACCTGCTGAGGGATCCATCCTAATTTCCAGTGTATACTGTAAATTCCTAGTCCAGTGTGTGTGTGTGTGTGTGTGTGTGTGTGTGTGTGTGTGTGTGTGTGCGCGCGCGCGTGCGTGCGTGCGTGCATGCTTGTATTTTACATATAAATGACTTCTGGCAGCTAAAACAGAATTTGATTGTTGCCCCATCCAAAAAGTGGATGATTATTTGGTGGAGTGCCTGGAGAGGAGTCCAATTCATCCCCACTCTTGACATAACAAAGATTGATTGGCAAGTAGTGCTTAGCCCCTATGTTGAGTCCAAGACTGCCAGTTAGTTCCTTATGGGGCCACTGGCAATATCTGGTTCTTTCCTTTTGCTGTGTGGGGCTCCTGTATAGGAATGTGGTTGTTTTTTAGTCAAATACTGTATATTGATGATATTTTGATCCACTCTCACACCTTAATCTCACCATTAGTTCCACCTAAAAGAGGGTAAACACTCTCTGTTAGGTCTGGCACATTATTACCCTTGTAAATGCCACCTAGGGCTGACTGATTCTGGGAAAGACATGATTACCCAGTGATCTCTCTACCTCATTGTCACCAAGAACCGCTCAACCCAGGGTCTCCCCCATCATTCGATATAAATAAACGTAAAACAAAAGGGCATTTGTCTCCAACAGTGGCGTTTTTGTGTCTGCATTCCTTTCTTTTTTACCTTTAGAATTGTCTTTCAAATGCATTTACTTCAAAATAGCAGCAACTATTTTTTTCACCAAGTAGTTTACCTTCACATGACAAAAAGAAGCAATGTGAATGTCTCTTTATGGATACATACATGGTTTGCTTTGTAATGCAGTCATTCGCTGTGACTATGAAGATTTAAAAAAACAGATATATAGCCATTTGAAAAGGAATTTTTTTTTTATAGACAAATGTGTGCATGAGCAAAATAATTTACCAGAATGGATGACAATACAAAAATGATATTTGTCATATTGCATATTTACACCCCTCGTCTCATTTCTGTGATATTTGCTTGTATATTTGCTCTTCTGGTGTGGAGTAGGCCTAGTGGAACAAGAAAAGACAAACAACAACAATTTTAACCAAAACCCAAAGTGTATTAAAGTGACAAAAACAAACCAACAGGTGCACAAAAAAAAAAAAAACACAATATTTACAAAATATATACAAAATATAACAAAATGGATAAGCGTGTGTGAATGGAAGAAAATGTCCAAAGTTCAAAGCTGGCTTGGTCTCACTGGTATGATGAATTGAAGCACGAAAACGGAGCAAGAGGTTTAGTGAGTGTGTCCGGCATGGGTAAATCCAAAGACGGGTACATCCGCTCGTCACGGCAATCACTCTCTCTCTTGTACAAATACAGCGCTGTCTCCCCATACTCTCTCCTCCCCGACCTGTTTGACGGTTCCTATTTTATGTCGGATGACATGACCCGACACGTCATCGAGATTCCCTCGCGCAGCAGCTGCGCATGCCCGCGAGAGCTTAACCCCGGAACCAAAAACACCAACCTTGGGGCAAAACAAACTTAGTGGGTGGGATTATAAGACATAGCAGTTATTTCTCTCTTTTCGTTAAACTACTTAAAAACCATCTATATAACCCCTTTAAGTGGCGGTGCTACATGTTTTTCCTCCAAGGCCTCAGAATGGCCCTCATTCTCCAACTGAGTCATCACTTTTCTTTCTCTTTGTCATGACAAGGCTAAATAATAATAATTTTTGGAAAAACTGTACATTTAAAATGGTGAAGCAAACATCCATTTGAATAAGTAAGAGAGCATACCAGGGCACAAAACAAGGAAAATGGTCACATGGTCAGGCATCACTGTTTGTTTGATCTAGCACTTGCAAGGATGACAGAGGAGCAGAATAATGTTTCTGATTTTGGATGTTTAAATCATTAGGAGGGAATGCATGACATGACAGTGTTTCCATTTCCCAGCAATAACATGAAATCAAAGCATAAGGAAAATTACCATATTTGAAAGAATTACTTAATTTGTACATTTCATTATATAATAAAATTATGCAAGAAATTACATGAAACATTTGCACATGTGGAAATTGTGCATATGTGATTAGTTTTGCACATGAATAATTTAGTTTTACATGTGCTTCTTGTACAATTCATTGATGTTTGAATTTGATTTACTTTGATTTGCTACATTCACACTTACCTTTATCACATTCAGATGACCTAATCCCGAGCAACTTACTGTACATAAGATTTACATCTATTTTTTATCATGGTCCACTAGGTTACTGAACATGGGTGCCATCAGTCTAAAACATGGTTGGACATTATTTATTTATTTGTTTTGTCTTGTTTGTTTTATCTTTACCATTAAGAATTTAAGGAATATCTTTACAGACTTGGCAGGGGCAAGTTTACAGTATTTCAGTCTCAGAATGATGAGGGACTGGAGCATATCAGGTTATTAGTGAGAGAGAGAACAAAAAAGGGACCAAGCACAGAGCCTTGTGGAATGCCAAATAGGAAGCAAACCATTGCTATGCTGTGCCACAGATTCCAAGGAAAGAGTCTTGCGTTTGAGTGTGTCAAACACTGCTAAAAGATTGAGAAGAGTGGGGACAGGAGTGATTACGTAGGTATGTAGGTACAGTTGTACTGTTGTGGGTTGTAGGTTCTTTCAGGATGGAAAGAAATACTTGAATCTCTTGAATGCATGACCAGTTCAAATACAATCAGTATTGATGATAAATCAGATAGTTATGATAAATGGGAGAAGGTCTTGGGAGATGGTCCAAAACATTGTGGAATAGGTTTGATCAATTATTCAGGTGGTAGGGTTGGAGGATAAGATGAATTGCATGATCTCTTCTGTTGCCAAGGAGAATTCTGAGATTGAAATGTAGGGGTTGGGTTTGGAATGATAGTTCCAAACATGCCCAGATTTCAGATTTTCCCAGTTCACTTATTGCAAGTGTTTAGCAGTAAGGGAGGATGGAGTAGGATGAGCTGGTGACTTAAGTAATGAAAAAAATATTTATTGGAGCTTGCATCGATTCTAAACAGAAGATTTAATCCTTCCTCTGTAAATGCCAGCCTTAGCAAAAATCTCACTGAATGAGAATTCGGACAGGAGGACTTGGAAAAAGACAACATCTGTGTTGATATCTTCCACTTTTCCCCTGCAGTTCTTAATTCTCTTTGATTGCTGTGCAGCACATCTGTTAGCCAAGGAGCAGGCCAAGAAATCTCCCTGGCTTTAGAAGATAGAGGTTATGGGATGTCCAAAGATGAGGAAAGTGAGGGAAAAAAAGTGTCAGTATCAGGTTGCAAGGAAAAGCGATCAGTGTCAGAGAGGGAAGACACGGTATGAGGGGAGATAGAGTGAAGGTTTCTGCAAGTAGGAGTGAAGTATTGATAGCTGGGTTTGGGCAGGATAGGAAAGGTCATGTTTAAGCATACCAGGTAATGACCAGATACTGTATGTGGAGTGGCATAGCATTGATGTCTGTAGCTGGAGGGTGCCAATGGAAGACTAGGTACAAGGAATTTTCTCTTTTGTGTGTGGAAGGGAAGTTGTTGAATGCCAGTGTAAAGCAATGAAGAAGAGGGAGAATGTAAGAAGACTGGGGTTTGTCACAGGGAAGGTTATAGCCAGAAATTAAAGGCAAAACAAGGCTGGAATAAAATATGCTTTCTTTACATCAGACTGGCTGTTCCAGATCCCACTTACCGCCACTGTTTAAGACAGAGACAAGGGGTACAGTAGATAAGGTTCCTGGAGGTACTGTCTGTGCTTTGTTAAGAAAAGCTTTATAATCTGTGAGTAGGTACAACAGAGATAGGTTTAACCTACTCAGAAGTGAAGTCTGTGTTTTATGGTAGGGTTGGGCAAACTAACTGTTGCAAAATATGCCTCTAACCCTTATAGACACAAGGGTCTATAGCAGATACACCTTCTATACAGTCTGTTGATATACTGCATTTATATCATTTTCAATTCATTTATTCACAGTTTATTAAATTTATCACAATTCATTAAATTGGATGTTTTCACATTATTCAGTTTTGTTTAAGTGATTTTTACTATATTTTCAACATTTGTTCTAGGTTATTGTTTTTAAATGATTCATTTAGTTTCATGTGTGATCTTTGCATGATTCATTTATTTGTCACTTTACTGTTTTTACACAGTAAAGCAGGTCATGCATCATTCAGAGGCTAATAAATCTTGGTGCCTTGTGAATTTAAATAAATTCATATCATGTGGATGGAATATGGAATATTTTTTATCTGTAAATGCAGAATCTTAATAATATAGCAAATGTAACAAATTTGGATGTTCATTACAGAGAGATAAAATATTTTGTACAATGATCTGCTGTGAAATGTGTTTTCACGAAAAGAATGTATGATATAAATAAGTCACAAATCCATCAAGCAGATTTCATTATATAGAATCTCTGAGCACTCTAAAACAAGAAAACATGTATAAAAATTATATTTATAAAAATAAAAAATGCACAATGTAAAGCTGCTAATAAACAATGCCCTGCCTTTTCATTTAAAAGTGATGATTAATTAATTCAAACCATTCAAGATCCAAAAGACTATGTGTCTAAGACAGGCAGGACCTTTCCTGTTGTTTCAGGGCAGAAGGTGCACAGCTTGTGTCAGGGTACAGGGACACACACGGTACTGAGGAATGTGATGTCTTATTTTTGACTGTTTTCTTTGGTTATTTAGTTATTGTTGATCATATATCAAACTCCAACACTTATAACACTTCAAGGCAAGAAGCTATATGTTGCAAAAGTGTTATATTAAGTGTTATATTCATGCTGGGTACAGCGCAAGGTCAAG
>JAOTRS010000011.1:18425070-18435713 GCA_028565755.1 Dinotopterus cunningtoni | reverse complement strand
GTGATTGGTTGATTAGATAATTGCATTAATGAGAAATTGAACAGGTGTTCCTAATAATCCTTTAGGTGAGTGTATAATGTCTATATGTATTTAAATGTATTTCAGGCTGATACGGGCTATGTCTGAAGGTAAGAGCACCGAACAAATAACTGACGTGAATCAAATTAAAAAATGAAATGCCACCTACAGACATATATCCTGCTTTTTAAAATCCCAGAAAATAGCACACAAGTTAGTTGTTTCTGTTCTTTTTTATAAGCACATCAATGTGAGTGCCATCTTTGCTTGATGTATTTGTGCAAATAGTGATGCTAGAGTGATTGACAGCTGTATTTGATGCTATTGTTTACTTTATTATTGGAAAATTTGAAACACTTTTTGTAAATAAAGAAATGTGGGGGAAAAAATCATTACTCTTTCTTTACTTCTCTCTCTCCCTTCCTCTCTCTCTCTCTCTCTTGCCCTCTGGAGGACTGGAGCTGAGCATCATTTCAAACACTTCATTGTTACATTTGGCTGCCCAATTAATTTAAAAGGACTTCACACTGCTTATCCCCTTTTTATCCTCTGGGTATTATATGTTCATTATATATTCATATTCCTCTTTGTGGTCTCTCTTTCTGTCTTTCAGACACCCACACAAAATGCAAAACTGCTTTGTATGGTTTTCTGTGTGTTATCTTGAATTCCGTGCAAACAAAATTAAAAATTCAAAGACACCGTTAAAGTATAAAAAAATATTTTTTTTTAGTTCACTGATGCAAATACAAAGCTATGAAAAAAAACATATATTCTTTATCTAATGCTTTTAGCTATTCAGCAAGTGGCATTCTTATAAATGGTTATAAAAGTTTTGGCTGCCACGCATCATTTTCGAAACCAAAAGCAAGATATATACAGTATGCCCGTATTTCAAGTTTTTCAGGCACATAAACACTAAAGCTGTATGAGATGAGAGGGGGACAGTGTCAGAACAGAAGCCTCACATGGAAACACAGCCTCTGGGCTGAGAAATAGAAGTTTTGGTGGTTGTTAATAGGTGTAAAACAACAGGGAACAAGATGACAAGTGTCACAAACGTGGTGAAGATATGATCTCTGAACTGCCTTTTGAAACAAACCTGGCAGTTAAACTGACAAACAAAAACACACAGCATTGTTTCTGACCACAAAATGTCATCTTGTTTTCATCACATGGATTACCATTTGATTTTTATGCTTTAGAAGTAGTCACTAGCAATGACACTTCTCACATTGTTTATTATTTTGTTAATGCAACTTAGAGTACAAATCTCATGGCGTCCATGCGGTGCCTTGACAGCTCAGCTACGTGCGTCAATTTAGATTCTATTTCATTTGTAATTCATTTAGGATCAAAATAAATCCATTTACATTTATTGCACAGACATGAACAAAGAACTTCATACTATGTATTTGTTGAGATACCCTCACGTCAGACTCTGTGGTGCTCCCATAATTGTAAAAAAAACAAAAAAAGTGATCTCTTGGGGAATAAGAAATAGTAAAAGCCTGGTGAAATGCCCTCCAGGGTGGCTCTGTGATAGATAAAATGCAATATTGGTGCATCTAGACTGCTCCTCTGGTAGATAAAATGTGATGAAGTGCCCTCTAGGTTGTCTCTTTGCTAGATAAAATGTGATGAAGTGCCCTCTTGAGTGTCTCTATGGTAGATAAAAATGTGATGATGTGCCCTCTGGTGGCACGGTGGTGAAGTGGTTAGCACTGCCGCTTTGCACCTTCAGGGTCCAGGTTCAATTAGCACCTTGGGGGCTGTGTGCATGAAGTTTACATGTTCTGCCCGTGCTTGGTGGGTTTCCTCCGGGTTCTCCGGTTTTCTCCCACAGTCCAAAGACATTCAGATTAGGCTAAGTGACATTTCTAAATTACCTCTAGTGTGTGAATGTTGACCAGAGGTCCAGTCACGGTTGTGAAAATGGGAATAAATACAATGGTCACCATTGGCCTCCATGGTACCTAGTTGGACTACAGAGGTTCCAAGATGGATAGATAAATGTGCCCTCTATGGTGGCCATAAAATGCAATTATGTGCCCTCTAGGATATCTCTATGCTAGATAAAATGTGATGATGTGCCTTCTAGAATGTCCTTAAGGTAGATAAAATGTGATGATGTGCCTTCTAGAATGTCCTTAAGGTAGATAAAATGTGATGATGTGTCTTCTAGAGTGGCCTTATGAAAAATACAGTGTAATAATGTGCCCTCAATGGTGTCCTTATGGTAGATAAAATGTGATGATGTGCCTTCTAGAGTGTCCTTATGGTAGATAAAATGTGATGATGTGCCCTCTAGGGTACCCCTATAGTAGATCAAGCATAACAAATGACCTCTAGAATGCCACTATAGTATATCAAACTTGATAAAGTGCCCACTAGGGTGCCTTTTGTATTAGAACAATTGTGACCAGCTGCCCTCTATAGGGTGTTCCGATAATAAATAAAACATGACAAAGTGCCCTTTATTAGGAACCCTTTCTTGTCTTGTGTCATAATGTGCCCTCTAGAGTGTCTTAACATTAGAAAAATATGTTAATTTGCCATCTAGGGCACCCCTAGAGTGCCCCTATGCTAGATACAGGATGATAAAGTGCCCCAAGTACCCAAAAGTAGTATGTAAATGACCATTATTAAGATTCTTCTTTGATATAAAATACGATTTTCTGTGTCTTCTAAAATGCCCTTACAATTAACCCTTATCCAGACACCCTTATCCAGAGCAACCTACATTTTCATCTCATTATACATCTGAGCAGTCTAGGGTTAAGGGTCTTGCTCAAGGGCCCAACAGTGGCAACTTAGTGGTCATTGGGTTTGATCCAGGGTCCAACTGTAAGAACTGTAGTCCAACGCCTTAACCACTGAGCTACCCCTGTACCATGATAATGTGTGTGACTTCTAGAGTGCCCCAGTGGTGGATAAAACATAAAGTGAATAATGAAGTGCTCTCCAGGATGCTCTACAGTAGATAAAATGTGATAAAGTGCCACATCAGAAGCTTTCTTTGTGGTGTATAAATTGTGATTGAGTTGCCATTTACAGTAGGGTGCCACCAGAGTGTATGCAAATTTGCTAAAATGCCCTCTAGGGTGCCCCTCGTTCATTCATTGATCTTCTATACAGATTATGCTCTACAGGGTTGTGGGGGGCTGGAGCCTATCCCAGGGGCTTTGGGCACAAGGCGGGGTACGCCCTGGGCAGGGTGCCAATCCATCACAAAGCACAAAAAAAATGGGCAAACAACTATTAGCCTAATATGTAACGTCTTTGGACTGTGGAAGGAAACCAAAGTATCCAGAGGAAACCCACCAAGCACAGGGACAACATACAAACTCCAAATCAAACCCCTGACCCTTTGGTGTGAGGCCACAGTGGTAACCACTACCCCGCCATGCCACCTACAGTAGCGTTCCCTAGGCGAAAACTTCCTCTAAAATGTAGGGTGACCTTACATTGTACTATAGTAATGCTGTCAAGGGTGCTTATATGCGAGATACATAAACATGATTAACACCATTTAAAGTGTCCAGACTTTGGAGATAACATGATACCCTGCTCTAAAGACTAACTTTTAGATGAAAAAAAGTAATGAAATGCACTCTGTGTGCTCCTGCCCTTCGGACATCCTGTACCTACTGTAGCTCTGCTTCAATTTATCTAATGCTTTAGCTATTCAGAAATAGATGTATAATACAGAATAAAGTAAAGTATGTTTTTATTACATTATGTAAAAGATAAAACTGGATTTATTCTCTACCTAGAGGTTCAAAATGAAGCATAAAAATTCCGACTTACACAATTCAAATGAAATGTTTTTTTGAATAATTGACATTGAGTTAGCCAGTGTGTTTGGGTGTATTTCTTGTGACTTTTTTTTTTGGTTGTATGAATTCCAAACGCTATAAAGTCTGATCCTGTTTTGAGAATTTGTTGCGTCTTGTTATACTGTCAAAAACAAGCAGAGAAAACACACACACACACACACACACACACACACAATGAATGCTGTGTAACAGTTTCCAAGTGTAAACTGATTGAAATAAATGACTAAAACTTTTTTGTTCACACATCTAACAGCATCTGAAGTAATATGATAAACAACAAACTCCAGACAAAAAAATTTAAAAAAATGTTTGTTATTGATGCATTCATCCATTCTCAAGTGACTTTGTAAATACCCTCTATTCTGAGCGCTGTAACTTCACACCTTGTGTTTTACTAAAGCAGACTCCAGCATCAGTTTAAATACGTAGACGCTGGCTCTAGTGTGGATTCAAACAACAATATGGACTCAGGGGAAGGGTACGGACGAGGATGGATGGGATCGCTTTTGTGTCCCACCTGATATTACATTAACAGTACGCTCATCATCCACTTTTTTATACATCTGTATATTACTGGATATGCATCGTGATTAGATAATCAGTCAGTCATCGATTATATGGCAGCAGCACAAAACACAATATAAAATCATGCAGATAGAGGTCGAGAGCAGATAAAGTTAATGTTCGCATCAAACATCAGTATGGGGATTGGATGTCATGGCAGGATTGTTAATCCCAGAAGCAATAGTGTTAGCATTTCAGAAATGACCTCAGTCACAGTTGTGCACACGGACATCCCTTATTGATGAGACTTGTTTAAGCTGACATTAAGGCGACAGTATCTCAAATAATCACTCTTCACAAGTGTGGTAAAGAAAGAAGTATGAGGAGTGTTCAAGTCAAACCTGGACTTGTAATAACATTTTTGGTGAATAAAGACATAAAAGTGATCGACATTCACAGAAGACGTCAACCACAATACAGTGATGACACTCACCACAGTAAAACATTTGAATGGTGCGAACATTTTAAACAAAGCTGTGAGTCTGTGAATGATGATCCCGGTTGTGTTGGTTCGGAGCCCACTGCAGTTGTTCCTGTGAACATTCAGCAAATGAAACACCTGATCCTTAAAAATCAACAGATAACTCATCGCCAACTTGAGGAAGAGATGTATCTGTCTGTGGGAACTCGGCACAACACAGGAACATGGCTGGGAGTTATTGGCACATCATCCGTACAGTCATGACCACACTACAAGCCATTTCCCCATGTATGGACCATTTAAGGAGTTCCTGGGAGGCCAGTGTGTCAGACATGAAGCAGGCAGTCTGATCATGGATCAAATTTTCTACCTTGATGCTGTCCAAGCACTAGTGAGACGCTGGGAAAAGTGTAGCAGGGGATTATATAGAGAAATAAAGGGAGTTTTTACTCTCATAAGTGTATTTTTGTTATTTTGTACAGTCAAAAGAATGCATATTTAATTTAATTCAGTGAAATTACCTAAACTGGAAAACGAGCCGGTGATGTTTTTGGTCCTGCTGCAACCTCATTGGATGATTGCATCGTTAACTGGAATGTAAAATATGTGTTCTTCACAACAACCTACATATTCGCATGTTTCAGTGAAACTTTGATTTGAAAAGAAAAAAAAAAAAAACCTAACAAGCACTTTCTATTCAAATGATAATCGTTAAGTCACCCTATTTTTGCATTAATGTGCGAATCAATTTAACACCTCATGCTTAAAACATCCTTTTCCATTACAGGTTATGAACCCTGTTACTTGTTAACACACGCGTTCAGTAAACAAGGAGACTAAATGTGAATAATTAACCACAAACGCATTGCTGCGTTACGGACAAACGCTACGGAAATGTCCGTACTTTATGGCACATGTTATAGCAACGGTGTGTGTTTTGTTCTAGCATATTAGCATTATGCTAGCCATTATTCACATACGCTAACACATTGAGCTTGGAGAAATTACCCATTAATTACCTCCATAAAGGCTCTTTCTGATTTTAGTTCTTTAATCTATTAGCTCAGCAGGACTTTGAGCTACAAAGATCAGTCACATGGAAAACGACAAATGGCCACTCACCTCTAATGCAGACACACAGACAGAGAGCGAGAGAGAGAGATCTTTATAATCTTTAAAATCATTGTGTCGTATAAACTCATGTGCCGCTCAGTTCAGTGTGGGTTCCTGCTACTGTACACCCCCAATGTTCTCGCGACAGACTCTGGATCCACTGTGACCCTGACCGGAATAAAGTGCGTCCTGAAAGTGGGTGAGTACAAATTGTTGTTCAGTGTGCTAGAAAATTCTCTAATTAACTGGAAAGTCCATGCGTTTAGGAGACACGCCATTATTTCTCCGAGCTGTGTGTAGTGAGGTTTATCGTGTAAGTGTGGATTTTGCGGCCATTATCCAGCTTTATCCAGACTTTACAGCTCCCCATTATCTCCAACCTGAAGGCCTGACTCTTACTGCACTGCCTTCTTCACTAGTAACACTGGAGTGTGTGTGTGTGTGTGTGTGTGTGTGTGTGTGTGTGTGTGTAATTGTTGTTTTATTGCTTATTTAAATTTTCATCAAAACCCACCTTCATGACAGATAATATTACACTCATAGCCACGTACCACACACTAATAGGCTCACTTCTCTTAAATATACACATGAGGAAAAAATATATTAATACAATTTTTTTTGTAGAAAGCAAGAGGTAGAAAATAAGGCTATACAGTATAAAGTATAAGAAACAAGAATGCAAAAAAACAAACAAAGTAATGGGAAAAAATATATATTTTCTTTTTATAGCAAAATCAAATGAGAAAATATATTAGATGGTTTATGGTTAACATATGCTGTTTATAAATAAAAAGGGGTGTAAATAAATAAATAATTTATTCATTGTCTATACCCCTTTATCCTGGATACAGTGTCGTGGGGACCTGGAGCCTATCCCAGGAGGCTTAGGGCACGAGGCAGGGTACACCCTGGACAGGGTGCCAATCCATTGCAGGGCACACACACACACTCACACACACACACAACAGGCAATTTGGGAACGTCAATCAATCTAACCTACATGTCTTTGGACTGTGGGAGGAAACCGGAGTACCCTGAGGAAACCCACAAAGCACAGGGAGAACATGCAAACTCCACACACACAGAGACGGGAATCGAGCCTGGCCAGGAATCGAACCCGGACCCTGGAGGTGCAAAGTGAGGTGGTTAATGATATTAAAAATGTTAAACCAACGAGTAAGTATAAATTAATTAATTAACTGTAAATAAATAAGTGATCAAATAAATGACCAACCAAATAAATAAAAGTTTTTTTTTTATATATATATAAAAAATAATAATAAAAAAAATTTAAATGAAAAAAGGCTTTTTGAGAGTATGGAACATGTTTTGAGTCCGCTCCCAAAGTGAAAAAGGAGTTTTTAAAGAGTTTTTGAGACTAACCGAGGAGACCTACTGCACTTTGTTGAAGTCCTGACGGCAGCAGTGGGCAATATATTGAAGGAGAAAATAATTGAAATGTAAGTGCTCTTCATTAAAAATGAATTACAGGCATTTGTCTCCTTATTTAATGGCCACATTTTTTTGGTCCAGCATTCTTCCTTTTAGTTCAGAGATGTGGTCTATTTTAATCTTTTCTTATTACTGAATCTGTGAAATATTGCGTTGGCACACTTCAGCCATAAAGTCCTCATGGAGCTACAATCCTCCTGAGAGGTGAAATAACCCCTCGCACAGTCAATCACTGTCTGCAAGCCGAGCTTGAGAAATGGCGAAGCGTTAGTCTCGCTCTTAAAAGAAAGCTTAGCGCTCGTCTGAGATGATGCTTATCTCTAAAAATAAAAGCTCTCCATGTGACCGATCAAGTTCTAGGAGCAGGGCTGGTGCTCAGACAGTTTTACAGAGGCTTCAGTCAAAGCACTTACTATAGAGGAACACTTGTGACTGTCACTGCAGCCCCTCACAGATCACAGATGATGTCTATATACAGTACTGCCCTCCAATGCCATACGATATATGGCTTTCATTAGTAACACCAGTCATTAGTAGCTAAAAAGCCATTTTTTGAAACAAGAAGCAGTTTTATGATTGTGGTGCCATTTCACTATTTAAAAAAATAATAATAATTTTAACATTAAATCTAAGAAAACATGAAATTAAGCATTTCAAAAAGATGCGTATACCAGAGGTGGCAAGTAACAGAGAACAAATACTTAATATATTTAAGTACTTTTTTTTACAGTATGTGATCTTTTTTACTTAAACTCACTATTTATTTATTTTTTTTTTTTGATGAAAAAAAAAACTGTTAAAGTGCGTTGATTTTTCTACCCTAAACATAAGCATTCGTGCTGTCACTCACACCATACCATGACCTAAGCTAGTCCAGGAGGGAAACACAGGAACAAAACACTTCCACAAACCCTAGTTTACAAAAATTATTAAAAAAAATTATGATTGGTTGGGCATACCAAAATGATCGATGGTTACCTGGGCAATGGATCCCGCCCACTCGGTCAGAGGTGGGCAAAGTACACTTCTACTTTGTCAATATTACTCAAGTAAAACTACTGTAGAAGTCCTCCATTTACTTGTGTAATTGAGTAAAAGTACAGAAAAACTCACAGTTGCCTTTTTCATAGTAAAAAATAACTTTCTCTCCAGTAACTCTCTTCCTTTACTTCCTGATTGTGAATGTGTTGTTTTTCGTCGCTGTCTGCAACCAGGTCTGCTTCTCATTTCAAATACCTAGTACATTATTAGGTGTGTCTCAAAGGTAAGACAAAATAGTCTGTAGGGAGCGAAATTCCTACTACACCCCATTGGGTAATGACACGGCATACAGAAACGTACATACTGTACATAAGAGTACCGATATTTGCTCTTCTTTTGAGTGGAGAAAAAAGAGAAAAAAATCGTCTAGTAAGAATACTCAAATAAAGTACAGACACATAAAATGAGTACTTATGTACTTATGTGCCATGTTTAATCGTGTAGACTCCTTACATTATAGAGGATACAAATGGTCGCTACTACAGTAACTAGTCTACCGCAGTAATTAAAGACATTAACAATGCTGCTTGCATTTTGTTTAATTAACAACAAATCTTGTCTTCATGGCATCATGTCCAGGGCTTCCTTTCCATTAGCTTTAGTAACTTAATACTCTCTGTTATCTTTTTTCATTTGCCTTTGTAAAAAAATTAATAATATATTTTTTTAAAAGTACATTTCTCTGTGTTGATTTTTTTTTTTTTTTCAAGACATATTGCAAACCACTACATCACTGACTGTTAGAAGCTGAAACCTTTCATTTTTAACAAAGTTAACTAATGATTTACTTTTAACCTCTGAAGAGCCACATCTGCCCTGCAATAAAACTAGACGCACGGCAGAGCGGGTACTCACACCGCTGTAAGGTGATTTCTTTCTTCATAAAATTCAGCAATGCTGGAAGTTATTCAACATCCTACCTGTAAAGTCTTAGAATGTATGCAGTGTCTCTCCTCTCTGTCCAGTCATGTCTACCCAACCAGGCAAATAATTCATATAGATTAAAATTTTTAATTAATTGTCCTAAAACATTTTATTTCTTGTAATGTCTAAGGTTTCATGATCTTGTAAAGCATCCGAACACAGTCGATGAATTGCACTTTTATTTATTCATTATCGTTTATACTTTCATTCTGGTAAAAAATTAAAAATAAAAAGACATTTTAGATTTCTGCAGAAAACAAATCTCTACTAGAGTCACACATTTATGTTATCAACAAAATCAATTCAGTTGTGTTTAAATGCTTTAAAATACTGTTTATCAGTCACTCAGATAGTCAGATATCACTCACTCACTCATCATCTATACCATGTTATCCTGTACAAGATTGCGGGGGGCCTGGAACCAATCCACCAAAGAGACCAAAGGAGACTTAGTGCACAAGGCAGGGTACACCCTGGACGGGGTGCCAATCCATCACAGGGCATGCACACATACACACAATTTGGGAACGCTAATAAGCCTAATTAAGACTGTGGGAGGAAACCGGAGTACAGCACACAGACCCCAAGGCGGGAATCGAACCCCTCGATCCCGGAAGGGCAAGGTGCCTGTGCTAACTACTAAGCCACTACAGTTTCTTTGTGGAGTATTTTGCATTTTAGGACACATACAGTACTTCATACTTGTACTTGAGTAAAAAGAAATGTCATGAAGTTGCACTTCTACTTGTAGTGGAGTACATTTTTATGCAGGCACTTGTACATTTTCTTGAGTATTTATTTTGTGTACTACTGACACCTCTGGTGTAAACCTCACCAAAACACTCATATGTGATCCTCCTTCAGACTGATGCCACAAAGTTTAAAAAAAAAAAAAAAAAAAACTGTCTAAAATGTAAGTATTCAAACGTTTTTGCCCATCAGTCCCAGTTCACAAGACCACCCCTTCAACCGTACGTGTCACATTACTGCATTTTATTAACTAGAAAATACAATTTATGCCTTATGCTATGTCTGGGTCAATGAGACCCAGCAAAAATGTCTTCTAAATAAACACCTATAGTGCAAATTGTTGTTTTACCCTGGTGTTAAAGTGGTGTTCTAGAGAACTAGTTTTCATCTAATACTCTTCCTAATCCATCTTCCTCTTACCTACTGTATTTGCTTTATATAGTGTTCAGGTCAATTTGACCCAAAGGTAATTCCTAATGGTAAGAAACTATCGAAAAGATAACACGCTGAACAGAGTATAC
>JAOTRS010000011.1:18377987-18389878 GCA_028565755.1 Dinotopterus cunningtoni | reverse complement strand
AAGGAGTTACAACCTGAACTAAAACAACAACAAAAAAAATCAAATGATCAAATTTGCTCACGGCAAAGCAGAAACACTGCATATTATCTAACGTGTAGTGTTTAAACAAGAAAAATATCAAATCGCAAATAAACAGCTTGGAATTGTAATAAAATGTAATTTAAACACAAACTAACCGAACATCCTTAAACCTTCCGTCACATTTCATCAAAACGGCTGGATCTTTCTTTACAGTATGTCGCTCCGCTCGAGCGCACCGGAAATCACTTTGCTTTCTCCATGTTGCATTGTTCACACACGTCATGCGAGTGGAAAATGTATTTTCTGCCATTACACCAAATAATAATAAAAAAAAACGTTGAACGATATTCATTCAAAAGAAGAAAACCGATTTGACCGTGTGTGTGTGTGTGTGTCTAAGGCTGATGGGCAAAGCGATGTTTTGGGGCCTAATTTCAAAATGGATGCTGTCATGTAAGATCAATGGTGCTTGGTATCTCTCAGGGATCGACTACAACCTCGCTCGAGTTTTCGCGACTCTGACTCGTAAAATGAAAGTGTTTGTGAATAATAATGCTATGTTTAAGCGAATCGGAGCGGGAAAAGGACGCTCCTAGATATATACACCATATTAAACAACGGGTCACGAGGAGGAATGATGAAATGCAGTAATAAAAAATAAAAAAATCTTATTCATAATAGTAACCATGAAACAGATCAAAAGTCTAGCGTAAGCAACAATTTCAGGTTGATTTAAAAAAAAAAAAAATAGAATGCTAAATATATGCTCTTTTTAGTGTTTGTTTTTTTTCTTTTAAATCGAAGGTTAATATAAAACTATTTTCAAAATAATCTGAGTAGAAATACAGGATAGACACCGACTTTGGTCTCAAAACTAAACCTGTCCAGGAATTATTGCATGTGATTCAGTAAGTAAGGTAATACAAGTTTGCATAGGTCTCTGACTAGAGAACGCTTAAAGACCTGAAATATGAAACGACGCTAATGAATTAAAAACAAAAATAATAATGAGTAAAAAATTTCAACAGGGTAGGAAATCAATCAGTACAGAGTGGAAAGGTTTAAAAAGTTCCCTCATCCGTTACTTTTTATATATTTTTTTTCTTTTCCCCCTAATACCTTGTGAAAGGAGAGACTGATCTCTGAAGAACGAAGGTGTGGAATAAATAGACGCAGAGGAAATGAACACGCAGCCCGTGTGGCTGAACCTACGGCAGTGGTTTAAAGCGAACTGTCCTGCACAGCTCTCACACACACCTCATCGAGCTCGTTGCCCGAGTCGTGGTTGTGGGAAGAAACTCAATCAGGTGTGTGCGCGCATGTGTTAGAGACAGAGAGATTGTGGAGAGTGAAGCAGGACTGTGGAAGTATTAAATACGATGCTGCTCAGATGCTATCCATGGCCTTGAACTCGCTCAGAGCCTGCACCGGGTTGATGTGCTTCTTCTGAGATGACCTCTTGACCCTGTTGGTCTGGCCGTCGTCCTGCTTCTCGCGCTTCACCAGAGGCTTCTTCTCGGGAGCCTTCATCTTCCAGGAGATGGCCGGCATGTTGAGGTTCTGCATGCCCTGGGACTTCTGGTACTTGGTGGAGGCCACGTACGAGGCCTTGACGGTGGACACCACGGCATTCATCAGGTTCTTGGCGGCTTGGATCAGAGACATGGCGCTGTCCAGCTGCCGAGTGAAACGAGCAGGAGGTTAGGAAGTGTTTAGCTTTACCACGTTCATTTTTAACAGTAAACCAAAAGGAACAAATTCATGAGTTTGCTGCAGTTCTGAAATGTTTACTTACTATATTTCATTATGTTGTATTACACACCGGCAAATATTTTAAAATTAATTCGCATTTCAGTTACAGAAACTGCTGAATATTTAAATTTAAATACATCACACTGAAGTCAGACACATTTATCAGCATTACTGCACTATGACGACAAAGCACTTAGTCTTCAATGCTTGCACTCTCAAAGACAAATGTGCACAGCGAGACACACAGACAGACACTCCCAGGCACACAGACATACAGACACCCAGACAGACGCACGAAGACAAACCCAAACCGAAAGACAGACACAACCAGAGAGACATACAGGCAGGCAGGCAGACACACAAGGACAGAGTGACAGGCACTCAGACAGACCCAAACAGAGAGACGGACACATCCAGACAGACGCACAGACAAACTGTTGACAAAGAGACAGAGAGACACACAACAAGAGAGACGCAAAGAGACAGTCAGAAATAAGGACCAGAGAAAGAGAGGGAAAGACAGATAGACGGACAACAAAGACAGAGACCAAAAGACAAACAAATAACTATTAGTCTTAATTTTTTTTTCATTTAAACTGTTATTTATAAACTGAACTTTATTTGCATGGAAAGAAAATTAAAAGCCACTTTGCAGATTAATTCCACAAACATTTCACCTGATTAACAGTAATTTACTTAGATGTAGCGCTGTAAACAATTTTATTAAGTAATTTATTTGTATTTTCATGCTCATCGGTAAGAGAGTAATGAGCGGACGGCTGCAGCTCAGACAGTCTGAACACCTCACAGGTTTTGGGGTCGGATTCTCGGCTGCAGTGTATTTATATAAAAAAAATTTAAACCCCGGAGCAGGTGAGCTGATGTGTATAAACACGGCGGCGCTCCGTGCTTCTCTTTATCGGGACGCAGTGCGAGAGCGAGGGCGCTGAGTCTAATTGGGGTCATTAGACATGAAAAGACGAGACTGCGGGCAATAACTGCGTAACCGCACTAATACCGGCTGTGTGATGTTTCATTTAGCTACAGTCCAGGGTCAGAGCCAGCTGATTGGTATTCAGCATGGTGTCCTGAACAAGGAAAAAAAAAAACAACAACAAAAAACATCAGACGCCAAACCTTCACCTGGTGCTAAACAACGGACGGTGAGCGGCATTAGCGTGGATGCTGGTGTGTGTGTGTGTGTGTGTGCGTGTGTGCGTGTGCGTGTGTGCCCTGTACAAATAGAGTAAAGGCACGTGATATTGACTCCCAGCATCACACGTGTGTATTCTGAGAGAGAAATAAAGACAAGACATCTAATTATCATGACATTTACCATGTGCTTTGAGAAAAAAAAGCAGGAAATAAATTTAAAAAAATCTAATTAAGGAGTTTCAGTCTTGTTCAGTCCTTGTTCTTTCTGAAATAATATCGTTTCATTGTTACCGTTTTTAATTTTCAGTGTTCTTGAGTTTTCTTGTTTTAAATGTCAACCATAAAAAGAAGAAGAAAAAAAAAAAAAAAAAACATATCCAGAATACAGGAGATGATGATGATAATGATGAAGAAGAAGCTTGCAGAGAGGAAGGAGACGTTTATTGTTAAGAGACTCACCCCGGACACGACCAGCTCTCCTCCCAGGTTCTGCACTTCAGCCTTCACCTTGCTGCAGATGTTAAGCTGATGGCAGTAGAGAGCGATACGCTGCAGGTAGGCCAGCAGATCCTGCTTACACGTTGAGTCAGGACACTGCACATCAGAGAGAGAGAGAGAGAGAGAGAGAGAGAGAGAGAGAGAGAGAGAGAGAGAGAGGGAGAGATTAGTTTATGCAAACCACAGCTCCGGCACAGGAGCATTTTATTTCATCAAGTAGTGCTTTTAATTATAAACCCTTGCCGAGCAGCTTTAAAAATCACACACACTACTAAGAACATGGAAACATGCACACACTCAGTTACACTGTTCCTATAGAGCGCGCGCGAGAGAGAGCGAGAGAGAGAGAGAGAACAAGCAGGAAAGAAAGAAAAAGCAAAGGAGAGAGAGCAGGGGAGAAAAAGAGGGAAGGCATTTCTCCAAAGGAAATAATGTAAATGCAGATAATCTGTTCCCGCCACCCAAAAATATTACCAATTTTAAACACCATCATATTTTTGCAAATAAAAGCAATCAAAAAATCTTTAGAAATGACGTAAAATATGAAATAAATCTCACTTAATCTTAATTTATGATTCCTTCCGCCACCTGCTTGAAAAACTAAACTAAACGTGGCTCCCTTTTCTTCTTGCTCCCGTCCTTCCTAACATTCTTGGGACCCATGGTGCTATATCTTCACTAAATCTTGCACAAAATGCCCAAAAAAAAACAAAAAAAAAAAAACACGGAAAACCATGCTTTCCACTAACACAAACAAATTTTGAACGGCTCCTGGAAGTACAGACGACACATAGGCGGCGTTCAGGTCCGGCACGGATGCTCGCTCGTACACTGAATAATCAACTGTGTGTGACTCAGAAGGAAGAAGTGTTGGTCTTCGACTTGAGCTCGATACTCAACATATCAAACGTATGTAACAACCAAACAGATTACACTGCCTAAACATGGTGTCAAATTATTGACCTGCATCAAGCAAAGAAAACTGCTGGGACTGATCTCACAAACACTTAAAGAAAACCCAAAGGGGGCCAATCCAAACTTTCTCCATCCTATTTCTTTAGGATTATTTTCCTATAAAGTCATCCCTGTTGTGTTTTATTCCTCCTGTTCCACAGCCATTTGCCCACCACTCCAATTCTTCTTATTAAAAAGCGTTCAGTACTGTAACCTGGTTTAAAAGCTGGTGTTAAGAGGGTTAGACTTTAATCGGAGAGAACAGAGCAGTGTGTGTGAGAGAGAGGCTGATTGTTTCCACATGCATGTGAGGTTACAGAGAGTTACAGTTACAGCACTTACACTGACACCATGAACAGCCACGACTCAACCACTTATTCATAACTTAATCAAACCTGACACTCGGCTGTGTCTCTTTATTCCAGTTTAGAGGTTCGTGCTGAGACGGTGGGTTTGGGGGGAAAAATAATAATAAAATACAGCGCTGTGAACAATAAGCAGTGTGTAATGACCGATTTGTCTGAGTGCACAGAAATGTGGACATGTGCACACACATGATAGATTCTGTGTAGCAAAAAAAAAATCTAAGAGAGAGAGAGTAGTATGAGTAAGCAGGAAAGATGAAAAAAGGGACAGAGAAAGGGAATGAGAGAGACTAAAAAAATAGATGGGGAAAGAAAGAACAGTACAAAAAAAAAGCACAAGAAAGCAACAGATTAAATAAGATGAAAGGAGAGAGAATAAGTGAAATAGTGAAAAGAGAAAAAGAAAGAATACAGAGAGGAGGAGAAAAAAATGAGAGAAAAGAGCAAAAAAAGTGCTAAAAACAAGAGGGGCAAATAATATGAGACAAGGACAACAGACAAGAGGAAGAGAAGGACAGGGAGAAAAACTGAAAGTGATGAGAAAGGCAGAAAGAAAGAATAGTTAGGAAAAAAAAAAGAGCGACAGGTGAATGAGAGAGAGAGAGAAGTATAGAGAATGATTAATTGAAACGGGACGGGGACAAAAAGACAAACAGAAATAAAGCAAAAGAGACTGAGTGAACAAAATATCAGAAGAGAGGCACAGTGAGAAAGAAGGAATGATTGAGAGAGATAGCAAGAGAGAGAGAGAGAGAGCGTAAAAAATGTAAAGAGAACAAAAATAGAGAGAGGAGGATGGTGAGAAAGAATGAACGATAGAAAGTCAGACAGAGAGACAGGAAACAGGAGAAAAGTCAGACACATGGTGAGAGAGGGAAATAAGGACTTGTATTAGTTTATGCAAACACCAGCACTGACACAGGAGTGTTTTGTTCCTTGACTTTTAATTATAAGGCGCTTTAATGCTTTACAACACACACTCCATTAAGAACATGAACATGTGCTCTCACACACACACCTCCGCTGTCCCTACAGAGCGGGAAAGTGTTCGATTTATACAGATATGGAACGGAGCGGGCCGAGCAGCGGCCTGAGTCTAAAATAAAACCAGCTCGGTCTGGAACACACACACACCTCCTCCGCTGGATTCTTTCAGCCAGCAGGAGGGGAAGGGGGGAGGGGATAAAAACCGTCCCTGACACAGAGACACGTCAGTACTGAGGCTGGGACTGACTTCGTTTCCTACCAGATGTTAAGTGTTCGTGCTGCCAATCAGCGACAGCCGTGTCATGTGACGACACGAAGAGAGAGACACACCCCACTCTCATCAGGCTTCATGGCGTTTTGTCTTTCGGTGTAACGTTCCTCACGTACATCTCGAACAGTGCAGACTGCTGACTAGACGCCACCCGAGTCATCGGTCACGCGCGCGATTTTATCATCGCTTTGATAAGCATTAACGCGCAAGAAGCCATGCATCATCGTAGCGCAGCAGCAGCGTCGGAGTGGCTTGAGCGCGAGGACGCTCATAAAAATGCACGGCTCCGTGTTAAACGCTCCTCTTCAGGAGGAACCCGGGCCTCAGGAGTGCCATTACGTCTCGTTTGATCATCCTGCACACTCCATCTCCCCCCGCTCTCTCTCTCTCTCTAACACGAGCTTCACTTTTCTCTCCATTAGCTCAAACGGCATTAAGAGGGAAGGGAAAAAAAAGGCTAAATTATAATCAATCATCATGCCTGCTGTCTTTTTGCTCACGAGTCAGAGAAAGCACACAGCGAATTCAGAAGATGCTGAGAAAAGAGAAGGATGAAGGAGATTGAGGAAGAGAAGGAGCGAATAGAGAGAGAGAGGAGCAAGCAGAGGAACAGTGGAGCGCTAAAGCGCGGGTTGCTCAGCATGCTAATGAGGGACAGGAACGCTCGTGCTGAAAGCCTCGCTTGTGCAAATCCTCTCCGAACAGGAAACACAGCACTGCCTCTACCTTTCCCTCCCACACTCGCCTGGACATGACAATGTATGACGAGACATACGCGTGAGGAGAGGAGAGCGTTGCGCATAATACTGACGGCCGAAACACAGTATTGGGGTTATTTATTTATTTATTTTTTTTAAGTATACATTATACAAAAGATTCTGAAGTTTATGAAACATGGCAGTGACCGGTCTCGCTTCTGAAAAAAAATTTCAAGTTGTTTTGGAGAAATGATTTATGTGCACCAGAAATGGCCATTTTCCAGCGTTTTACTGTCTTGCATCAAACTGAATTTAAAATGCAAATTTTTCGTATTTCTTTATGAGTATTGATACTAAAATTTGTAAAGGCTTATAGAAGCATATGAAACATTTGTAAAATAAAATAAAAACTGTAGCTTAAATTAAAGCATTCCATGCAAAATTAAGGATTTTTTTTTTACTTCACAATGATTTTCTTTAAATGCTCCAAATTAGACGCATCTCATGTTATATGGTGATAAAACAGAGAACCATAGTTTAAGTTAAATTATTTTCTTATTCTGCCCAATAATAATTGATCCACAAATATCATTAAGATTCCAGGGTGACCTCAGTGCTTGGCATGAGAGACGTTTTTGGTAAAAGCTTAAAAAGCAAAAAAAAAAAAAAAATCTGTAGTGTCCGTAACCATGTCAGATTAATACACTTTTAATTATACACTTTTTCAGGTTCATGTCTTTTCATGTAAAATCCAAATCGGTCAAGTTTCATCTGAATAACAGTTAAAACCGTTGGAAGATTTGAATTCAAAAAAAGTAACCGACACTATAGACATAAAAGGGCGTGAAACTGTATTTAGCAATTTGTGTCTTTTTTTTCCACCACCAATACCACGGTTTTAGCCGTGTGCATGTGAAAGCATCCATCTGCTGGATTTTAACCCGAGATGATCCAGATGTGTGTGAAATCATGTCCCTACGCAGTTTCGTTCTTCTCATTGCTGCTCTTGTGTTTCTGGTTCTTCCTCTTCACACACACACACACACAGTGCTTTACAGTCTCTAAGCACTCCTGTAGATAAAGGTCAGCGGCGTTTATCATATGCAGGAAGAAAGCTGTTTCTAATCCATACACTTTATCTTGGACACGACAACGAACGCCAGCAAATCCTCATTTAATACGCCATACAGTACATGCAGCCACAGAACAACATGGAGAGAAACACGAGTGGCAGGCTGCCTTATCGCTGCACCGCTGATGATTTTTAAAACGTACCTGTATCCCAGAAACAATAACGATTAAAACTTTAATGAGTTACTAATTAAAACATTTAAAATGATGGATGGATGAAATGCAGTTAGACGGATGTACAGAAACCAGGATAAATAGAAAAAAATGGACAGGTAAATAGACAGATGGTAGATAAACGGATAGGAAGATTGACGGACAAATAGAAGGATGGACGGATAAACAGACGGAGGGACGGATGGGCAGCCAGACAGATTAAAGGAAAAATGGATAGCTAGACAGATGGTAGATAAATACTGTACATAGGCAGGTAGATAATCAGAGATGGATAGAAAAATAGACGGAGGGACAGACAGATCAACAGAAAATAATAAAAAGGCTGACAGACAGATCAATACGTGGAGGGACAGACAGATCAACAGATAAAGTAATAAAGGTTTACAAATAGTCAGATCAATAAATGGAGGGACAGATGCACACAAAGCCAGATAGACAAATTAATGGACAAATTAAAAGGTGGATAGAGATACAGATGGAGAGACAGACAGATAAACAATAAGTAATAAAAAGGTTTACAAATGAACAGATCAATAAATGGAGAGACAAATAGACAAAGGCAGATAGATTAACTCAAAAGGTATGGACAGATGGACAGAGGAATGGCCGGACGTATAGATGAATAAATTAATAGAAAGGCATACAGATTTAGACAGACAGACAGATGTAAAGTCAGATGAATGAATAGGTAGACAGAAATTTAAATAGATCAAAGGGGGAAAAAAATGGATGGATAGATAGATAAATAAACTAATTAAAAGATTGATAGATATAGATGGAGAGACGGAGGGACAGTGACGAACAGGTTGATGAGTAAATAGATAAATTATTAGATAGACGGATAATTAAATGGACTGAAAGCAGATGGCTAGATGAACAGGTGCACAAACAGACAAATGTTTAGATTCTTGCTTTAGCTTCAACTCCGTTACTTATTATAACATTTTGAAAAGCAAGTACGTAAATGAAGAAAGAAAAGAAAATGCTTGAGCTTCCAGTCAGGTGAAAGTCACAAGCATTAAGTAAGTATGTAATGGATAAACATAATCACTCACAGAGCTCTATATACACACACAGGTTATAGAAAATACATTCTGAGGTTGTACTCTCAGGTTTAAGCTGAAATGAAGTACTGGGTTCACAATTAAATCCAAATTTTTTTGACTAAAACCATCTTTTTGACACATTTATTGACTAAAACGATATTTAATCAGCAACCTGAACTATAGATTCATTCATATCACGGTTGATTATGGTGTAATGTGAGCACTCTGACATCATGTACATGTTCATGTAGGTCTGAGGCTTACTGGAGTAAAAAGGTTGATAGCGGGACGGCAAACACCTTCATGAATTAAAAAAATAAAATCCAAGTGTTGTGAATGTTTCACTCTTTTTTTTTAAAAAAAAAAAAAGAAAAAAAAAAAGGTGGTTTTATCTTTTTTTAGTCATCACATGCACAAAACAACCTAGAGCTAAATTTAAAAGCTGCTAAGAGCTATTGAGTACATGTGATTGTTGTAATCCGATTAATCGTTTCAATAATCGATAGATGAATCGATTGTCAAAATAATACTCAGTTGCAGCCCTAGACCGGATAAAATGCAGATGAGGACAGCACTTGGTCCGGTTACTTATGGCACTTCGTTATTAACCTAGTTAACCCAGTGTAAGTATGTATCCAGTGATGTAAACTTTAAAGCATTTTTTGTAAGTCACTCTGGATAAGAGCGTCTGCCAAATGCGTAAATGTAAATGGTTTGACTGAAGCAGGTGGATTCTGTGACTCTGGTCAGGATAAAGCAGTTTACTAAAGATGCAGAAGTTCTGTGAGCGTTTTAAATCAACACCTACACCCCAACACGTGATCACAGCGATTAACTCTGCTATAAAGAACTGAATCTGAACGGGACGCCAGTTCCCCCACCCGCTACGTCACCTGACCCTGTTTATGAGTAAATAAAAAAAAAAAGTTCATGACACCACTATGCCCGAGAGCAAAGGAAAGCAAAGAAAAGCAACCCCATAATGCAGCAGCTAGAAACTGAGCTGCACAGTAATCCTCATGAATCTCAGAGTGATAATCAGCGTTTACTGGGTCATTAACTTGTTTGATGAAGTTGCACTGAAGGATTTTTGGAAACGGTTAAAACGATGGCAGTCGGTTAAGCTGGATTTTTCTTCCCTCTCCACTCATGCATGCACAGGTTCCTCCTTCGCTCGGGTGTCTTAAATTTCTTTTCCTACCAAACAGACGTTGTTTTTTAGAAAACCGACTCTTTAACCAGTTTTTCTGTCTGTCTGATGAGAAAGATACAGATGTTAAAGGAAGACATTTCATATTCTGCACCTTGGCATTAAAACATCCTGCAGCAAAATGACTGAAGGTGGAAGTGCATCAGTGTAAATGCCACACGGCCTGATGAACTGCAGCCGCGCAGGGGCAACAAAACTACACTGACCTTCAGCGCAAATAAATGATGAGCAGAGGGAAAAATGCCGATCCGCCCTAAACTCGGCATCTACTTACTATTATTCTCATCATCCCTGCCGTCACCGCGTTCAACACTCCGGCATGGTAATTAGATTCAGAGCATTGTACTAGACTCTTGTTTATTCCGGCCTGAAGGTCGCCACCGCACGTTATTAGATGTGCACCTAAAACAGATCAGGCACATTTCCATTTTAATCAAGTCCATTCTTCAGGCTTCATTTTATTCATTATTTATTAATTTTTTTCGCTTCCACTTATGAGTAACGTGCACTCTCCACTTATGTAATCTCACATCACTGCTATATCTATAGCAGCAGCTCATTTACACAGTCTTGTATCGAAAATGCTCTTTTTCTAAGATTCTGGAGGAGACCGACGGCACTGATGTCATCTTGTCTAAACAGTGATCTACTTCTGTCCTCAATATGACTGGCTTCCTTATCCGATTCGATCTGCACTAGAGTACGCTGTATTGTTCGCGAGACTACTTTTTGCACCGGGTACGGTTCCTGAGCGCAAAACGATTGTGTTCTCACTGATCAAAATGGACCAGACTTTGGGGTCAAGTGCTCTCAGAAATGATCCCAGGGCCTAATGTGAAACAAAACCCATGCAATACATGTTTCTGGTTTCCATAGGAGCTATACAAAGCTTTACAAAGACCGGAGGAGACGCCAACAGACATCTACATTCTGTCAGGATCTGAGACTAATTAAATATCAGGTAATAACTGGAAGTTAAATATCAGAATATTGGTATAAAGAAAGAGGGAGAATGTTAATTATGTAGATTATGAGATTTCCTTCATTCTTATTCACCACCTGCCCCGTTTCCTAACCCAGCCTGAGTACAGAGACGAGCCAGATACTGAACATGATTTCATAAAGAAAGGAAACCTAGTCAGCAGGGGGGGGGGCTGGGAAGACACCCTTTGATGACTTTGCAGTGGTGGCGAGCTGAATACACACAGCGCCAACAGGAAAAAAAAGAAGAAAAAATAAAAAAGGCAGCATAGTGTTTGGACACGTCATCTTATTTTTCGTCCTATGCATTCGAACCAAAGCTTTGGCAGTAACGTCAGCACAGGAGATCTGATTTCAGGTGAGCAGTGACCAAAAAACTCCCTGACAAAGAAGTTATACAATCTTTTGAAATGGGTAAAGAAGCCATGGAGGAAAAAAAAAAAAATGCGTAAAAATAAGCAAAAGTAATACAATGGCAGGAAACCGCTGAGCGACTGTAGTACAATGCAGTGTTCGTGACGCAATCTACACTGAAAAAAGTAAACTGCTGTGTCATTGATACAAAGTATGTTTTCTACATTGATCTGATGGAAATTTTTTAATTTCCTATACGAAACTGATATTTTTACGTTGCTTAAAAGCAAACAT
>JAOTRS010000011.1:18365489-18377887 GCA_028565755.1 Dinotopterus cunningtoni | reverse complement strand
TTTAAATTATGAATGCCTTAAATCTTTATTTGATGCAACTTAAAAAAGTTAATTTTCTCAAACATTCAAAAGTGGTTTATATCAAGTTTATAATTTTAGGTTAGATTTAGCAGAATATTTAGATTAAGTAATATAGCCAACTAATTTATTTTGATTTAGAACAACTTAAAATATTTAGTTTGATTTACCTTCAGAAATTAGTTTACATGAACTTAAAATTTTTAAGTTACAGTAAATGGTTTATTTACATTACATCAATGCTAAAAAATTAGGTGTGACAGATTACTTCAATTTTTTTAAGTTGAGCCAGTGTTATATTTTTTTCAGTGTACTGTACCTACCACTGTTTCACAAAAGTGGACTCAGGCCAATGCAAATTAGCACTAACATTTTACATATAAACACTGTTTGCTTGCCATCAGGCTGGGAGAAGCGATTAGGCCCAAGCTTGAGGTCATGTATGCAGAAGAGGGCTGATGGTACTTTCCTTGGGGTCTTATTCTACACCCTGTGAAAAAGATACTGACAGACCACCAGTCATGGAGAAAGTATGTGTTTCTCCAACACATAAGGCGTCACTCAGTCCAGGTGGTACAGTAGCTGCTGTATGATGGGTGGAGCTGGCTGGTTGGTGGAAATTGGCACGTAAACATAAAATGAATAAAAATAGGAGGGAAAAAAAGGAATACTTTATAACCTTTGAATACATCTCATTTTGCAGTGATGGTCTTTTTATATTGAGACTCAATGTTTTCAGGCATGTAGACATGGTGAAGTTGATCTGCTGAAGTTTAAACTGAGCGTCAGCATGGAGATGAAAGGTGGTTTAAGCCACTTTGAATGTGGCATGGTTGTTGGTGCCCAACAGGCTGGTCAGAGTATTTCTGAAACTGTGGATCTACAGGGATTTTCACTTAACCATCTCTAGGGTTTACAGAGAAGAAACTGAAAGAAAATATCCAGTGGGAGGCAGTTCTCCAGGGAAGATGCTTTTTTGAAGGTCAGAGGAGAACGGGCCAAAACGGTTGGCCCAGACTCATAAAAACTTACCGAGGTATGCTGAAAAGCATCTCTGAACACGTCAAACCTTGAAGCAGATGGACTAGAGCAGCAGAAGGCTACACTGGGTGCCACTCTTGTCAGCTAAGAACAGGAAACTGAGGCTACAGTTCACATGGAAGATTAGAAAAACGTTGCCTGGTCTGCCGAGTCTCTCGTCTTTCTGCTGTGACACTCGGATAGTCAGAATTTGGTGTAAACATGAAAGCATGGATCCATCCTACCATGCATCAACAGTTCAGGCTGGTGGTAGTGTAACAGCGTGTAGAGCAGATACTGTTTCCTGGCACACTTTGGCCCCCTTAGTACAAATTGAGCATGGTTCAAAAGCCTACCTGAGCATTATGGCTGACTGTGTCCATTCCACAGGATAACACCCTGTCAGAAAGCTAAAATCTCAAAAATCTCAAACTGGTTTCTTGACCATGAGGTCATTGTACTTTAAATGGCCTCCACAGTCACCAGATCTCACTTCAATAGAGCGGCTTTGGGATGCGGTGGAACAGGAGATTTGCATCATGGATGTGGAGCCAACTAATCTGCAGCAACTGCGTGATGGTCATGTCAATATGGACCGAAATCTGTTTCTAGCAACCATACCATGAGGAATTAAGGCAGTTTTAAAGGCAAAAAGGGGTCCAATCCAGTACTACC
The DNA here is from genome assembly GCA_028565755.1 of Dinotopterus cunningtoni. Lineage (NCBI taxonomy): Eukaryota > Metazoa > Chordata > Actinopteri > Siluriformes > Clariidae > Dinotopterus > Dinotopterus cunningtoni. The sequence goes on along the minus strand of JAOTRS010000011.1, from coordinate 18,376,174 downwards.
TAATGAAGTACCAATTAAGTACGCATACACAGACACACTAATTAACGCACCCACGCTCTTACTGCACAGAGGGACTAAATTTATAGATATACAATTTATGTATGGCTGAACTGTCTTGTACATTTGTTTTGTTGTGAAACGTGACTAGATGAGCAAATCCTACAGGAACGCCATTTGACCAGCACGAGTAAAGCTTTTATTAGCCAACATAAGCAGCCAACAATTTAATTAGGAAATAGTTAATTACAAACACAGAGGGCGAGTTGTCACTTGTTTCAAACCCAGACCCCCCAAAAATATACCAAAAAAAAAAAACAACAACATTCAGTTGCTTGACAGAATTGCAAACCGTGGTATCGGGTGAAACGCTGAAGATTCCCGTGTGTGTAAAGGCAAAATCCAGGTATAGTATCGTAAAAATCTTTAATCAATAACTTATTTATAAGAAGTGCCTGTTAATAATGCTGTTTTGAGAGAAGAGGGAGGGATGACTTAACAGAGGTTTTTAATCTAATAGGAGTGAAGGGAGCATCACTTTATGTAGCTAATGCGTTTTATATTGCATTTAAATGGCTCTCAGATGGATTTGGAGCGGCTAAACATAAAGCCACCACAGACCATGAAAATCAATCAGGGGGCATTTGGAACAGAGCGATAATCCCTGAGCATTTACTCCGGACAATTACACCACACCCGTCGAGACGCTGAGGCTGATCTGCTTTGCTGTTAAAACGCTTTAGTCTGACTGACGCATGACAAAAGCGTTTGATACATGCAACATTATAGATAGCATATAACATTACACACGCGGATATCGTAGCAATGCTGACTTCTTAAACCTGGTTGGTCCAAGATTTTGAACTTGGAGCTTACGATTCAATTATTTGTCACATGTACCTTTACATCACAATGAAATTACGCGCATTTTTTTTTTTTGCGCTCATCCCAGTTAGGAAGCTGGGGTCAGAGCGCATCTTCAGCCAGGATACAGCGCCCCCTGGAATAGATAGAGTGAAGGGTCTTGCTCAAGGACTTAACAGTGGCAGATTGGCGGTGCTGGCGATTGAACCTCCAACCTTTCGGTCAGTATCTCAGAGCTTAACTCGAATTAACTGCTGCCTTCCTGGAAGTGTTTGACTCCTTACAAACGACACCTTTTGTTTTGAAATCTGAGCTACGAGAGGCAGTCGTAAAATTCGTATTATCATATGAAAAAATGGAAAATATTGGTCCAAAATGAACATTTCTTCTTGTTTAAAAAAACAGCGGTATAGTTTTATGCGATGCCGCTAGAGGGTCGAACCTAAAATGGCGCACGGGGTTGAAAAAAATATATATATATTGTGCGCTTTCGTGACAACACGCTAGCCCATTCAGCTCACAAAACTGAAAAACTGAAACGACTTTGGGTACGGAATTCTGCCTCATCCCCCACACTCCCCCAACCTCACACCCAGTGACTTCTTCCTCTTCAATCACTTGAAGAAACGACTTTGTGTCAGGCGTTTGGCGACGATGAGGTGATGGTGGAACTTTAGCCAAAAAGAAGGCTTTTTCAAAGAGCCATAGTTTGGAGAAATGTGTCACCTCAGATGGAGGATATGTAGAGGAGGACCAACATGTGTTTTCATTCCATTGTTTCTTCTTAGCAATAATTTTATGACCGCAGCTGGTACTTTCGGATCAATTGGATGTATCGTTGAAAAGAAAACTGAGTCTACAATTACACAAAACAGGCTAACCAAAATCTCCGTTCGTTCCCACACCATGTATTCCACACCAGCTTTCCTGATACCTCACACAGAATCCATCAGCCCCCCGTCTCAAAACACCATCAATCCCGGCGTCCCTACACACCCTACCAAGCGAGCTGATGGATGAGCGACTGAGCCGGCGTGCTGATTTAGGTTTGAGCGAGCGCAGGAAAACTGCCGCTATGCCTCCTATTAATAAACCTAGCATGACCGGCGTCCGCGCGACAGTTCTCGCCCCCGCCCCCTCCCGAGTCCTGACTGTAAATTTGAGCCGTCGCTGATTAAAGAGGAGAAAAGCGGCGGACCTCTGGCAGCGGAGGTGAAGTGTGAGAAACGTGTGAAATGCACAACTGCATTAAACTGTGGGGTTTAGAGAAGGCAGGGAAAACCATGTTTCAGCAAACGTGCGAGACATAAAAATATATATAGTGCTTCAATCTATTATTTTATTAGTCATCGCTTTAAATCCAACATGGCTGTCAGTCTGTGTACAATTTGCTCATGAACATTTGGAGTCGCTGTGAAGGGATCAGCAGCTGCTCGGATACTTTAACCTCATCACGCGGCACTGATTGTGTGATGAAGAGCCACTGGCCTGTGTAGCTCCAGCCCTCCGTGCATGTGTGGAGGAGATGATTATTTATAGGACGAGCAATGCATTTCACATTTACATTGTAAATCTCAATTAGGCAGCATTATTTGTTTGCCAGCATGTTCGGAGGAAATTTACTCGAGCTGCCGAGCTGTAAATGGTTAACGAAACGCGGCACGGATCTTTCGTACAAGCGCTGACCTAAATTCTGGAATTCCGGCGTTCCCGCTTTCATCCTGCTTGTTAATCGTTTAACTGGGAAAAAGGGACGGCAGGGCGTGTCAGGCAGGACGGAGTCTGGAGTGGAACTGTTCATCACTGACTGTATAAAACTGAACGGTTACATTCCTACTATTACATGACTATTCATGCGGTGTGTGTGTGTGTGTGTGTTTGGGGGAGCGGGTTACACACTTCCTTTCCTTGTTAACAGTATCCTCTGAGCTCTGATACGGTATCACACACACACAACCAAGTCCCAGCTGACTGATTTAAATGTAGGATGGTGTAAACGCATAAATAATGAAAGCTACTTTGCTTTAGGCAGCACCTGTGCTTCAGTTCAGACAACCTGGACATCTGCCTCATTCCCTGTACACACACACAAACACACCTGCATCTTTCCTTGTCCCTGTCTGTCTTTTCCATTGTCTGTCTCACTCTGTCTCTCTCTCTCCTCTTCTCATACTGTACTTCTGCCTTTTCGTCCATCAATCTTTGGCAGTCCTTTCATCCTTTTAGCTCCCTCGTTGCATTTGTCTGTTTTTCTATCTGTCCGTTTCTCTCGGTTCTTCCATTCATCCGGCTGTCCCTCTCAGTCCTTCTGTCCATTTGTCCGTCTCTCTTCATTCATCATTCGAGTCGCTAGCTCTCTCCCCCTCTCTCCGTTTCTCACCGTCCACTGGTTTGTCTCTGGTGGTCAGTCCCTCCCTCTCTCCGTTCATCTGTTTGTCAGCATTTTTGTCTCATCCCTTATTCTACTTAACTGTTCTGTACGAGACACACGTATGTATACGAATATTTAAGTCAGAACATCCGAGTGCGTCTCTCTTACTCTCTCTTCGCTCAGTGTGTTTAGCATCCGAGTCGGTGCACGTCTCTCTCTTTGCTCAGCGTGTTGAGTAAGCAGTAAGTGTGTGACGGTGATCTGCGTTAGCGCGTTGGAATTCTCCTCCAGGAACAAGTCGCTCCTTTATCCAAGAGCGAGATAAATAAAATATCAGTGTGTGCGCTCCAGTCAGGCCTGCTCATTATGCTAGATGATGGGAAAGTAGTGTGTGTGTGTGTGTGTGTGTGTGTGTGCTGCAGATGTTTCACCGCATGCATAAGAGCAGATATGGCTTTGTGATGAAGAGGATGAAGCTGTGGAGTTTAGTATTCATGATGTGTACAGAACAAAACAGAAAAGGGGGCAAGTCCAAACCATGGAAGGAAAACTCCCTCACGTTGTGGAGTTTATAAACATGCGAACATACGTGAGGGCATTACACGTGTATGTGCGTGCTAGCCAAGTGATGTGACATGGTCTCTTCATCTGCCAATCCATCATCCAGTTCCATCTCTCTCTATCTCCGTCTCTCTATACCATCCACTCAGCTCTCTCCATCCATCCCAGCCTCTTTTCATCCATCCATTCTCTTTATATACATACATCTATGCACCTTTCTTCATTCATCCATCCACTGCTCCATCCTTTGAACAGAATCTCTTTATACTCCTTCATTTATCCACCTTTCACCATCCATCTTTCTTAATACTTGCCCCATTTTTTTCATCCTTCCATCTCATTTCATTCCATTAATACGTCTATCGACCCCTCAGAATCTGTCCACATCTCTACATCCTTCAGTCTATGTATCCATTTAAGTCTATTAAGTCATCTACTTCATATCCATCCACATTACGCCAACACTATTGCTATCTATCCATCCAGTGGTCTATTTATCTAGTGGTCCAGTTTGTCCATTATACACATGACCATACGTCCATATGCAGTCTGCAAGTTAGAGATTCAGTTATCTATATAAATAAAAAAGGTTGTCTGTACATGGGTCAGAACTCGCTTCATCAATGATATATTTACATTTTATACTTTGGAGGACCCGAGACCTGTCTCAGAAAATTTCTGTCTGTACAGATTTCGTCACAGAATTACGCAAAACTGGCCAGACAGAATTTAATGGAACTTTGCCGAAGTTAGACCTGCACCATAAAAGAAATCAAAATGTTAAGTAAAAGCGAAATAATTTCGAGCAGTTTTGTGTCAGACTAGAAGCCGGACGTTTTGACGGCGTACTGCACATACGTCAAACCGTGGGCGTGTCTTAAATCGACCGCTGGACAGAATTTTATGAAACTATTGAAGCACTTGGATATCTGGCTGAAGTTTAACCTGCACCATAAGTGAAATCGAAATGTTGAGTAAAAGCGATGTTATGAAAAGTTATGTGCCGAATTTAAGAATCTACTTTAAAATAAGCTACTAATGCGCTACCTGCTCAATGTGAACAAACACCTGCACCAATAGATATCAATTAGAAAAGCTAAACTGAATATTTTTACTGGGATTAGATCATATTTTCACTTTGGCTGAAATAACAGCGCTGAAGTGGTATAAGTGAATTTTACCACGCTGGAGTCGTTTTAAGACAAAACTTGGACGTCCTTGGCGATTCACATCCATCCTACAAGTTCTCTCTAAATGTATGCATCTGTGCATTCGTCAGTATTTTTATATCCTTATATTCTTTATTCTTCTGTCTCTCAACTCCTCCATCCATCCATCCATCCATCTCTCCCTCCCTCCCCCACCTGTCTGAGCCATTCTTCATCTCCATTTCCTTATTTCTTTCACACTTTGGACCTTCAAATATTGACACCATGCAAGCCTTTTCATGTAGTGAGCTACGCGACATTCGGAATTTGAGGGGAAAAAAAAAACTAAAGGAAAACTCATGTCTATCCCCGGACCTGTGTATTTCCTCCAGCATCTCAGCTGGTGATGAACAGACCACTGATTGTCCATCTGCAATCAGAGAAGTGAGGACTGTAGGAGAAATGAATCAGAGAATCAGAACATCGCGTGGACTCTCAGGTGTAAGAGTGTGTAACTCTAGTGTGTGTAGGTAGTTTTATGAACAGACTGGATTGATTAGCAGTGTTCTTATGACGAGGTTTTAAACCCACGATAAAAAGATGCCAAGAGACGGAGCGATCTGAGGCAAACGCGCACACGTTCCAAGTTCTCCTGAGATTCCCGAGTAGATTCTAATATTCTGTAAGAGCCTCAGTACTACACACTCCATCAGAAACTCTGTTCTAGTTTTAAAATGCCTATTTTAAGAGATTATAACAGAGTGTAATGTAAAAGAAGGATTAACAGGCATCCAGACACTTAAGTAAGATGTAAAGGAACCCTGCAGAAGTCTCTGGAGATAACCGCCGACATGAACCGCATTATTTCGCTTTAATGAGAAAACTTTACAAGAAACTCACTTTTTAATTGAGGTCTAAGTGCCGAGTTCCTTTAAAGGGGACCTATTACACAAAACTCGGTCTAGACATTTAAAGCATTCAAGATGGGCCTCATGTACAAACATTCCCCATTTTTGTATCGGCAATTAGATGCCCCCCCCCCAATAATGTCCATTTCCATGGACACTGAAACAGAACATCTGGAAGAAGAGTGAAACAGACCGAGTGTGAGGTATATATAAAATAAATAAATAAATAAATACCTGAGCTGGTGCTTTAACACACACATTGAGGGAGCTCCAAGACCTGCGCTAACTTGTTAAAGAAACGGTAACATATGGGACCTTTAATGAAATGCACACTGGTAGTGCACCAGTGTGTGTGTGTGTGTGTGTGTGTGTGTGTGTGTGTGTGTGCAGGAGGACAGATACAGTGAACCCACTGGGAAATGTACGGAACCCGGGAACATCTAAACATGGTCGGATTAACAGACTGTACACTTACCTGATCGGCGATGGTGCGTCCCAGCTTGTCCATTCTAGACCCAGCCTCGGCGATCTTCTTGGCGGCACTGATGACGTCTGATGTGTTCTTCAGCGGCCCTTTTCCCCTTGAGAAAAAAAATAAATACATACGTAATCAGTCCATTTCACATCAATCCACATGAGCCTCTTCTGTTCAGTCTCGCTCACTTCCTGGGGTCACTGACCAGCTCTGCATTATCTGAGCACTTGTCTCCGCCCATTTCTGCACAACAGCCTAAAGCTGACCAATCACATCCTGGCAAACGGTGCGAACTAGGCCTGTGCTGACATTAAAATACACTAAATATGAATGTTTTGGTGCAGCCTTGAAAGGATCAGGATGTAACCCGCAGCACCGGGCGCACCGAGACACACCGCCCCAGCTGTAATTACAGCGTCTGATCAAACGCTCCCGACTGGATTCTTAAACCCTCTCAGCCGAACGGCTCTCATTAGACCGCGGGCTGTTTGGGTCACGCTTACTAATGTACATATTTACTTTTTTTTGTTTGTTTTTTTTTTTTAAGTGGACTTGTCGTCTCTCAGGCGGGATGACAACGTGGTGTGGCGCGATGCTTCAAGCTCTCGGGGTAATGAGTCGGTGCTCTGTAACTCGTCACGTTCCTCCTTTTGGTCCTACAGCGTCCCTCTAAAGGCCCGGGAAGACTCTGCTGGAGCAGCACTCGGCTCTCGTCAGCACCGCGCTTCACTGTACAGCTAAACCTCAGGCCCTTATTAACCTCACTGACTCCCTCTCCAACACACACACACCATTCTGCCCGTCTCCACTTGTCTTTCTGCCCATCCATTCCCTCTTGCTCCCACTTTGCTTTCCGTCTCACTTTCTCCCCTTCACTACATGTCTCACTCTTTCTGCTCGTCTGTCCCTTTGTCTCTGGGCCTTTCTGTTGCTTTTCCCCCTCCATGTGGAAATCCAGCTGTCCACCCAACAATCTACATCCTTCCATTTCTTATCTCTTACTCGTCCTGTCTTGTCCACCCATGTCTCATTCTCAGCCTGTCTCTCTCTCACCATCCTTCTGTCTCTGTTTATCCATGCATTCAGGCAAAACACAGCAGCGGTGCTGATCTATTATTGGGTTTATTTTTACGTTATACATATAATACAGAAAATGTGTGGCCAAAAGTTACTTCTGAAGTTTATGCAACATGGAAGTGACCGATCTCGCTTCCCGAAAAATTTCATGTTGCTAACTTTAGCCGATTTGGAGAGATGATTTTATACGTGGCCCCAAAATGGCCATTTTTCAGCGATATACTGTCTCACTTCAAACTATAGTCATTTAAAATGCTAATTATTCATATTTATTTATGCAGATTGATACTAAAATTGGTGGAAGCTTCTAGAAGCATATGATCTAAATGTAAAAATTGGTGCTTAAAATAATTTTTTGGTAAAAGATTAAAAAGCAAAAAAAATAAATAAAAGTGTAGTGTCCGTAACCATGTCAAATTTATGTTCCAATATCTTAACAATTTAGCATTTTCGAATAATACACTTATTTTCAGGTTTGCGTCGTTTCATGTGAAATCTAAAATCGGCCAAGTTTCATCTGAATGACCGTTAAAACCGTTGAAAGATTTGAATTAAAAAAAAAAAGTAACCGACACTACAGACATAAAAGGGCATGAAACTATGTTTTTCTTTTTATATAAAAAAAGAAACACATACAGATATATATATGATAAAAATATAAATGTGCATGCGTATTTACAAAAAAACAAAAATAAACAGATTGCGAGATGATGAGCATCAAATATTATGAAAAACGGTGTTTTATGAGCCTATCTGAAAATTAACTTTTTCACCCAGGTAGGACTTATTTTCGGCCGATTTGTCCATGTGTGTCTCCGTCTCTCTCTCCTTAAAAATCTGTCCATCCCTCACATCCTGTGCCTGTCCATCTATTTCACGCCATACCGGTCATTCTCTCCACCTAACCGTCTCTCGGTCCCTCTCTCCATCTGGTTACGTCTCTTTTTCTCTGACAGTTTCTCCGTCACTGTCTTTCTCTCCATCCCTTATTTCAGCTGTACATCTGTCAGCGTTTCTTGCTCCACCCATATGTCTCTCTCTCTCTATCTTCTTCCGATTGTCCATCTATTTCTCTCTCTCTGTGTGTACAGGACAGGACAGCTCCGAGGTGACCGCCGCTCGTGTTTCAGATCTTCACAGCAGGCTCCGCTCCTCACTACAGCTGGTGTGTGTGTAGACGTCTGTGACAGAGACGGGCCGTAAAGACGATAGTCGTCTCTTTCATTTACACACTGCGGAAGGAATCTGACACGTGCTGAAGCTCCTCATTCCTCAGCGTGTTGTTTATGTCTGTCTCCCTCCCACACGGTGCACTAGACTTTACTTCCTACATCGCTAACGAGCTCGAACGCCGCGGCTCTGAATGTAACCAACACGGCAGGCGTGCCGCGCTGTACAACAACGTTCATGTCACGACTGGGTGTCTTCTGGGGTAATTAACCAACAAGAGGAAAAAAAAAAACATTTCAATTTCTCTCCGCTGCATTAACCTTCACGCTTCAAGGTCAGAGAAGGTCAATGATTTCACCACAGGCGGTGTTAACACGCTACCATCTTGCTTCACACATTTATGCAGGTGGCGAGCCTTAATCATTCTCACACACACACTTTACACATTAATGTTTCAGCACTGGTGGCCAAACAGATGTTCTGATCTTTGCTTTCCGTCTCTTCGGTTTGTAATGATGAGTAACATTTTTTAACCTCTAGCAGAAACAATGAAGCTATTAACAGCAACACGGTGCACTCGCTGCATGGAAACACAACCGCTTCAGTAATGACACAAATTGTCCTATCACGCGCACACAAACGGAGAGAGACGCATAGATACACACAGAGGGATAATCGAGAGAGACGCAGAGACACGGAGACAGAGCGATAAAGAGGCCAATCATGTGAGAGAAACCAGGCAAGAAATAAAGAAATGGAATAAGAGAAATGTTGCAATAAACAAAAAGACACAGACAGCAAGAGACAGACAAAATTTTAGCAGAAAGAGAGCGATAGAGAGAGACAAAAGCAGGCACAAACAGTGATCAAGAGGGAGAAAAGGATGAAAAAAAAGCAAGAGATGCTAAGACAGAAAGAGAGACAGGGCCAGAGCTACAGAGAAATAAAGACACCAATCAAAAGACAGAGCGTGATCCAAAGAGAGATAGACTGGGGGGGGAGACAAACAGATCAGGGTGAGAGAGCGAGAGAGAAATAAAGGGAAAGAAAGACAGATCTGGGTGAAAGACCGAGAAAGAGACCTGGGTGAGTGAGAGAGACAGATCCGAACGAGAGAGAGAGAGAGAGAGAAATAAAGAGAGGCACAGACAGATCTGAGTGAGAGACAGACAGACAGACAGAGAGAGAGAGGGAGACAGATCTGGGTAAGAGAGACAGAGAATGTGGATATGAATCCAGGTCACATGGCTTCGTTGGTCTGAAATGATTTTGTCAGCCTGATGCTTCTAGGAGACGCGTGAGGATCAGAAGGTCAATCAGCACCAGGTTCACCTCAACAGCTGAGACTGTGTGTGTGTGTGTGTGTGTGTGTGTGTGTGTGTGTGTGTGTGCGTGTGTGTGCGTATACACGCATGCCTACATCCTAATCCCACAGACAAGACGGACAGACAGCTCGTCTGCACTCATTTAAACTTGTGCCATATTGGAACTGGGTGTTCTTCCCTTACGACATGTCACTTCAGGTAAAGTGGTGGAGAGAGGAAGGGGAGAAACAAACACAAACACTAAGAGCAGATGGCGCTCTGGTTTGTGAGGAGGCGTAAGCGTGGGTGACCCTCATGTCCCCTTTCCACCATCAGATGATAAACACAGCTAGCACAGTCACCTCGCTGTCTCGCCCTGCACGCCCACTAGGGGGCGCCCCGGGTCCAGGGAAACCTCCCTATAATCAACTGCACCTGATACTATATAATCTCTCTCTCGCCCTCATTCGACTTTCCTACGAGTGTGTAACTCTGGTGTTTTTGTGCACACACTTCTCAGCACCAGCATTACACTCTGATGATCATCTGGAGCAGGTGGAGACGACACGCTGGACGAGAGGGCTCAACCAAAATCGAACCGAAAAAACTTTAGGGGGGACGATTCAACACCTCGACAGTGTGTGCAGAAGTGTGCGGGTGTGCATCGTCATGCAAGATCACGACGTCCTCGGATATCAGTCATCCGTGTTCAACCCCAAGTTTAGGCTTCAGCTTCAACCCCAAGTTTAGGCTTCAGCTTCAACCCCAAGTTTAGGCTTCAGCTTCAACCCCAAGTTTAGGCTTCAGCTT
>JAOTRS010000011.1:18301460-18317373 GCA_028565755.1 Dinotopterus cunningtoni | reverse complement strand
ATGTGAAACAAAATCAGTCACAAGAGTTCTCAATTCTTTCGCTCAGTATGTTAGCTAGTTTAGATCAGAACATTTCAACCAATCATTTCTGTAAACTAGGACTGGGAGAAATGTTTTGTTCCTGACCTTCACATGAGGGGCGGAGCTTAGGTCACGGTATGATGCGAGTGACTGCGTAAACACTCAGGTTTAGATTAAAAAAGCAAATCAAATCAATGGACTTGGTTTATCAGCTGAAAAGTAACAAGCGTCTATTTAAAATGTGCATATTAATAATAATAAATAAATAAAAGTTTAAGTAAAAGTATAGGTTTCTTGATCAAAATATGTATTAAGTAGAAGTATTGTAATTAAAAAAAAAAACTCAAGCAAAAGTACAGAAATAGAAAAAGTTCAGTAACTAAAGTATTTGTACATCGTTACTCGCCACCTCTTCCTCCATCAACACTCCTTAAACACTGCCACTGGCAAAAGGTCAGATTATCTAAAAGTCATGACTCTATGATATTTAAGAAATAAATATAATAACTGTACCATGAAGTCCTGAGTATAGGGATTTTAAAAAGCTCTAAGGTCAAAGTGAAATCAGTTTTCAGGGATTCGAATGCAATTATTCTTGGCTCAAGCTTTGACTGGGGAAAAAAAAAAAAAAAAAAAACGATTACTTCCTTTCCCTGGGCTATTTGTTTGAAAAATCAGAAGGAGACAATTACAGCACTCTGAGAACCACAGATTCCAGATTCGAATAATTTAATTATAGGAACGAAAGACAGACAAAGAGGTTTATAGAGCTACTGATGTGGGGTGTTTATTCTCTGAACAAAAATCGTCACACACAAAGCATGATGGGAAAATACACCTCATACATTTAAACCTTTACGAAGAAAGGCGAGCCGAGGAGATGACTGGAACCCGTCTCGGAGGCGTGCTTGTGGCTTAAAAGTGGCTTTTCGCCAACATGCGTTCTTTAGTTAAGGTGGAGATTACTGCAGAAGTAGGCCGCGGAAGCGAGGTCTAGTTAAACGCCGTGACACCAGTTAAGCTTTGGCGTGAAGGACGGCACATGTAGCTGCTTCAGATGAAAATTTCATGAAATTGAGGTTTTAAATGTGTTTGATGTTTGCAGGTCATGAGTTAAAAAAAAGAAATAAACCCTCACCAGAGCGAGTAAGTCTCAGGACCGGGCTGTTCACAGAGGAAGAAAAACAAGCCTAATAAAGATGTACTGATGACATCACACGGCTTAAATCTTCACCTTCACGTTCGTGCAAAGTGCCGAGCCAAAGCACCAAAAAGAGAGGAGGAAAAAAAAAAAAAAAAAAAAAAAAGGTCCAATCTATTCACCCCACACAGGGATATTCGAGGAGACACCTGCTCCAATAAGGCAGTGGGAAACAGGAGCATTACCGAGCAAATGGATATAAACTACTCTCGACTGCAACATCGATACTGAACGCGGTCATCTTTCTCAATTTCAACACTAGTCAAAAGAACATTGTACAGCTCAACTGTGCTGGAGGAAAAAAAACAATAAATAAATAAAAACAGACCATCAAAACCGATAGCGAGTCCTGAGCAAACTCAAAAATCTATACGGTCGGTAAACAGGGCGGGGCCGTGCGTAAGGCCGAGTCAACGGCGGGACGGCACAGGGATCGCTCAGACAACCGCCGTGCTTCATAAATCTTAATCACAGAGGAATCGATTGCTAATCAATTCCCCGCACCAAGGTCAGACAGCTGCATCATGCCATTCTCTAAACAAATACCTCATCCTATGGCCACAAATCAGGCGTCCGAGAGGAGCGTCTAGACGCCATCGCATATTTCACGGCCTGGTTTAGACGACTGCTCTATAAACATTCTAATCCAGTCCACCGAATGAAGTTAGAGTTTAGATTAGAAACCAACTCTATTCAATTCGATTTTAATTATATAGCGCCTTTAACAATGATCACTGTCGCAAAGCAGCTTTAGAAAATCCAATAAAAACATTATGGAAAAGAGTTTAAATTTTTTTTTTTTTTTTTTAAAGTAAGGAAGTGTGTAAACCGTATTGTTCAGATTGTCTCTGATGAGCAAGTCGAAGATGACGCGGGCGAGAACAAACTTTCCAAAACGGGAGGTATAAGGAAATAACCAACATGAAACTCATCCTCATCTAGGTGAGAGAAGCCATCAGTCATTCTCAGGGTTGGGGGATCAAATCATGTCTGGGGGTCTGTGCGCGTGGAGCTTGCATGTCCTCAGACAGAGATGACAAAGCAGACATGGAAGGCGCGGTGCTCACTTAGCATTCGGTGCAGGAAGATCAAGGACAATCAAGTTGTTTGTCGTTTTATTAAGCGGAGGCTGAAATCCTCACTCTGAAACGCGCTCGACGGCGGCAAGGTCAGAGCGGCCCATGATAATCCGCGTCCCGTGTTTTTACGAGCGCACGCTAATGGATCCGCTAGGTACTCGGTAAAAGCGGTGCGCAGGAATTAACTGATTAGTAAACGAGGGGAGGGAAAATTAATTAGCATTAAGGAAAGAGCGGTAAGTGAAGAGACGAGAGCAGCGCTAGCAAGCCGATTAGCACATGTTAACGCTGGGAGGGTGGGACTGAATACACGACCGGAGGTGCAGGAGGAGGGATGGAGCCACTTGCAAAAAACAAACCCCGTCAAGGTGCGATTAACATCTGGAGCCCAACACACCGCCCGAGCTGAAAGACAGACATCACGGCCTCCGGGAGGGGAACGGGAGGGGGGGTGGGGGGACACGTTAGAGACTGAAAGTCACGGCTTAGAAATGTTAACTACGTAGCAAGAGGTTTCACACAAAATCAACAGTACAGGAGTAGTGTGATGCTAATGAGACTGTGCAGAGAGAAAAAGACAAATAGAGAGACCAAAACAGATAGGAGAATAAAACAAAAAAAAGGAGCAAGATTAGTAGAGAGACAACATGGGAAGGAACAGACAGACAGGCAGAGAAAGCCATAAATACTGAATCTCTCCCTTTCTCCCCCTCATTGTTACTGGTAGAATGTGAAAGCACCTGGCAACCATAGACTTGCATCATACGCCACACAGAACAGATTGATGAAGCCGGTCCGAATAAGGGTTTAATTCATTCGTGGCATGTAACACTTTCTGTCTCTTGCTCCCAATACATGAGCTACAGGACAACTAAAGACACAGGGTGAAAGGGTCTGGGTGCGCAGCAGGATGCTGACGGAGACATCATACACTGGAACTGACACGAGAGGCATGAGTCGGACAAGGAGACGCGGGTGCAAGTGCAAGAGAGCTAGAAAACCGGACTCGACCAGAGATATCACGTGTATCGGGAAACTTTAAAAAGACGGTTGTAGGGCTGGAGTTTTTAAACGAGGAATAAAACCGTCTCCAAAATCTTAAAACCTTAGAGGAGAGAAGCTTTACAGTCCTGGCATCATGTGAAGAACCGAGACCACGCATCAACCTACACAGCTCTTCAAACCAAAGGACAAGGCTAAAAAATAAAGAATAAAATCGTTCAGGGAGCAAAAATAAATAAAATCTCTTTCAGCAGATCACAAATTGTGAACATCTCTCGCATTCTCATGAGCTACGTCCTATACAGCCGCGTGGTATGTTTTTGCTTTGCAGGGGAAACTAGCATGGAGCCTGCGTTCGGAATCAGCGGAGAAGAAGCAGGTGCAGATGTTAGCCTTCGAGTGGAGGAAATGGAAATGTCGGTAGCTTTATCGCATCGGATCATGTTAGCCACCTGCTTGCTGCGAATGCGCATTGATCTCAGGCCTACAGATTCGGAAATGAATTATTTATGAAGCGAGGCGAAACATGGGTGTTTAAAGTCAAAACAATAATAAAAATATCCTGGAAGTAAAAAAAAAAAAAAAAGACACTGTTCTCGATGCGGCGCAGGATTAGTCTCCGTGCTTAACGAGGTGCGATGCTGAAGAGCTCTTATTATAAAATCTGATCCATCTGGTTGGGAAATCTGATTGGGTAAAGCCGTAATCCGTCTGGATTAATACAAATCTTCGACAAACACACAACTTCTAAGTGTGTCACTTAGATAATAAATGACTTCTGAATCCGTGTAACACAAACACTACGTTGCTTAGCAACCCATCACAGCATGTATTTATGATGAGAATCACTTGAATTCTGGACTTTATGGGTTTACAAAAGCAGCCACACCCTTACACGTGATGGCATACGGGGTCTCTTGGCTCATTTTGATTAGCTAGATCATGCTATACATCGTAGACTGAAAGCGCAGGTTGGTGAGCCGCGATGCTGATCCGCTGATTAATTACCTGCTGCTTCTGAACCGGCGGATCCTGCGCTTAAGGAAAGCATCGTGCCAAGAGGAGACTCGGGCAAATAAGGGGTAATGAAGGTGATTAGGATTCGCAGCACACAGCCTCTTTTTTTTTTTTTTTTTTGCTTCTCTTGCTTTTCATCTAAGCCAGAGCAAATTGACAACAGGACATTTAAAAGGTTTGGAAAGGAGGAGTTTTGACCTCATGATGTAAATTTGCGTTTGGAAGGAGCTTAAGGGTTTCTCAAATTAAAGCATCGTTAGTGAGATCCAGGCTCTTCACCTTCCACGCCAACAGGAAGAGCACATCACTGCTCTGAACTCAAGATGCTCTTCGCATCTCCTCCGGTCACATTAAATCAGTCTTATGACTAAAGTTTAAATAAAAATAAAACTGTGGACCGAAAGCGAGCACTCGTTAGGCAGCTGATGTGTGACGGAGAGATGGTCACTAGTGGCTGGGAAATAGCAATAATTACTTAATTTAGAAAAAAACGGAAGGCAGAACCAACACCGTGAACACCACCACGAAGGCAACATTAGGACTCTCGGGTGAGCCAACAGCTCCAGGGTCTTGTTTTTGACGTTTAGTATTTTTCATATTTACAAACGAGAGTAGAAGAGGCAATGACTCTGGCGTTCTGAGCTTAGAGGTTGAAACCAATAATACCACTACAGATTTCTCTCAAACAAGAAATCTAACGCTCATCACACACACCACCCTTTTCCAGCATATGGCAGATACAGTAGTTCCTCGGAAAACGAACGGCACGTGCCTCAGGAACTATCACCTTACGGACAAAAATTCTGGAAGAAATTCGTCTCAGCACGCAAAACATTTGCGCCATACGAGTGACCAAGCCGGTCACGCTTACTTCCAATTGCGCGTCCATCCATTAGCCAATCAAATCTTGTTCGTGTCAGTGGAACGCAAAGTGGACTTTTTTGCGTCTTTTTTTTGCATTTTGTGTAAGACTTAATGAAGACATAGCACCATGGGTCCCTAGCATGTTAGCAAGAAGAAAAGGGAGCCGCTTTCAGTTTGGTTTATAAAGCAGCCAGTGTCGAGAGGAATCATAAATTAAGGTTAAGTAAAGTTTAACATCTATTAATTTCATAGTGTACTTCATTTACACGTCTTTTCTAAACGGTTTGATTGTTTTTATATGCAAAAATATGATTATAGTGTTGGAAATTGGTAATATTGGTAATATTTCTGGGTGGCTGGAACGGAGTATCTGCATTTACATTATGTCCTATGGGGAAAGGCGTTTCGCAATACAAAATTTTACCTTAAGTACGCAGAGGTACCGCTGTATTACGATATGCATTAATCAGCTTATTTCTTTCCTAAAATCTACAACCTGACTGATTATAGCTCTGCAATTTTGTACTTAACCTTTAAAATTGTAGATGTATTTATTTTTACTTTTTTTTTTTTTAAACAGGATCTTAAGGGTAACGCCATGTCATGTCAACATTTGTGCAAATCCTGACATGACACTGGTGCTTGGGTCCCCCTCAGCCGACCCTGACTGGACATCACCCTCATGCCATGTTTGCAAGACTTCATTTGGTCTCCGTGGCATGTGACGCAGTCGCGTAACACACTCGCGACACCCTAATGGTTCCTGGGCCGGACAGGGTGTTGAACATCAGTGAAGCTTTGCTTTTTTTCTCCCACCTCAAAGTATCTTGAACGTCTTCTTATAGCAGTGACCTGATGAGGTATTTATTCCACAGGGTTGTCCACATTAGGGAAAATTAGTGGGTACAGCACGGGCGATGAAGCTCTTATTCCAGATAATTTCCTCTTCTCATCATAAACATTTATATTAATAATGTCCAGAGTGCTTGACTTTCCTCACGTAACAGGGCCTTCTGGGAAAGACAGTTTCATTATAGCCAACAATTCTGACTCCTCAAAGCCGAGAGAGAGAGAGAGAAAGAGAACAATCACGGAGTTGATGCAGTGGTGTAGTTTTGACTCAAGACCTGTACGCTTTATGCTGACTGAGTAGTGCATCTCTCCGCATCAAAAATAACCACTTCACTCTGCCAACAAACTAAAGCACAAAGTAGGACATGTACAAAAAAAAAAACCCCTGGAGAGTTTAGCATGCCACGTTCTACAGCACAGGGTCAGTAAAACAAGTCAAGATACTGGTTTGTTAAGTTCTTCTCTCGCTGTGAGGCAAGTGTCCAGCTGGCTGGTAAATCCGCTCACTTAGCAAACGTCTTAGAACTATGCAAAAAATGACTTTCACCAAAAAACTCACCACTAAAGAAGGAACTAAAAACTGAGCCAGTAAAATGAGAGCCTGTCTAAGCCAAGCCTGCGGATCTAAGAAGCGTTTCGTTGATTCAGTATCTGCTGTTTGGCAGCATTAGCGCGATCCATCAACACTCCTCTAGGATCATCATGAGTTTCAGATTTGACCTCGGGCCTACAGGCTGACAGAGTAAACACAAACAGCGAGCGGAATGCTACAACAAATTAACCGTGACTGGGTTAACATGAAAACACAGAAGCAGGAGGGCGCCATACGCTGCAGGGTGAAAAAACGAGCAGGTCAGTAAACCTGCGAGTCCGTTGGTCGAGGAAGCTGTAAGCGAGTCAGTCAGTAAATGGATAAATCAGTGGACTTGGCCATGAGGCAGCCACAGGAGATCAGCCAGTAAATCGATAAACCATTTCATACAATCCCATTGATGATCCAGTGGCAGCCAAAGAAGCCATAGGCAAGGCAGCTGAGGCAGACGTAAGCAAGTCAGTCAGGAAATTGATAAACCAATTGAAGATCCAGTGGGCTTAGCCTCAAGGCTGCCGTAGGTGAGGCAACCAAGGAAGCTGTAGGCAAGTCAGTGAATTAATAAACCAATTGATTATTCAGTGGGCTTAGCCTCGAGGCAGCCAAGGCAGACGTAAGCAAGTCAGTCAGGAAATTGACAGACCAATTGATGATCCAGTAGGCTTAGCCTAGAGGCTAAGCCTCTTGGTTAGCTAGTTTAGGCCTCTTGGTTAGCTAGTTTAGTGTTTCTGTTAATTTATGTTGTAAATTTATGTTGCATGTAGCACCTTGGTCCTGGAGGAACATTGTTTCGTTTCACTGTGTACTAACTGTATATGGCTGTAATGACAATAAAGCCTACTTGAACTTGAACTTGAGATAGCCATAGACGAGGCGGACGTAAGCAAGTCAGTCAGAAAATTGATAAACCAACTGATGATCCATTGGGCTTAGCCTCGAGGCAGCCGTTGACGAGTCAGTCCATAAATTGATAAACCAGTTGAGGCAAATCCACTGAAACCAATGGGCTTAGTCTCGAGGCAGCCGTAGGGGAGTCGGACGAGGAAGCCACGAGTGAGTCGGTCAATAAATTAATAATTTGGTTCGGTCAGTGAATCAGTAAATAAATTAATTATGAAGTCAGTGAATCGGTCAGGAAACCAGTTGATGAACCAGTCGGCATTTTAACACAAGTTTAAATAAATTAAACTTTCAAATCAATCGAGGCACCCATCTGTGCTGTAATGTTGGGAGTGACATCAGCGTGACACCAAGCGGGCTCCTGAAATCAAGACGCTGTTAGCAGTCCAGCCAGAGGTCAATGAACCAGTAAGTAAATGAGTTTGTGCGCCAATAAATCAAGCCAAATCGTTATCAAGTTGTTAATTGATTTATAATGAAGTAATTGAATCAGGCGGGTTAACGAGTCGGTAATCTGAGAGTCCATAAATTAAATAAATAAAATGCTGCAGGAATAAAGAAAATCTCACACCCTCTATGTCTTTTCGTACATCCTGCACAAGACAGCTAGCAGAACGTCCTAATTATATTCCCTTACACTCGAGCCTCTCCTTAATCGCTCCTAAGCCAGCGAGACGGCACGGAGATTCCTCCAGCCGCCCCTCTAATCTCCACCGGGGGAAAACGAGCTCGTGGAGGAATTTATAACCGCGATCACTTAGCACAGAGGCTGCCAAAATTTCCCTTTCTGCTTCTACAAGGTTTCATCATTACTCTGTGCCCTGCAAGGTCTGTTAGATGCCGTACAGATACACGGCGCTCCGTTAATCGTTTGCAGGCCGTGAAGCTGGGTGGCGGCGCGAAGTTGAAAGTGGGTCAATGAGTCGGAGGAACATCTATAATAATTCGGATCTCGCGGCAGGGCGTTTGATCGGCAGAGCTACAGAACTCTTCCTGGGCAGGACGGATACTGCAAGGCCCATCGTTCGAGACTAAGAGCCGTCTCGTGGTCCTGGTCACCACTAGCGAGTGGATAAAGGGGAATGATTTTGTTTTGTTTCGTTCCGTTCCCTGTACATGAGCTTTAATTCTGGATCGTGGCCGCCCAGAAGGAGAAAGCCGGACTTGGAATTTCTTCACGTCTAAACGGATAAAAGTGGAGGCGAAGCACTGACGTCAATCATCTGCATTCAGGATTCTTGAGGGACACATGGCTTCACGTCAATCATCAATCTCCCTCTCACACACGCACATGCACCAAGGGGCGATTAATTATTTTACATTTTTAATGAGAACGTGACCGGGATATCAGGAGGAACGCGCCGACTCACGACTGCAAACCTCGATCAGCCGTATACCGGTGATTAAAGTGCTTTCTGGCAAACGACTCGGACGACATCATTCCTTTTCAAGACATGTTAATATCACGGCTCTGACATGGCATTTTAAAAACATCAGCTGTTATTGCGATGCGACGATCATGTAATATCTTCTAACTTGTGAACTCGAATCTCATCGCTGCCAGGGTTTTAAAAATAGATTGACAAATTGATAAATAAAACAAAACAAAAGGAAGAAAGAGCATTAGAGGCAGAAATGCTGACCTCTGATGCTGCGCTTCCTCCCTGAAACAATAGGTTTGAACAGAGATTTGAACAGCAATTAGCACTTCCCATAAAAAAAAGGATTTTTTTTTTTCTTTCCATAAAAAAGTACCGCAATCATCTAACAGGGTCTCACACATCCTTCCTGTCCTCTTTTCCACTCCGAAAGCATATGATCAACACTCTGGGATAAACAAAATATACAATTCCGCACCCTCTCCGTTTCTCTGCCTCGTTCCTCCTCAGTCGGTGTCAGACAGACGGTTTCTTGGCGTCCGTGCTGCCGAGCTAAAAGTGTTACAGTAATGACAGAGGCAGCGCTGGGAGCTTTAGGGCACAGGTTTGGAGTCGCATGCAACCTGCAATAAACCATCTGGGATGTGTCAGAGAGAGATGCTGCAGTGCTGAGCAAAGCCAAGGACCACAGCTGTCTCATCTCACACACACACAGAGACTGAGACGAGCCAATTCAAAAGACTGGCAGATGCAGACAGAGAGAAAGACACACTTCAGCACATGTTTTATCAGAGGCTTTCAAGCAGCATGCTTGGATGAGACAGCACGTCGCTTTACTTGTCCACATGTTGACGGACATCGAAGCTGCCGCGCGCGTGTCTCTGTGTCAATACTCCAGTCTCTCGCTCTCTTGTTGCCCGGCATCAAAAACAAACAACAAGACCCCGGACGTGGAAAAGAGCGGTGAGTGAACGAGTGCGAGACAACTTCGCCGTCTCCTTGTGTCTGCAGGACGCTTTTCGTCTTATGGTTGTCAAGCAGCTCCATCACACTGGGAAAGACATTGTTCATCATTAAACTGTTCTTGGACAGCTGGGAGAAGTCGCTCTCAGATTGTTTTTGTTCTTAGTCAAAATTGCGAGTTTAGCCCGCTTCCTTGGCTGAGAAGCGACCTCACACATAAATGGTCTCAGGATGCTTTACTGGTGGGCGTGACACAAGACTGATGGTGAACTCTGTAAATCCTTTTTTTTTTTGGCGATTATTTTTAAATTTTGTAAATGAAATATTTGTGTCATTCTAAAAACTTTAGGTTCGGCTGGTTTACACGATGCAGTGAGCTATAGAAAACCCTGCGCACTGAAACGGCGCGCACTGAAACGGCGTGCACTTTTACGAGAACGCTGAAAACCTCGCAATGCTCCGAGTGGCAATAAACCCTTTATGCTTGTGTGAGCTGTAAAAAAAACAGCTTAAAGATAGAGATGATGAGATCGACTGAAATAAACTGTGTGTGTTGGCAGATTTCAAAAAGAGCTGATCATAGCTGTGTCTATGGTAACGTTGGGAAAACATTTAGCACGTTTAACATCAGTGTTGCTATGACAGCATGCAAGAAAGGCGGAGAAAATAAAAAGGTTGATTTTCTGTTTTTCTATGAATTAATAATACTACTTATAATAACTTATAATAAGGCCGGTAAATCAATAGCGCCGCTCCTTTAGTAAACGTCATCACATTATGTGGACCTTGTCTAGCCTTGACGTGGACATGATCACGTTAGAGAAAGTGGGCCGTGAAAACACTGCAGTGCGTAATGTAAACAGCGATTATGGAGAACAAAGCGGGATAGAGAGACAAAACAGGGAATTATTTAAAATAAATAAATAAAAAGGAAGAGTGTACGTACATTGCCCATGTACTCGGACAGCAGGTCCTGCAGCGCCTGGCGCACGGAGTTGCACTCGGCCACGATGCGCTCGCGGCGGTCGTCACGCGTGCAGGACGAGTCGGCCATGAGCGCGGCACCGCTGATGATGCTCTCCAGGCGCTCCTCCAGGGACGGGCGGAAACGGTCCTCGCTGAAGTTCAGGGGGTCGACGATGATCTGCTTCTGTAAGAGGGGGGAAAAAAAAATAAAACTAATGAGCGAGATTAATTTAAAAAGAGAAATAAATAAAAAGCTCAAATCTGAGGGATGAGTAAATGAACCACAAAAGGAAAAAAAAAAGATATGTACTGGACAAAGTAGCATTGGTGCTGATTTTATTATAATTTTTTTTGTGTTTTAAAAAAAAAAAAAAAAAAAAAGCTACTTTTAAAGTTTACGCAACATGGAAGTGACCAATCTCGCTTCCCGAAAAATTTCAAGGTGCTAACTTTTTTTTGCTAAAGCCGTTTTGGAGAGATGATTGACAAATGGCCATTTTTGGGGCCACATATAAAGTGTTGTACTGTCTCGCTTCTAACAATAATCATTTAAAATGCTAATTATTTATATTTCTTTACGAGTATCTATACTAAAATTGGTGGAAGCTTCTAGAAACATCGGACTTGTAAAAATTGTTACACAAATTAAAGTAGTCTGAGCAATATTAAGGATTTTTTCATCTCCCCAAAAAATCTGTAGTGTCCGTAACCATGTCAAATTTATGCTGCGACTTTAACAATTTATTTTAGTATAATACACTTTCAACTTTGTTGTTTCATGTGAAATCGGCCAAGTTTCATCCGAATGACTGTTAAAACCGTTGAAAGATTTAAATTCGAAAAAAGTAACCGACACTACGGACATGAAAGGGGATGAAACTGTATTTACTAAATGTGTTTCTTTTCAATCTGAAAAATATAAATGTGTAAAAAAATCTTCACTTGTCATGATTCGCTTCATACAGCGAGTTGATTCAGGAGTCGAATCCTTTTCTCTGTAAAAACACCCGAGTATGCGCTGTTTTAACACCACACAGAGAAGGAGAACACACTGTGGTTCTGTTCAACTCCTCTAAACTCATCTCAGAAGGATGAGACACCCAATCGGACGACATCACCGCTTGAAGGCCGTGTGTACGACTCGTCTCTATCAAATAAAAGGTTTTAATTGAGATAAGTTCACCGCAGTGTTCCTCACACACACTTTCTGTAAAGCCCTTCCCGGCCCTGAAGACGTATGGAAGTCCTGAGCGACAGCGCGTCTCACTCCGCTTCACTCTGTGCTTGGACCGCTAGTCGCTCTGAATCGCACTCGGCGCCAAATGAAAAAATGTACATGTAAATGACTCATGGTGCATTTCCTCAAGGAGAGAGAGAGCAGCGTGTTTGGATGTGCCAAGCGCTGGACGAGAAAAGGGGAGAGTTTGACAGTTAAATGGTCTCGTTATTTCTGCTGAAAGCTGCGAGGGTCAGGAAGAGAGAGAGAGAGTGTGGGTGGCTTTTAAAAAAAAAGAGGAAGTGAAGAAAAATAAAAAATAAAAAAAAACTCATGTT
The DNA here is from genome assembly GCA_028565755.1 of Dinotopterus cunningtoni. Taxonomy (NCBI): domain Eukaryota; kingdom Metazoa; phylum Chordata; class Actinopteri; order Siluriformes; family Clariidae; genus Dinotopterus; species Dinotopterus cunningtoni. Next base: position 18,304,983 of record JAOTRS010000011.1, on the reverse strand, counting down.
CTGTCTCTGTTAACTTGAATGAAAAATTTGGGGTTTGGGTTTAAAGTGATGGCGCTTTTAAATACGGATCTGGTTTTAGGGGACCTCCTATATCCACACACGCTTAGAAACAGAAACTGAACCAATCAATCGATCACTATGCCTCCTAGTTATTAACAAAGTGAAAAAGTATTTGCTCCCCCCACTTTTTTTTTCCATTTATTTGTGTCACACTTAAATGATCGAGATCAAACAATTTTAATAATTACACAAAGATAACCCGACTAATTACAAAATGCTGTTTTTGTTAAATGATGGTTTCATTTATTAAGATTGAAAAAGAAAGCCATCCAAACCTGCCTGGCCCTATGTGAAAAAGTAATTGTCCCCTAAACCTAATAACTGGTTTTGCCACCCTTGGAGGCAACAATGACAAAGAGTTTCAAATAACTGCCAATGAGTTTCACATTGCTGTGGGGGAATTTTGGCCCGCTCTTCTTTGCAGAAATGTTTTAACTCAACTCAGCCATAAAACAAGCGGATCAATTGCCACACCCAGGCCTGATTTCTGACAGAGCCCGCCAATGTGGCCATTTCATATACTCGTTGTGCTGTGAAAAAGTATTTCCCCTCTTCTTGGTGTTTACATGCATATTTGTCATACCTCAATAATTCAGATGATCAACCAAATTTTAATATTGAGTAAATACAAAATGCAGTTTTTAAGCGTTATTACGATTTTAAAAAAAAAAAAAAAAAAAAAAAAAAAACACTATCTGGCACTATATGAAAAAGTCATTTTTAGCGGCAATCTGACGGACAAATGGTAATAAGTGTTTCACATCGCTTTTGAGGAATTTTGGCCCACTCTTCTTTGCAGAATTCAGTCATATTGGAGGGTTTACAACAGCACTGTCAGCAATCGAGGAAGTGCTAAAACTTTTTTTACATAATGACAGGCAGGTTTGGACAGCTTGTAAATGAATTTTGTATTTACTTTGGTTTAATGTTTGATCATTTAAGTGCAACAGAGAGGCCAAAAAAATAAAAAGGAAGGGGCAAATACTTTTTCACTGCACAGTGTATAATCATTAATGATTAATACGTATTGTGATTCATGATCAGGGATATTCAGAGTGAGACAACCAATTGTGTGTGTGAAGAACGCTGAAGGTTTTACGTTCTCGCCTCTCGTTTGTTTAGTTCCACGCGCTTCAGCACCGCTTCATGAACATGTTTAACTTTTTTTTTTGTTTACTGAAAAGGGCACGACAAGATTGAGCAGGAATGTGTACTGACCGAGTATTACCAGCTAATAAATAAAAAAATACTGCGCACACACACACACACACCATGAGTCCGGCTAGTAAGAGCCTGGGATCCTCATCCTGCCCTTGTTTCACCTCTAAATCACCACCTGAAGCGCTCCATGCTAAACGTTGTAGCTCCGCCCACCAGGGATCTTTACGAAACGCTTCGACCCTGACGCTCGCTGCGTGTATAAACTGCGATCATGAAGTACACGCTCCTTTCTGAGGAACAAACTTGCTCTTGGTGCCAGTGAATTACGAGCGAGGCAGCAGCAGAGACATCACCTAAAAAAATTAATAAATAGTGAGTGTGCAGCCTTGCGTTGCCATGGCAACAAGCCTCCCCATCACTGACTCACTCGCAAAGTTGTTTCGGCTGGAAATTAGGCAGCGAGAAGCGAGGTGGAAAAGTGAGGGAGTGTATGTGTGTGTGTGTGCGAATGCATTTGCGCATGCGTGCGCTTGGGTGCATGGAAATTACAGAATCACACACACGCTAATATTTTGTTATTCTCATACAGAAACACACATCTGGCAAAACCAAGCCCCTGCTCCATCTCTCTCTCTCTCTGTGGGCGTGTTTCATGCTTTCTACTCAATGACTTTGAGGACCTTTGGGTGTAAATAACAGCGCATAGAGCCCGTCTCTTCATCCCCAACTCACACACACCTCTCTAGATTGACTGTAGCAGCTGTAACCAGGAACACTAAACATCGCTGATGAACGTGGCTCAGCGTTCTACTGCAGGACGAGGTTAAAGATCCTGGGTCTCTTGCCTCGAATGCGACTTGCACAGACCACCACACCCAGGGTGGGGTACAAGGACTACAGGTAGAAGACCACATACTGAAGACATGCTGTTTCTGCTCTCAACCAAACTGTCTACTTTTAAAAACTAAGTGTTTGCGATAGGTGGGGGAGAAAAAAAAAGTTAGTTATGAAGTATCAAAAAAATAAAACATGTTAAATGCCACGGATCAACATTTTTTTTCCAAACTCAGAATTAGTCTCAAACCCACTCATTACAACCCGTACACTCACAGCTGAGTTTTAAGACTCGAGGTTTTTTTTGTTTGTTTTTTTAAATAAATAATCCTACAGGTGGCGCGCACTCAACTATTTACTCATTTTTATCCCATGTGGTAGGAGTGAAGTGTTTGCCAAGTTTGTTTAGAAATAATAATTATTGCAGATGACAGATTTGTGCTGCCAAGTTAAAAATGTAACTTTTTAATTGAAGTTAAACTTCATTGTATTTGAAGTTAGTTTGTTGTTTAAATGCTGCGCTTGGTGTTCAAGTGAGAAAACTAATGCTATAAAGAAACGGGCTACATTTAATTACTCGTTTAACTTTATTGAAGGTTTAAAATTGTAACAAAGTCGGGTTAAACTGTAATATCAAATCAAGATATTTAGAAATTTACAATTGTAATCAAATCTACGGTTAGTTAGAAAATAGCGGATTCATCTCCAGTAACAGTCCTGTAATAAAGTCATTTAAAAGGCTTATTCAGACACTCATGACCACAGGTTCAAAACTTAACTTGGACTTTAAAGACGTTTTCATTCAAAGTTTTTATTTAAAAATGATTAAATAAAAGAATGTTTGCAAAAGCTGAATTCTTCACTCCATTGAACTGTAACTAAAATCAATTTCAAAAAATAAAAAGAAAAAGAAAAAAAAAAAAAAAAAAGCAGCCCGTCTTGCTGATATTTTCTTATTTCCCAAGCAGGCATGACAAAGCTCGTTTCCTAACTCAACAATTCTTTATAAAAAATAAAAAAAAAGTGTGACTGCTTGGAGGTTTGTAGAGCCACTCGATACAGATGTTAAAGCTTTTAAAAGCTGCTGAACGGCACTAAAACTGCTCTGGTGCGCATGAACACATCTCGCCTAGGACACCAGCGCATACAAAGACGAGGAAGAGATTTCTGTAGAGATGGAAAAGCGCAGACAAGAACAAGTGATAAAAAGAGCGCAGGGCTAAGGGTCGCTCCTTCATGGACTGGTGTCGTTAGAGGACATGGTTTCTGCTTCTGCTCGGTCAGGACAATGCGGAAGGAAAAAACAAGGTCAGAGTAAAGCAGGTGCAATCACTGAGAATCAATAGTGAGAGGGAGAGAGAGAGAGGGAGAGAGGGAGGGAGAGAGGGAGGGAGAGAGAGGGAGGGAGAGAGAGAGGGAGAGAGAGAGGGAGAGAGGGAGAGAGAGGGGGAGAGAGAGAGAGAGGGAG
>JAOTRS010000011.1:18285994-18300273 GCA_028565755.1 Dinotopterus cunningtoni | reverse complement strand
TTATGTAAATAAAAGTTTTAAATGTAATTTTTCTCACTTTTAATTTAATGTTTAAGGTTCTTTAATGAAATTAAAAATTGAATCGTAAGAAAAATAGTTTGTCTTTTCAATGTTAATTTAATATGTTTTTATGTAAATAATTAATTTAAATAAATTGTAACATTTAATTCTTCTTTTCAATATTTTTAAAATAACTTTCTTTAAATGTAAATTACATTGAAATTTACAAACACAATGGATGGACAGAGAAAGCTGCAGGATTTATTAAATTAAGGACTTACACATGAGCTCTAGCTACAGTGTACCTTATTTATTAAACTCTGCTGACTGAGTCCTGCCATGATCAGGAAGTGAAGAAATACATTTTTTTTTTTTTCGGGCAGGCTTCTCACAACTAGCGATTATAGACCTTTTTAAAACTTCCGCCAGAGATCGATCCACCTGCTCGTCCTGTTCCAGGGATCGTTCAACAACCGCGCATTGTTTTCTTTAATTACGAGATAAGTGTGAAAATCCAGTCAGAACAGCGGATTATCTCCCCGAGTGGAGAAGAAGGGAGATGATGAGCTGCCTAATTACCTTAAAAAAAAAAACACTACACGGTCTGTAAACACACACACACTCCTGTATCCTGATAGTGGCAAATGAACGGTTTGGAGAAGATTAATAGACTGCCATGGCAACACGTTTCAATTTAAGCCCGTCGCCTAAACATATCATTTCACTCTTAACGCGGGAAAACAACCATCGGGAGATTAGCATATATAAAGGACACTCTGTCTTCTTCCTCGTCCTAGACTTCGCTAAAACACCAGAACGGTGAAAACACGGAAGCCGTGAGAAGCAAATAATTATTCTGGTAGATTGATGAGTCGACGGCGAGCGGAAACGCGCGAGCGTGCACTTTACAATACAAATCTGGTGCTTTCGCATCCACGAAGAAAAAAGTAATATTATATTAGCATTCTATTATATTCATATAAATTATATTTATTATACAAGTGTTTAATTTGTCAGGGCTTTTAGTTTTTAAAAGTAACATCCAGATCGAGCCACGACATCGTTTCTCTCATCGGTGAACTAATCTCCAAAAACGTCTTCATGCTTACTGAAGGTTTGGATTTGTTTGCGGACGTGAACTTAATCCGATTCCTCCCCGGATTATCGTGTCCCTTATCGCAGTAAGGCCCAATCAGAGCCGTGGTGTGTAAACAAAAACGAGGAATCGGATGTGTGTGTGTGTGTGGGTGTGTGTGGGTGTTGGAGGAGAGAGAGGACACATCAGATCGATCCTTCAGTGCTAACGTGCCGCGCATTATAACTCCATGCTCAGATGTGCCAGTGCCACTAATCTTCAGACACACAGCTTTGGCATTACACAAGGCGTATACACACACACTTATCCCGATACCCCACACTCACGTCGAAGTTGTTGAGTGCCCCGGCGAGCTCCCCGGGCCCCGTGTGCTGTCCCAGGCTGGAGTCCTCGGTGCTGACCCCCTGGGCGGTGTTGGAGATCCCCGACACGGCCTGCTGCAGCTGCTTGTAGATTAGCTCTCGGTTAGCCTTGTACGCGGCTACGTCCGGGTGCTGGAGGCAGGCGCGGGATGCCGTGTACAGCAGGGGGACGTTTCTCTGCAGCACCCCGCGTGCCGCCGCCATCTGCTCCTTGTGCTGAACGTCCTTCAGTTCCTGGAAAACACGGGTAAGAATCGGTCACGGTTAGGTTTAGGTGCTTAAATCTGAACAGCAACAAATGCTTTGCTGTAGTAACGGTATAAAACACAAATGGATTAATCCAACACGAGATATTTTACAAATAAAGTGCACACGCTGCACACATGGACTTTACAAACCAAGCAATACGACTGTACATGACTGAAGAGTTCGTTGTGACTGATATCACGGATAAGCGATGCTTTCTGATTAACCTGCAACTCTGTAGCAAGCAGGTAAATATATATCGGGCTCAAACTAAACTGTAGACACTGGCATGACTGAGGACTGTAATAAATCCTGTTAAAATATAATCACAGACGAGATTGTGTCGAGAGGTTACTGTGTGTTGTTTTTAACTTTAGTTCCTCCTAAGATTAAGACTAAAGTGGACACACCATAATGAACACTAGAACCAAAGGGACGGGAACCCCTGCTCACCACCCGATACCATATCACCATATCGATTCCATCAACTTTGTGATTCAATTCAAAAACATGGTTATGTCCTGGGGGGCAATTTAAGGCACGTACAGTAGTACAGGAAATATAATATACAACAAACATGTGTATCAAGATGTTTAAAAGGAATCAGTTCTTTAGTGCAAAATAACTAGTAGCAAGTAAACACCTGTAGAAATAACTACAAACAAATATTAACTATAAATATGAACAAAATATTAACTTTATTTACTTATTATGAATGTATTACTTAACTAAATAATTAATAATAACCATAATCTAGATGAATAAATATAAACTGTATAAATAAGTTAACAGTTTACATTACAGGTATTTATATAGTTTATATTTAAACTGTTTAAATATATACTGTACAAATGACTTTAAAAATAAACTGTATAAATAACTAATGCAACAACAAAAAAGGAATCGATGGTGTAAAAAATTAACTTAAAAAAAACTTGCTTTATAAAATTGAGATGCTTATAAAATCAAAGTTTAATTGAGATTTAGATTTGATTATATTTTCCCCCAGGTTTTTTTTTTTTTTTTTTACAATTTTAAACTTCGAAAATTTGAACGAGTAAATAAATGTAGGCCGTTCCTTATACTAGTTTTCTCGTTTAAAAACCAAGCGCAGCATTTAAACAATAGAAACTAACTTTAAATTTTTTTGATTTATATATAAATATTTCTAAACTTACTAAATAACCTCACTTCTACCACACGGGATGTGGGCAGGTAATTTTTGATTAGTTGGTGCTGGCGGTGTTGTGAGACTGGTGGAAGTGTGTGTAACGAGTGGGTTACTAGTTGAGACTAATTCACTTTCGGTTTGTAGAAAAAAGCAGATCAGAGGATTTAACGTGGACGATTTTTGATTATGCGACGCCATAAAAATGTGTTTGTCTTTTGCGCTCAGGACAGAAACGTTTATATCTGATTTTATAATTCTCAAATTGTGGCGATACGTGAATTTGAAACACTCTAAAGAATCGCAATTCATAACTGAATCGATGTTTCCTCCTCGTCTCTAATGAACACACAGATAAGATAAACGATAAACACGTGACTCGATACGCGGTTTGTACAGTCCAACTTCCAGGCATGAGGAAGCTCTGCACATCACGTGCTGCTCTGTGTGTGTGTGTGTGTGTGTGTGTGTGTCCTACTTCCTACCATTTCTTCACCACTCATTCAGACATAAATAAGTACACACACTCCGACACCTGCTTGTGTTTAATGGACAATGAAGAGTCCCGTGTGACCTGGACTTCACACCGTGCCAACAGTGTGCATTTGGAGTCGATGGAGCTCCTTGTGACTGACCTGCATAAAATGTTTACCTTTTCACCTGTTTACACTTTACCTTTTCACCTGTCTGAGTCTTTGCTCCCGGGTTTTAAGGGTGATAAAATCCTTTTAGGGCCGCGTTAAATGTTTAATTACTTGAAAGACGCAGTATTCAAATGCAATCAAGCGTTAATTAGCCTCCAGTTGTGCGCGGCTCAGACCGAGCGGGGGCTACGCAGGGTGGTACGCTCAGATTTTCTTTTGTTGTCGTCGTTACAGGAAATGACTGGTGATGAGGAATTATGAAATTTACCATTTAAAACCCTCATTTGTTTGTTTATCCCCCATACTGCGCGCATCAGGGCCACACGACTCAGCATTTCTTACGCTAACAAAAGTAAAGATGTCAAGCCGTGTGCCTTTTGGATCGACGCTACACAGCACTACAGAAACGTTTTTCAGTTCATAAACTATAACTATGTCGCTTCTCACTTTGAGCATCCGCGAAGATGCGTTATTTAAGCACTTGTCAAATAACTAGCCATTTTTAATATAATAAAATGAAAGGCATTCAAAAGGACAGTATGGATATCTCTGGAAAAAAATTAACTTGTTACCATTTCTAGTAAAAGTGATGGTGTTGGTTTGAGTATTATTACTGTTAATGGTGTTTAATTAGCAGTATACTAGTGGTATAGTGTTGGTATTTCAATTTCTTAGGAATAGAATTGCTTTAGTAGCACTGAATAATAATTTTAGTACTTTATTGTTTTTAGCGGGATTTTTTGTTTTTAGTAGTACTAATAGTTTTAAGTATCATTTCTAGTTATTAGTTTTGCTTTAATTTTTTGGGGTTAACAGTACTTTAGTAGTAGTATTGATTTAGTATAATTGCCATAAGTACTTTGGTTGTAGTAGTGCTTATAATGCTAATTTCACTATTTCAGTAGTAGTATTTTAGTATTAAACACTGTCGTAATATTTTTCTAAGCATTTACCCTGTTAATAGTACCTTATTATTAGTACTATATAGTTAAAGTGTTTAAGTAGTTTATACTATTAGTTTTAGCCATCACTGAGTATTTTAGTAACCCCATCATTCTAGTTTGACTGCTTTCATTAGTATTTTAGCAATAGCAGCAGTATGGCTCGTTATTAGTGCTTATAGTAGCGTTTAGTTTTGCGGCTTAGGTTTTTAGTATTAACGCTGTTGTAAGCATTTTTAAAGTAGTAATGTGTTGGTATTCCGTTAGTACTAGCAAAAACATTTTCAGTGGTGCTTTTAATAGCAGCAGGATTTGGTTTTACTAGCATTAATATAAAACTATTGTTTTTATATAGTTATATTGTTATTATAGTTTTAGTAGTGCTACAGCTTCTAGTATTCTTTTTGATCTTTCTATTTTTGTTACTAGTAGTACAGTTTTTTGTTGTTTTAGGATAACCACTGTTATTTACTGTTATTTTAAGTCACAGCCTATCATTTATCATCAGTAGCAGGATTGTATTTTCCTTCATAGTTAAGTGTTCATTGTGTAAAGAGGGAAGAGCGCTCTGTGCGAGTAGGCTTTAAACCCACTCACGTAAATGTAACAAGCTGAAAGCGCCCACCAGCATCGCAGTGTTGATAAATGAATCGTTTTTCACAGCAGCAGTCAGACTACAGCACCCAGCCGCTGACCGGCTTAATTACAGGCCCAACGCTGTCGCGTTCCACCCGAGCGGATCATAAAGAATCCGACAAGCCGTTCCACTTGATACTCGACTGGAAAAATATCTAGCGTCGTCGATAAGTGCCCTTCGGCCGACCTCGGCACTACGTGAAAAATTCGTCCGGAATTCAAGACCGCGAGCGCCGACTTCAGCCATGTCGATCCACGAAAAACAAACGGATAAGTTCTTGCATCAGCATAATGAGTTTTGTCACTCCGGTTGCCCTGAGCGCGGTTCTCGTTTCCCCCGCGCTCCTCTCAGCGGGCTCTAAGGAGATTACTCATGCTTATAGGCTGTGGGCTGCCATCTGAAGACTGAACGCCAGAATGTGATTAGATCTACTGATTAAGTTGCCTGTCTATCCTCTCTATTCTGTGTCCATCTGTGACACATCATATCATATCAAGGATTTTAAACAAAACAAAGCTGAAACTGTCACAACAACAAACAGATCATGGTTGGAGGAATAAAGGGCGGAACTCGACGCAAGCGAGAAATCAGTCCGAGCCTGGAAGTGGCCTGGGGTGGCCTGGGGTTCGCTTTAACCAAAATGTGCACGGTTCAGATACTGATCTGTTCAACATTTCCATCATATTACTTCATGTTTCTACTTTTGGCACGAGGGGGGTTATAATGATTTGGTTATGATGAACCAAATTTTTATTTATTTATTTTCATCATCGCACTAAAACCAGAGCAGTGTAATTAGCTTGATTCCGTGGTGCAAGTGCACTAAGAGCACTGAAAAAAAAACTAAAAAAAAAAAAAAAACATGCCCTTCACGGCTAAAAATACTCAAATGCCAAATAAACATCTTTTATTTATAAAAAAAAAAAAAAAAAAAAAAAAAAACAGAAGGATTGACCTCGTGTCCATTATTTTTTAATTGTGCGCGACTGATCCACATTACGGAGGTAATTCGGGCGAAATGAAGCAAATCTGTCACGAGTCCCAAAAGCGTTTGTTAAAGCAGTCAGAGATCCAGAGAAACCAAAAAAGAAAAAGAAAAAAAGGGAGACAAAAGTAAAAATTAAAAAAATAAACAAACATACCTGCTGTCTCTTGGCAGCCATCATGTTGAGTTTGTCCACTTCAGGCTTCAGAGCTTTGTACTGGATGCCCAGTTCCTGCTCCGTCCCTGCGTTGCGCACCTTTGCCAGGTTTTCCTCCACCTGCCAGGACGAGAACAATCATCATCACAAAACGTACACAATGGCAAAGCTGGAGCGGCGTTTCAAATTCAATACCGACTCCGCAAGGAGGGGAAAAAACACTGAGGACGAGATAAACTAAAAGAGATAGATGGTGAGAACACAAATCACGGACTGTTGTTTCCCTGAAGGCGTCTGGCTGTTTGTTAAAGTTGGCGGGAAGCCGCCGTTTCAGTGCTTAATGGCCCTCCGCTGGGACAGAGACTGATGTAGAGTAGGCTAGTTTAACTAAAAACAAATGTTTGCATCAGACACGGCATTTAACACATCCTGACTAGTGGAAATAATCTCTTTAAACAAAATCAGAAGGAAAAAGGGACTTCATATGTAAGAGTGCTGTAATTACTGGACGTGCTCGTGATATCATGGATGAGACAACAGCACCGGGTGTGTAATAGAAGGTTTGGTGTATGAAATTTTTATGAAAGTAGGAATTAACCTAGGAAACACTCGGGCAGAGACGAAAGCCGGAGACAATAATGCTTTCAAAATGCACTGAACACTGCAGTAAAATCCAGTTCAGCGGTGCTGCATTAACAAGCGCAGGAAAGGTGGTGTTTAAATAACGAGGAACACACTAGATAGGCGTGCTTTAACAGGGAAATGATCAACAACGCGCTGATGTGATGAAGCAGAGTTACTGCTGCTACCACAGAGTTGATTATTTTCCCGTAACGTAACTCGTCACACGTTGCTAAGTAAGCAGAAACAAACTCATTAGAAAAAGGAGAAATCAGTTATGTATCGGGTTTCTTTTTTGTGGCCCTTCATGCATCGCCACACGGACTCCATAATCACTGAATTAATTTGTACAATATAATATTATATATGCATTGCACTTGAGGTGGCAAAACTAAGCCGTTCCTCTATAATCCTACAGGTGGCGTGCTCTAAACTATTGACGCGCTGGCAGGCAGCACAGCATCCCATGTGGTTGGAGCGAAGGTAGTTTTATAAACAATTATTGCGAATTTATTCAGAATAAAAAAAATTTAAAAAGAAGTTTAGAAGTAGATCATTTTATATACTTTTATTTCAAGTTTTTTTTGTGCTGTTTAAATGTATAAAGCTTACATAAACCCTTTAAAAATTAAGACAAATTTAACATGGTTCAGGGTTTTAAAAGGGTAACTAATTAATACAGAATCATGCAATTTAAAGAATGGCAATGCAAATCGAATCAGCATGAAGGTATCGTCATAAAGCTGTACTGGCTGGTCAAAAGTCTGGACACACCTAACTCCACGGTCTTAATTTTTCTTTTTTTCAATACTGTAAAAATACTGAATGCATTTATCTAAAATACACAATGATCTCCTTTGAACAGTTGATATTGAGATGTATATCTGTTACTCACTCTCTGTAAAGCTTCATAACGGCTCTAATCCGAGGTGCTGTTTGTTAATTGGTGATTTCTGAGGCTCTAAATGAACGTCTCCTCTGCAGCAGAGGTGAGTTTTGGTCTTGCTTTCCTGGGAAGGTCTTCATGAGGACAGTTTCATCATAAAGCTTGATGGGTTTTTGCGAATGCACTTGTGGCGATAACGTTCTTGCAAGAACCGTTCCAGAACAGCTGACCTTTGTGTCTTATAAAATAACAGCTGACTCTTGTTGTTAGTTAATTTCCTAATGCCATAGGAGTTGGGAATGCGTTATTGTTCTAGAAATGTAGAAAATATTTCACTACAGAAAGCACAATGAATTCAAAGGTGCGTCCAAACTTTTGACTGATACTGTATAATAAGAGTTGCACACCATGATGTTGGGTTCTCCAAAAACGATAAGCATCGACAGACCAAATTAAACACCTGACCAATTGGAATCCTGCTTGTGATTGTGAGCTTGTGATTAGTGTAAAGGTATCATTAACAGAAAGAAAGAAAAATGGAAACCTTTTGTTCCTACTCCGACACTGATTGTTCTCAGAGCACTGTGCTTAACTACAGACAACACACACACACTTACTTTGTGGTAAATCACAACAGAAACCGGCGCGATCTAAAAAGTCTTGCAGGTTTTTTCGTACTCCCGGACATGGCGACATTGTGGAGCGGCTCGGCCCGAGGTCGTGAGCGGCGACGTCCGTGCCGCATCAAGGACCAGACGCATCATGATTCGATAGCTATCGAATTTCAGAGGAGCTCGGTGACACTAATCTGGTTTGCACCAACAGCCCATCACGCTAATGTGAATAAATTCAATCAAATCAAACCCAAAAAGCAGCATGTGCTGCAGAGACGGAAAGAGAGAGAGGGAGAACAGATTCCACAAACCGCAAGAGTGCAGGATTACAATCTGTGCTCAGTCTTCATTTAAACATTGTTTAAATTTACTTTGAGCGCTAAGGACTCGGTTATGTTATTTAATTTACGCATTCAATGATTTTATCGTATTAACCTGTATTTGTTCATTTATTTTAAACTGATTCAGGGAAAATTAACTGAATATTCACATGGCATTTTTCGATTCCACTAAATGCCTGAAAAATCATCATACGTTCTACTTCGGTCACTAAGAAACCGTTGTTCTAGACCAGGCATCAATACATCGCCGATCCGGCCCGATGTCATCTATCCAGTCCCTGATGCTTTTCTGATAAACGAGAATAATTTATACTCCAGTAATTTAGCAGGTTTTTTTGGTGGGCGTGGCTATATGCGTCACTCAACAGAGTAAATCAGCGAGATAGTTTACTGTGTACAGACATACTGCTTGAGTGTGTAGAAGAAAAAAAAAAAGAAAGCGTGACAGCATGGCTTACTCCAAGAGAAGGAACGTCGACTATGAAAACTGAACCTTCAGAGATGAAAGTTTTAAACCAGTTTGTCTCATATGTCCTGAACCCGTAGCGATAATAAAGAGTAGTAAAGTGAAGCGGCATTATGAGATAAAACGCGACTCGTTAGAGGAAAGGTATCCGGAACAGTCCGAGGTGAGGGCGTGTAAGAGATTTGAACTGAGAGCCCGAAATGACCGAGCAACCAGAGTCCTCTCGTATTCACGTACAGTCCAGATTCACCAAAGACTGATTAAAGACTGATGGTCGTGTACATTTCCTTATATTTGTATGGAATACAAACAAAAGATCGTAGTTACTGAAAATGGACAAATATTAGTAAAATGATCTTAATTCTAACACAAACATGAAATTCGTACCTCGGCTCAAACATAATTTTATTAAGCGGACATTCTTAAATTTTAATGGAGTACCGTTGCTTTAGACTAATATTACATTACACAGGGTGGATCTAAAGGCCAGCACAGAAGGGTAAAAAAATAAATTAAATAATTGAAGCCACTCTAGCCATAGAAATTTTTGAATGTTTTAAGCAGGTTTAATCAAATAAAAACTTTTGCTCTGAAATCTTAAATGGTTAGTTTTCCATCTTGTTTCCAAACAAACTAGTGATTAAATCAGGAGTTTTTATTACTCCAATAAAGGCACGCCAAGGAGACGCGCACCGGTTTGGACTAGTTCTCCACGGGTGGAGCTGGGGACAGCGAAACATCCAAGCTGAAGGAAAGAGAGAGAGAGAGAGAGAGAAAAATGGGGCCTCTTGGCTCTGGCCAAAGCGAGTCTGTCCGTGTGTCTGGTTATATTTGCTCTGCCGGGAGCGAAAACACTTTGGGTTAAGTGGCCATGCTCCCCGTGACACACCCTTCAGTTTTCCGCCTCGCTCCCACACGCTGGCTAAAGAGAGACTGAGATAATGAAAAGGGCAGCTATAAAAAGAGCCGTTTAGGACACGCCGGCCGGGTCGAGGCCACGCCGCTAACCAGATATGAGCGATAGCGCAGAAATAACACCTGCGGAGCTCTTCAGCCACCTTCCTTTCACCCTTCCCTCTCTCCCTGTTAGCACTTTTAATAAATAAATAAATAAAGCACTGGATTAAAGCAAACAATGGAGTCTGACATTTGATACGCGATTATTCAGCGAGATAAGTGACCGTGCCTCCTGCGAGTTCCTGCCCAAAAAAAGCTGAATGAACGACCAATGAAAAACTAGGGCACTTATCGTCTTACAATTTTCCTAAAGACCTTTTAGCTTTCATTACTGATGACGATGATCTCCTTTTAAAAGGCCATGAAAAGGTAATCGAGCTGATTGTGTTTTTACGGCACTGCTCTGGTCAGATGCTGTTGATTCGTTTCCTTATGCAGCACCTGCGAGCACGCTTATTCAGACTGCATCATTTCCATAGCGACAACTAATTTAAAGGAATCCCCAAGTGAACCATGAGACTACGTCAGAAAAATTCCCAGTGTGCGTGTGTGTGTGTGCGCATGCCTCACCAGTTTGAGCTGCAGAAGGAGCAGGTAGACGTCGGACATGTCGGCCAGCACCAGGAGATGTGTGACGGCTGAGAGAAGAGCGCGAGCTGCTCGCACCATGTTCCCTCTCTTCACTGAGGAGCAGGGGTCTTCTGCAAACTCGCCCGAGGCCTGGCGCATGGACTCTCCTGAGGGACGGAGAGAGAAAAACATGATTACACACTCGTACACGTCTATATCTGCCAGTTTCTCCATCTTACACAAACTTGTCGATCAAAACACAGTATTGGTGCTCATTTTATTATTATTATAATTTTTTATGTTACATATAATATAGAAAATGTGTGACCAAAGAAGCTACTTCTGAAGTTTCTGCAAGATGGAAGTGACCGATCTCGCTTCCCGAAAAATTTTTAAGTTGCTAACTTCAGCAGTTTTAGAAAGAGATTTTATCTGTGCCCTAAAAATGGCCATTTTTCAGTGTTATAAAGAAATATGAATAATTAGGGTTTTAAATAATTATAGTTTGAAGTAAGACAGTACAAACTAAACTAAATATCAAGAGATTAACATTTAACTTCAGATTAAATTAGCAAATAATTCACTTCTACCACATAGGATGACAATGTGCGAATAATTCAGAGTGTGCCACCTGTAGGATTATAATCAAACGGTGACATTTTACGTCTCAAATGACTCCAGTGCCAACGTCCAGGACGAGCTTTTTATACATCTGAGCAATCAGTTCAGCAGCATGTTAACATCCAATTTAAAAAAATAAAATAAATAAAAAAATAAAATAAAAAATAAAAAAAAACACTGGAGATTCATTTTCCTTCCCTAATCATTAACAAGAGAAAGAAAACCTTTCATTTGACCAAGTCAGTTTTGTTTTGCCTCCTGAAGGGCTGCATCAGACGTGTTAAATGAGGAAGAAGGCTCGAACTCTGGTGCTTCACCACCACCGCACCGCAGTCCGACTCCACTGGGTTAAGCGCTACAACACTCTACAGGCTAACCTCGTTAGCAGCAGCTCGTTAACAGTGGATGGTGTCTCACCAGAAGGGGAAAGTTCCTCAAATCATAATCTAAAGGCAGTTTGGTGATCATACTGCCTTTAGATCATGATCTGCCTTTTTCTTCAAACCATGAGAAAATTAGTCTCCGCAAGTCAGAAGCCGCATACAGTCAAGTAGATTTTTGAGACTTGAGAATCTAATTGGGGGTAAAACATTGCCATTTCTTCATAATCCTACAGGTGGCGCACTCTAAACTGAACTTCCACATTTTCATCCCGTGTGGCAAAACTCTTGTATTTGAAGTGAGTTTGTATTGTTTAAATGCTGCACTCTGTTTTTAAATGAGAAAACTAATGTTATAAGGAATGGACTACATTTAATTACTCAAACTTCTTTTAATAGTTAAATTGTAATAAAATCTGAGGAAAATTAAATATCCAACTGGGATATTTATAATACTGCAATTTCAATCGAATCGGCACTGTATCCTGACATCATATTTGGAGGTGACTGGCGATTCCCATCCCTAGTGGACATGCAGCTATAGGAAAAATCATCAGCATAAATCTATTCAATTGTGCATGTGCTGCTTTTAACAACGGACAGTGACCCAAAAGAGCTTTACAGAAATAAAAGCTGATCTTTCTTCTACAACAGCACGTCTTGGAGTGACACGATGGTCTAAAGTTGCATTTAAATGTGGAGCGTCCTGGAAGCGAGCTACTTCCTGTGTTATCGCAGCTATAAGGGGTCATACTCTACCCTGGAGGGGGCGGGGTTCAACCTGGATCCAGACAGAGCCATGTGGGTGCAGGCTTTCACTCACACCAAGCAGAAGCTATGTCTGTTTAATAAGTCGCTCTTGGCTTTCAGTAGACCATCATGTTATGCTTTTGCATGGTTGGAATGAAAGCCAGCACCCTCATGAGACTTTCTGGATTCAGTTCGACGCCCATGCTCTAACCGGTCCAGACACTGGAGACTTATCAACTGTGTTTACATGGACGCCAACATTCCATGAATAATAGAATTTAAGTGCATCAGGTAACCATCGGAAACGCATCAGTCCGACCCGAGCTGGAGGGACTGAGAGACGGGCCAAAGGTTTGAAAATCTGTTGGTCTTGCTGGAATGAATATTCTTTTACTCTTGTTTTTCTTTCTTTTCATGGGGGTAACATTAGGTGATCTGACAAGTTTCCATTAGGGAAGTTCACTGTTCTTGATGAGCTTTTAAAAAAAAAAAAAAAAAGAAAAAGAAAACCTCTCGTTCTCACTCATCCTGTTAAAAAAACTGCAGGGGTAGTAATATGTGCTTCTGCTTAATTAGAAAGAACAGCAGAAAGGCAAATACTGCTCCCAGTACTTTTTTTTTCTTTTTTTTTTAAAGCTTGAATGATTTATGGATCACTGTGTGGTGCAACAAACAAAAATTCCCTCTGAATCTGCTCAGGTAGAGGGACTGGTCTAAAAATAATGAGAGCCTTCAGGAAGCCTGGAGAACTTTTCCTCAAAACTACATTAAAAATACAGGAACGGCTGGGTCTTTCAAAGCAAAAATCTCTCAAAGATATTTGGGGGAGTCGAGACTTCTGCACAGTACCAAATGTCATGAAAATTAAATGCTTCAAGAGACCAATAAAAGTGGCATCTTTAATCAGAACGATCTAAGAGGGATTAAAGAAATTAAATTTAAAAAATTAAAGAAATAATTCAGAAAGAAATAAAGTGCGTTAATATATAATTGTGATTTGCAGCTGCACTAATGTTAATGGACTATTTAACAGCCCTGTTGTATAGGATTAAAGACTTCCAGGCGTCCCTACTGATGATGGTACACGTCAACACCGTTACTGCCAGAGGAAAAACACAGCGGCGGCGCCTTCATGAACGTCTCTGTTTAAAGCGGTGGGAGTGCGAGTTCTCCCGCTACTGAGACTCCGAGCCCTGGTGTAAAAAGAGAACAGTAAAGCAGCGGCTCGGTAAATGCGACCCCGCCTCACACGGTGTGCAGCGAGACGCAGAGCTCAACACATTCAGCAGCTAAATCCCAGTTCATCCACTCTGAGATCCAGCCCGAGAGGGATTTGCTTAGGTGACAATCGGCCGCCCGGCGTCGCGCTCCTTAATCCGGGCTTGAAAGTCAAAGAGACGGAGACGGAGAGAGAAAGAGGAAAAAGCTGATCTCCGCTGGGTGTCCGAGGTCAGACAGAGGTCAAGTCGTACTTAGAATTCTGGATACTGATTGGTCAGGAGGTGGAGATTCATTTTCTAGAAACTGCAGCTCGGACAGTAACGCAGCAACTCGTATTAACGAGCACTTTATCGTTTCTATAGCAACAGCTTATGGACCAAGCTAAACACTTTGAATATGAAAAAAATAATAGGTGTTATTAATTGGGTGAGATTTGTCTTTTTTTTTTTTTTTTTATTATTATTATTTTTCGGGGGGTTTTTTTGTTTGTTTTTTTTAAATGTCAAGGAAGCTAACCATCAGTTTTAGTTATTCTTTAGTTATTGTTCTTTATTTCTTTGTTTTACAAATATGACCCAATATATACTTTTTTTTACGTTTTTGTATTGTGTTATAT
>JAOTRS010000011.1:18273175-18285894 GCA_028565755.1 Dinotopterus cunningtoni | reverse complement strand
TTTTACCTCATTTACATGCCTTTTCTAAACGTTTTTATATGCGAAAATATGATTATAGTGTTGGAAATTGGTAATATTGGGGTGGATGGAACAGATTATCTGCATTTACATAATTTCCTATAAGAAAACGCGTTCCACAATACAAATTTTTCACCTTAAGAACTCGCCTCTGGAACGGATTAAATTCGCGTGCAGACGTTCCGCTGTATTATAATATAGTTGCACCGCCAGCCTCTATTCAAGACTCCAACTTAGACGACTAGACGCATCCTGTGCACTGCTCCTGCAGTATTGGTCTTTATTTGATTACAGCTACCAAATATCCAAGAGATATTGTAGAGATCCTTTAGATATAAAAAGGTGTTCTTTATAAATATGAACTGCATTATAAAAGCTTTAAGAACATCTTACTTACTAGCAAGTCTCATTCGGTTGATACAGAGCGATAAGGATCCTGAGCCCTGGCATTCAAAGTCCTCCTCTTTTTTTTTTTTTTTAAACAACACACCGAGAGTGCCGTAGTGAATAAGCGTCGTCTCAGGCAGCCGGTGATATGATCACGAAAAAGCGGTATAATCGCCGGCCCACAATCACAGCTTATCTGCTGTATCTTTAGCTTGTGTGTGTGCTGACCTTTTCGGAGAGAACCGGGGCTTCGTGGAAACCTGACAAATGATATACTTTTTATCCGCGGTTCTCAGTTCATAACAGCCATTATGATGTGGCTAAAAATGGCCCTAACTTGCGTGTTGTTTTTTTTTGGTTCGGTGATTCAGGGACGAGGGCCGATTCTTCCTTGCTATTATCTTTTTTTTTCTTTCCCCAGCACGCTCTGGTTACAATCTTGCAAAATAAATATCCATGCTGATGTAGAATCGTGTTTATGATTACGTATTAGTCATAAAGGGACCAAGAATATCGCTGAACGTTTCCCGTTTCTGTAGCACGCTACAGAGTGATGTCTTTATAACCGGGTAAAGATTTGTAGCTTATAAACAGGAGCGAGCGCCATCAGCCGTCTGGCTCTGGCACGCCTCGCGCGCTCGGGATTCCATACTGATGAGAGCGTCCCAAATCAAATCTCTCACTCCAGAGTGTCGGAGCAGAAGGCTGGCACGCTCGCAGCTCACGCGCTCGCCACGGCCAACACGACCCATTAACTCACGCCGTCGTCTGCAGATGTCAGACGTGTTACTCTAATCAACACTAAACACGCCATGTCTTCCCCAGATTGGACCGAGACGACCGGAAAAACTTGGGAAAACTAAAAGCTACAGCTAAAACTCTTTTTAGGGATTGCGATTCTCCATAACTGAGATTCACCACTGACACGACATCATGATACCCAGGTGTTGATTTGATTTAGATTGTGATCCTACAACCTTTTTTTTTTTTTTTACAGATTGTTACATTTAAAAAAAATTAATAATAAATCAATTGAAAGCCAAGTCATATCGCCCAAGTTTTAGACCTTAGCTGTACACAGCTTTATTTTCATTCCGGCGTTGATGTTTACTGACGGTCTTTCTCCCTCTTGATGGGTCTGGATTTTCACATACACTCTTGAGAAGAGAATCATTTACCCAACGAGATGATTCACACCATGTACCGTGATTAAAAAAAAGAAATCTGACGGATCATGACCGAATATGAAGGAAAATAAATTATTTCTCCTGGATACTAATGTTGTTTCGTACGTTGTAAAGAACACACCAGGCGAGCTGTAACACTAATCATACTGCAGCACGCTGACTAATTATGATGTGCCATATCCATGGGTTCATGAGCGGCCAGGAACACACACTCAGCCTCTATTATTCCTATTATAGGTGAAAAAACATTAATTCACTAAATTATGAAATATCTCTGTGCACTTTTCACACCAACGTGACAAACCGATGATTAAATACGACTGTTTAGCCAGTGTTAAACGCTAAATAAATGGTTGTCAAATGTGGTTTAAAGCGGATTAATATTCTATAACTCCATCTCCGTCAGTAGCTCAGGTGCAAAAATCACAGGTTTAGGTTCAAGGTCCAGTATTTTATAATTTCTTTAATACCTTAAACTCTGTGTTTCAGTGTCTATGTACATGAGCTACTGCTGAGCCACGCCTCTTCAGAAAACTGCAGAGCTGAACCAGCAAACAAGGAGAGAGGGGCATATACTTATGAGGTCACATTAGCAATGGACAATCTAATTGGCTTTTTTTTTTTTTTTTTTTAATAAAAACATTTATTGCATGGCTTGACTGTAGTCATTTTTCATTGTCAGAATTATATTCAAAGTGACTTTTGCATAATAGGTTCCCTTAAATGTCAATCATCATCATCATTTCCATAGTAACAGCTCAGTTTCTTGTAGAGAGACTGAGACTTATGGAAGGAGCCTCCAGTGTCAGTGTTTGTCAAGAACATCCAGACAAAGACTATTTATCTGCTATAACATACGGGATAACCCCACCCCCTCCATTAATGCCCAGTGAACAATAAACAGTAATAAATGCAAAATTGTGTTGTAAGAGGAACAACACACATCATGGCATTCAGTTATAGGAAAATAATGGACTTCAGGATGGTTGACAACAGCTCACACTCCAGCAGCACCCATGAGTTCCCTACAACAGCACAGCATCGGGCGATTCACTTCAATTCTCACGTCCCTTACCATCGACGAAGCTCAGCCCTCCCGTCACGCTCATTTTTTCCAGGCTAAAAGTAATCATGTTTTCGAGCAGGAAGCAGGAACACAGATCGACACCGACAGTGTAATTAACCCTTTAATACCGGACATAACAGAGCTCCACCAGAGTGTATTCAAATATTTTTACTTGCTGTGGCGACAGTTTTGGGAGCATTTTCTTTCTACAAAGTTTATTTGATCCATCTGCATCAATCAGTCTTTGAGATATATTTTCCTTTTTAGGTCATAAACAGTCGTGTAAGCATTTCACTGCATATCAAACAGTGCATGTGACCAAAATTTGAAATTTGAATTTTGAAATTTGAAAAAGTCAGTTATATAAAAACAGTCCATTAGGTTCATTACATCACCAACGGACAAAACGGACGAACAGCAAGCGATGATGCGGCGAAATAAAGAGTCCATGTAAAGATATTCTTATTAAAACACAATCATTATGAGGACTAAACTAAGAGGAAAGCACAAACATACACAAACACATGAACACTGGCGATCTGGACAAATTATCTTCCTGCTCAGAGAACAGTGTTCCTGATGAACCATCTCGTGCCGTGTGCTTTATTCCGTATTGCGTCTATATGCAACTGATAATATTAAACTATTTTATCACCAGGGTAAAGGGGAAACATGCGGTCATAAAGGAAACACTATGGATTAGTGGCCATTGTTGCGCACGAGCTGAAACATCACAAGCTCATGATGTCGCCGCACGTCATGTACACGTCAAATCTGTAGAACATCCGTAAAAGGACAATGCATTTTGGTTGGAAACACATGGTTATGCAATTTGCACACATACACGTGGTAACATTCTTGTGACATCACCCCATGCAAAGCAATTTAGTGTTTTGGTTGGAAATGCATATTCACGAAATTCGCACACGTGCGTTGCAGGGGAAACCGTTACATGAACCTCATTTTGGTTATGATTTTATCGGCACATAAATTGAGATGTGCAAACAGGATCGTCGACGGTGCTCCCGCCGGTTTGAAAGGGGTAAATTCTCCTGCGTGACCTCAAGTGATTCCGGATCGAGCTGTTCATTGCGTAACTTGTGCACGCAGTGACAGACTCGCTCTAGGCAGCAAAGATCCTACCAGATGTGACTTGTCTTTGTAAAATGCCCCGATGTTACACAACACGATTCTGAGACGCCGCAAAATTGTCCAAACGGTGATTTATTCGCAGTGTCCTTCCACAAAATTTTTTAATAAAAATATCAACTCCACCATTTTTCCCCCTCTTTAATTCTTCAACCATAAGAACGGTCTTCATAAGTGCCCTGGTTATTTAACGCGGCCCTGATGACAAGTGGAAGGGAAGATGCATTGTTGGCGTAGAGAAGCTTTGGCCGGTGCAACTGTGGCAGCTGAAACCGCAAGAGAGGATCAGGAGAAGACGGCTGATGCTAATGAAGAAGAGCTGCATGTAAGAGAGAAGGAAGAGGAGGAGGAGGACAGCAGCCAACATGCTGCTGTGAGAGCGCCAGCTAGTGCAGAAGCAACAGGTCAGATGGACAGCAAGTGCAGAGAGATGTAGAAGCAGGTCAGATCAGAAAGAGATGGTTTCTCAGGAATCTGCGGCTCATTTCTATTCCTTCGTGCCTGGCTGCCTGCTTGAAGATCGCAATAAACAGACTGCATAAGGAGCGCTTAGGAGGAGTTTTTTTTTTTTTTTTTTTTTAAGAAAGCTCTGAAAAGGTTTTTGGGATTGTATCGAGAACCTAAGTCTGTAGGAAGCACAGATTTATCACACAACTCTATTAAAAAAATAAATACAATATACCTCAGTTTAGAATTTTTCTGTATATCTGTAAATCCTGCATAATCTATATACTTACTCTCTCTCTCTTTGTAACGTCATGCCAGCTTCTACAGCTAAATTCATGACGAGAATCAGTTCCAATTAGTCAACAGTAAAACTAAGATTTTTAATATTTATTTTAAGAACTTGAAGACCAAATTTGGATTTACTTTTTTTTTTTTTTTCAAAAAAAAAAAAAAAAAGTATAAAAAAAGTTAAACTGGGTCTCAGATATGTGAAAGTTATACAGCATTCAATAGTTTTTGTTGGTTTCCGTGTTTGTTTTGAGATGGTGCTTCTCTGGCGGTTTTGTCTCCTTGCTCATTCCTGAATATCCAGGTATCCAATAGAAAATTATATTAAAATTACCAGATTCTAAAAACGACAAGGATTTCCACAATAGTTTGTTGGACGATTTGTTATTATATTCTAACACTTCAAGACATGATTTTGAATCCATTACACAATTTATACCTCGCTATTCTCATTCCATTTTATTTTGGCAGCTTTTATAAATAGTATTTGCAATAACTTAAACATGTATAAATTTTTTTTATTCTTATACTGCTTACATTGGAAAAAATCCAAACCCATTTTAAACTTGTAATGTACTCTAGTGCAATTTATTTCATCATAGAGAAATCTCTCTTTTTCGGTAACGAGTCATATAAAGCATTTCACTGCATGTCAGACCGTGCACGGTACTAGTGCTGATTTGATTTTGTTTTTTGTGTTATACTTATAATACAGAAAATGTGTGCATCAAAGAAGCTATATCTGAAGTTTATGCAACATGGAAGTGACTAATCTTGCATTTTTCAGCATTATATTGTCTCGCATCAAACAATACATCACTTAAAATGCTAATTATTCATATTTCTTTGAGTATTGATACCAAAATTGGTGGAAGCTTCTGCCTATGCATATGATCTGTAAAAAAAAATCTTTGCTTAAATTGTTTTTTGATAACGGCTTAAAAGCAAAAAAAATAAATAAATAAATGTATGCATATTTACGAAAAAACGAAGCATGGATCAGGAGATAAGAAGCATTAAGTATTATAAAACTGGTGACTTTTTGGCACCAATACCATGTTTTGGCCATGTGCATGTGAATTTTAATTTGGAAAACAATAACAAAGCATAACTTCGCAAGTGTCAAGTAACGAATGCGCTAAAGCCGTATTACAGCTAAGCCGTGAATACGTTAGCTAGCGACACGTGTGCACAACACTGCGTGAAAATCGTTCAAACCCCCTGAGAGAGAGAGAAGACGAGTGCCTAAAGCATTGTGGCTCCACAGTCACCTGGAGTCGATCCGCATTGTTTAAACACAGGTTTCAGAGCACGGAGCCTCAGTCACATCACATTAAATTCAGCAAGCTTTTCAGATATTCATGGCAAACGTGCCAGGAGCAAAACAGGAAGCAGGTGAAGCTGACTGTCTCACTTAACCTGCCAAACACCGCCCCCCCCCTCCTTCTCCACAGGAAGGGGAAATCCACATAGTGGGGTGAAGTGATGCAACAGAAGAAGTGGAGCGACCGGTTTAAAACAAACACAGCTTTAGTCCATGTGAGCAGCACACTCGGATTATGAACATGTCTTTAACGTGTGCAGAGTTCACGCTGTTTAACTTGAACCATGGCGCGCTTTTCCACATGGCCCGGTTAGTGCAGTTTGTAGAGGGAAAGTGACTCGCCAACGCCGTACAGGCTTCTTGAAGAACTCCATGCTCTTCACGAGAGATGCCAATCTTACTTAGACTGATGATTCGGTTAAACTCTATTTTTTTTTTTGCTTCTGTTTATTTTTTGACTAGTCTCAATTAGCTACGTTACTGAATCATTTTGAAGTACTAAAGACTACTCACAGTATCTAAAAACACTGAAACACTAACTAGTCCTGTTTCATACAAAGTAATAATCTTATTCCTGCCATCTTCAGCTCCAAACTCCAGTTCAGTAGGTGGCAGTATTGCATGAGTGGCATGTAAACCCAATAGAAGCACTGATACTATCGTTAAATTGAGATTTTGCAAGTACAGGAAGTCCCCGGCCTACGAACAAGTTCTGTTCCCAGGAGCACATTCATAAGTCAGGTTTGTTCTTAAGTCTGACAAAGTGAGTCTTATACGCCTTTGATACGAATATACAATGTAAAGCATACCAATCCACATGACTAAATATCTGTCCTTTCCCCACACTGCCAAAAACCATATTCGCACCTAAGGAAATGAACCACAGTGAAATGTCTCTCTGCCTTTAAATCGCAAGGGGACTCTTGGACACCTTTTTTTTCACAGAGCCGTTTTCCACCGTATTGGACTGTGAGCTCTCATTAAAGATTTTCCAAAATTAGGATTACTCACCATCAGGACAGCTGATTCACTATCATGAACTTTTTATTCGTAGCTGATAATCATCATGTTCTTTAACCAGGAAGAAGTTTGGCAAAAAAATTATATCCCACAGTTCTCATATAAGGATGGTACAAGGACATATACAAACTTTTTCCTGGTTGAAGAAATTGATTCAAATTATAATCATCAGCTACGAATAAAAAGAGGACAATGAAGTTGGGAGAAAATGTCCTCATATTTGGACATTCAGGTCTCAAGACAATATTTAGCTTTTGAGGAAATAACTCTTGTTTCATAACTTTAAATCTGATTAAACAACTTGACAAACAAAAGGATCAATTTAATCTCACACCACGAGCAGCCGTGTTGGTTTGACGTCACTCCGTAAACGGGAATAGAACTCTTGTTTGAAAGAGCCTAACCCTTGTTGAAAATTTGAAATCAAAAGTTGAGGTGTTTCTGGTTGTCCTCACTAATTGTGTACACGGAAGTCATGGCACAATTAAAAACAAGTTAGTTTTTGCAAAATGAGAACGCTGTGCGAAAGTGAAAGCAGACATAAACGCCTCAGAACCCAGCATTTAAACCATCAGGATGAGGGGGACGCACCTTGCTTGCGGACGTCCTCGACAGCGGCGGTGAGCTCCTCTTTGAGGAACTGGCTCTCCTTGGCGATCTTCTCGCCTTTCTCCAGGAAGTTCTGTGTGGCACTCTCCACCGACGCGGCCAGAACGTGCGCCTTTTTGGAGCGGCCCTTCTTCTTGTTGGACGGGCCTTTGTTGCTCGAGTTCACCAGAGTGGTCACCTAGGGACGTTAAACCAAAAGCACGGATGACGTACAGTCCAGGCTCTTCCTGTTTTAACAGGACGAATATCGAGCTTCACGACTATTCTGTACATTTTCACTAGAAATCCGATTAAACGTGAAGAGTGAAATGATGAAAGGTGGCGGTTTAATCTGTACCTGAGTAACAAGCGGCTCCAGGAGTCTTTCCACAGCCAGCGTGCGGATCTCCAGGCTCTTGGGATCCCACTTGAAGTTGATGTTGGGGGTGTTAATGGCAGTCATCTTCTCGGAGGTTCTGTAAAGGACAGAAAGCTTTGTTATTCATCAGAACTTGTCAGGCAGAAACTGACAACCCGGCCAAGATGCCAGTATATTTTGAATGTATACATGGAAAAAAAAAAAAAAAAACACGTTTTTCATGTACTTCTTTTTTTAAAAGAACAAATTTTTCAAACGTTTCTAGTTTCATTTGATGTTGAACTTCCATGAAACATACAAGTTCCTGTTCTCACTCATGTAATAAACGAGCATGTTAAATGAGAAATCTAATTGTATTTATGACTTATCCATGATTAACTCCATCACACATCAGGCGCCAACTCCTCAGCTCTGACAGCGAGGTATTCGGCACGTCCCTGGTAATGAGATCTACCGCAGATCACAAATCTCAAAATCAGTCACCTAAACCAGATGCACTCTCATTCTTCCTGGTGTTCTTCAGGAAAAAAATAAAATAAAATACACTCTTTAGGCAAGTTTAAAGTTGGTTCCACAACATACACTGATGTTAAAGTTCAGTTTTTCTTTTTAAAATATTTATTTTCCTACGCATCTGCCCTCATCCTGATCTAAACCCTAGGGCTGCAGAGAGAAAGAGCACACAGGAGGCCGAGTTTTCTGTTTAAACGCACAAGGACAAAGCAGAGCCAGTGTCCCTAAAGCTTACATCAAATCCACAAACTAGACATCAGGGACTCGCTCTAACGACCACGCGTGTCGACCTTCACTAGGCCGGGTTTCGGCTTTGCCACCGGCGTCCTGACTGCAGCGCGATCGATCGGCCGTCACGTATGGAGAGGGGGGGTTTAAATCAGGAAGGCATTTAAAAAGATGTTATAGGAGGAAGTGTAGCGCTGTGGCTTTTTTTATTTTTTTTAAAAGTATTGTTCAGCCGTCATCATGACCTGCGTCTCAGTTCAAAAACCTCAACCTTGACAACTAGTGTTCTGTATCTTTCTGAAGGTTTAAAAGGTTCGGAAGAACTCTACCTGTACAAGGGAACTGGGTTTGCATTAGGACTCCAAAACAATCTAGAATCGTGATTATTTTGTGAAGTGATTCAGATATCGCCACACTGACTCAAAAATAGATTTTATTTATTTATTTTTACATTTATATTAGATATGAACCAGTCAATCAGCCAGTGACCAAAATTGTATAAGCATATTTGTTGTGCACTTTTAACACTTCAACACATCTTTTGTACAGTTCTTAGATAGTTTTGTTAATTTATGATGTTAACTTGCTTCGTCTTTAGCTAGTCAGCTAATCAGGCGTTTTCGTTAGCTAGTAAGTTTTTGTATTAGTTCAATTTATTTCTGTTTCACAATGTACTGAACTGTAAATATGGTTGAAGTGGCAATAAAAGCCTACTTTGCTTGACCAGACCAGAATTGGCTGGTTTTCAGGCTGTGATCAGACACTCCAGCTCAGATACAAGCGATTTTGTAACAAGCACAGACGCTTCTTCCAAGTGGCGCACCAGAAACACATTTTTATGGTATTACATTATCAAAACTCAAATTAAAACACTTCGATATGCCTTTTTCTACAAACTGAGCAAATTAGTCTCGAACACACTCACCACACACACCAACACCAGTCTCAAAACACTGAGCGGCAATTAGTTGAAAATCACATGCGTTCGAAGCCGCACACGCCCGCATGATCTCCAAACACTCCCAATTACCAAACACACGCTACTAAACAAATAACACGTGCTTCCTCTGGTATACACATCTTTTTGATGTTTGAGTCAGTTTTAAAATAAAAGCTGTTGAAAAACAGTCATTATTATCGTTCACTCATCGTCTATATCGTCACTTTATCCTGTATTCAGGGTCACGAGTATGGGGGTATGTGGGGCTTTTTTTTCTATTGTATTGTATTTTTTTTCTCTATTTTATTTTTTCTATTGTATTTCTTTTTATTAATATTTATTTCTTATTAATAAGCTTTTATTTTTAAGGTCACATGCGGTCGCATAAGCATTTCACTGCATATTGTACTGTGTAGGTGGCAAATAAAATGTGAATTTGATTTGGAGCCTATCCCTGGAGACTTCGAGCATGAGACGGGGTACGTCCTGGACAGGGTGTCAATCCATCACAAAGCGCGCACACACACACTATGGGCAGTTTGGGAAAGCCAATTAGCCTGCATGTCTTTGGACTGGAGGAGGAAACTGGAGGAGTACCCTGAGGAAACATGCGCAAACCTGAGGCGGGACTCGAACCCTTGACCCTGGAGAAAAGTGGTGTGTTCATCATTAATCATATCACGATACTAATATTCCATCACTAATGTCTACTATTCATCTAAAGACAAAACTCCAAAACTCAAACATTACCAGGAGAACAACCACCAGGCTCCTCTTACTGTACATTATAACTGTATTAATCATTATTAGAATCATCAAACACACATTTAGGACGTGAGGAAAGATTTAAAGACGTCTCTAAAACGTAAAAAACAAAAAACACTAAAACCTTTAATCTGTTTGATTTAAATCGTCGAATTGAGCGCACGAGTCAGTGTAGCGCGTCCACGCTTGTGCGCATGCGCAAACCTGTAACCAAGTAACCTTAGCGGGTTACATTGTAATGCTAGTCAGCGCGCAGCCTTCAAAGAAAAAGAACTCGCTTTATACAGCCGTTTAAACACTTCAAACTGATTAAACCGACACGCGCTCAGATCTGGGGATAAACCGTTAAAACTAAACGTGTTAAATATTTTTAAAAAGTGGAAATATTTGAGGTTTATCTCCGGCGCGTGAGGCCCCACTCCCCCTCCTCCTCCCTCCACAGCATTCCCACCATGTTACCAGCGTGTTTATTAACAAGTTACTTTACTAAACATTACTCAGAAACATCAAACAAACTGTTACAAAGCGAACACGATCAAAAGGAGGAGATATCACTATACGTTTTTTCTGTTTAAAACATAAACTTACCAAACTACTTGTTTGCAGCGGAACAAAATGGAGGATTAAACAATTCCCGTCCTGCTGAAAACTTTCCTCCTCTCTCTCTCTTTCTCTCTTTATTCTTTCTGGATTAAAAACCACTAACCCCTGACCTGCAGACAGGAAGAGAATAACTCACCCAGGTGTGCACCTTTACTCCCTGTCCAGAGGTGAAGAAGTTCAAATGAAGCAAAAAGCCCTTTAGAGTTTTGGTGTGTTTGAAAGAGTTTCGCTGTTGAATCCAGTCTCGCTTTCCCCCTCACACTGCTGTGGGATCTGCTATGGGAGGAGGGCGGGGGTGCCAGATCGGAATAAATAACCCCGGAGCGTACAGCTTGTTAAGGGATTCTTCCCTTTAATTTCATTCTATATTTTATTTTATTGATTTCACTCTACAGGTCGAGTGTAACTTGTGTTGACTGTCCATATATGATAGGTTATAAAATATCTTGACGTTTATTTCTATCATGATGAGTTCTTGATCCTGGTTGGTCCATTAAAAAAAAAAGCTATACAAATCATAGGTTTATATCATGCCTCATTTTATTATAAAGGTTGCACATAATCAAAGCCTAATAATAAAGAATAAACAGTAGGGAAAAAGTGTTGTTATATAAAGATTTATCCATCTTATGTTATTGGGTTTTTTTTTTTTCGACCCTTTAAGATTTTTGTGAAAGTCTTATATATAAGACTATAAATTATATGTAAGACTATAAATATATACTCATATTTTTCTTATTATTATTATTTTTTACATCTGTATGTGTGAGCTGAAGATGCTGCATTTTGCTTTTGGAATGACAAGAATGGACTAGGAATAGGAATGAGTATATAACAGGGACAGGACAGGTTTGGGGGCAAGGTTAGATATTACAGAGGCCAAATTAAGATGGTTTGGACGTGTGCAGAGGAGGGATAAGCGGTATATCAGGAGGAGAACTTTATAGATGGAGCTGCCCGGCAGGAGGAGAAGAGGAAGGCCCCAGAGGAGGTTTATGGATGTGGTGATGGAGGACATGTGGGAGGTTGGAGTGATGAAGAAAGATGTGGTAGACAGAGTTAGATGGAGACAAATGATCTACTGTGGTGACCCCCAGAAGAAATATATATTTTTGCATATGGGAGCAGCCGAAAGACTAACTACCAGGAATAACAGAAATTCTGTTTTGTGTGTTTGCACAGGTAGTTCCGCCATGGGCGTGTCACAGACGTTCCTTATTGATGTAACAGCAGAGGCAGTGTCATCATCAATTTTATCTGATCAGATCATCATTAGGTAGACGCACATAGGCGGAGCCACAGGTGACGTCTAGTATACAATAAATATGATTTGGGTGGCATGGTGGCTAAGGGGTTAGGGGTCTGTGTGCATGGGGTATACAGTACATGTTCTGCCGTGCTTGGTGGGTTCCCCTTTATGCAGATTAGGCTAATTAACGTTCCTAAACTTCCCCATAGTGTGTGACTAAGCATGTGAGTGTGTGTAGCCTGTATTTCCTGTGATGGATTGTCCAGGGTGTACCCTGTCTCGTGCCCAAGGCCCCTGTGACCCTGTATATGTTCGATTTTTGTTTGAAGTATAGTATGTGGAAGTATGGGTTGCAAAGTCTTTTTATGCTACTTTGTCTCTTTTTCGTTTCAGAATCTGTTCCTGTTTGTATTTCTTTTCAACACTTTACCTCAGATATTATACCGGGCCCTATTTTGTCCAAGAGACAAAACAAAGTGAAGCGGATACGTTTTATAGATACCAAGAACAAGATAATTTATTAAGTCATTCAACAACATTAAACACAACAATAAATTGATGAAATAAT
>JAOTRS010000011.1:18260422-18273075 GCA_028565755.1 Dinotopterus cunningtoni | reverse complement strand
TATGTATGTATGTATGTATGTATGTATGTATGTATGTATGTATCTATCTATCTATCTATCTATCTATCTATCTATACCCTACATGTTGTCCCACATCAACACCTGCAATTCTTGTGGTGAGTTAAACTACAATGATTTCAGTGACCTGGTTAGATAAAGTGAATGAAAGCAGATAGCTCAGTTGACACCTGGACTGCAGCTGTCAATCAACTCAGTCATACACATAATTATGCATAATTTTACGACTTAATGTGATTTTAACTGATGAGTTACATAATATTTCACCCCCTACAGTTATCATGAAATGGAACTCTAGCTATGCAGACCAAATCCTTTTGGCTTATGCTGTAAACATGTAAACATCTTTTGTAAAACTGGACATTTTAACATAGGGATCCATGGGGATTGACTCAGTTTTGGAGCCATCTACTAGTGGTCATTTGAGGAACTGGATATTTTACCATTTCTGCATTGATCTATTTTCTCAGAACCTGATGTTGCCCCGGGCGGCATGGTGACTTCGTGATCGCCTTGCACCTCCAGGTGCCGGGTTCGAATGGGTTTCCTACGGGTTTCCACCTACAGTCCAAAGACATGAAGATTGGGCTAATTGGTGTTCCCAAATTGCCCTTAGTGTGTGAATGAGCTTGTGAGTGTGTGTATGTGTGTGTGTGCCCTGAGAAAGATTGGCATTCTGTCTAGAGTGTACCCTGCTTTGTACCCTATGTCTTCTGGGATAGGCTCCTTCTTTATCCCTGTATACATAAAGCAGAACATACAATGAGTGAGTGAGTGAGCTCGCCCCTTGCGCTAACCTGAAAAAGGATACCCCACTCCCTGATTTTAAGTGCTATCCATCAGCTTGTACCTGAAACATGGTTAATTGTCCACTTTACAGATATAGTATTTTGTAAACGAGTTTGAGTAGCAACATGATTTTGTGTCTTGAGCATCAGATTGTAAAAGAAGTGTACCTGTATGGTGATCACA
Organism: Dinotopterus cunningtoni; assembly: GCA_028565755.1. Lineage (NCBI taxonomy): Eukaryota > Metazoa > Chordata > Actinopteri > Siluriformes > Clariidae > Dinotopterus > Dinotopterus cunningtoni. The sequence continues at coordinate 18,272,085 of JAOTRS010000011.1, read as the reverse complement.
GCACATAAGTCCTTTATTTGAATGAATTTTTATAGACAGCAGAAGCCGAGTAAAGCATTTGCCCATGCTTATGGTCATGTGGTGACTGTTGAGCTAACTGAATAACACACTTAGTAATTGTTTCACTTACATCAAGCAGATTAGCAAAGCAAGCTAGCAATTTTTTTCTTACTTTCTATGAAGCTTTATTTTTCTTTAGAAAGTCTCATTTTATATCTAACAAGAGTCTGTATACTAAAAAGGTGAAAGGAAACGATGGTAATACGTTTTTCTTCCATTTTTTTTGTATTAAATAATAAAAGGGCATGAATTGCATTGGGAACTGCAGAAAGGTCAGACCACACCGGCCACAGGAAAGATTCATTCTCACCAATCACTTGGATTTGTCACTTTCCCATGTCATACCCAATATGGATAGAATTTGGATAGAGAAAACTGCTTGTCGTGCTGTCACTTTGCTGCTTGCAGCTGTCGGTAGAATTACAGCGCCATGTCATGCTCCCACCAAACAAATAAAAGGTCATCTGTCGCTTTGTCACTCGCCAGTGTGAATGTTAGGAAGGTCGAGTAAGGAGGCCATGTGTTGAACCGGAACAAGCCTATCTGAAGAGCAGGGACGTGGCAATACATCATTCTTATAAATTCACCTTAGAGAGTTCTTAATAATTCACATTTGCACTGGAGATATATGAATGTCACAGTGTCACAGGGTTTCAAATTTACCCATTTTCACACTGTTCTGCAGATCTAATGAAGCCCTTCAAACAAGCGGCTGAACTTATTTTTTTGGTCAAACACCAGATTTAATAACAGATTTAAGTCCAATACTCGTGACTCTGGAGGTCGATTCTCCAAGTGTTTTAATAAAACAAAATAAAAACAGCAATTAAAACATTACAGAACATTGAGGTCAGAACTTCAACAATCCCAAGTGTTATTTAATGATATTTAGTAGAAAAGCACCGGTCAACAGTATTAAAGGTCCTATATTTAACTATTTATAAGTTTGTGTGTGTTTATAAACCTTAAACTGACTTAATTTGACCTATGCCCTCCTCCAAGTGCGCTGTTTCACTGACTATGTAGTAAAGGATCAACAACAATCCAGGGGAGGGGCTCTTCTTATATGAGGTCACATTAGGTGGAAAAATCTAACTGGCTTGTTTAAGCACTCTGGAGACGCACCTGAATGTCATGTGGATTTCAATTCTAAAGATTGTTCTTTATAATAGAATGTAACTACAGTTACTAAAGTTGTACGGTTGTTAGCATGCGTTGGCATGGCAATGCATGATATTTCATTGGGTGAACACAAAAGAGCAATACATTTGGCCACATTCCGTCTGAAATGTCTGTTATTTGATAATATTTTGTCTGAAAGCAATGTCATACTTTATACTCAGTCTAACAGCACTTTTGCTCGTTCAGTCGAGCTTAGTGCCTGCACAGTGGTGAAGTGGTGAAGAATGGCGCTCGGTACTCAGTGGTGATGTTACAGTCAGGCACAAAGGATGTGCAAATGGACACGGTGTGCACTCCAGGTCAAGTGCACACCAATAGGGATCAGTTTATCTTAACAATCCTCCAACACTGTGAGCCGTCAATGTCTTTCCACATTCAGATGAAGGACTGACCCCCAGACAAGTGCAAAAACATCCACGCCTAAAGCACCAACTTGTCAAAAAAAAAAAAAAAAAAAAGGAAAAAAATCACAATTGTTATTTTATTTTGAACCGAGAGAGAACATTAGCATGGGATACTGCCATATGGAAACATGACAGAGAGGACAGTACATCGTATAAAATGTTTACTGTTCCTCTTGCAGTTGATCTTTGACCCCATACCAGATGGCGCAGAAATAGACGAGTGCCTCCTCAGCATTTGTCAGGGACAAAGAACCACAACTAAAAATGAAACAGTGTGCTGTTTTTCTTTCTTTTTTTCCCCTTTTCTTTGTGTTTTTTTTTTTTATAGCATATAAATTAGTGTGCTGTAATATTAGCATGCTGAATCGCAGCTTAGATGAAAGCATTAAAAAAGTCCAACTGGCAAAACTGCTTTTTCAGTAACCACTAGTAAGGGAAATTAGCATGCACATCCAGTTAACGTCAGGACAACATGCACGCAAAAACACATCTCAGCGATATCGCATGCAGCTCATTTGCCGTTTTGAAAGACGCCAAAACAACATCGCCTTGGTTCATTTGTAATACCTTTTAAATACCGTTCCCCTTTTTCTGACTTTGGATGAATTGGGATGTTTCCAGAGTCTTGTCGGTCTGCTGAAAGATGGCTAACAGAAGTGCATGACTAAAGTAATGACATTGTCCCGATTTGCAAATGAGGCTGTTGGGATGTCATTAAGATGGCACAAAAAGTCCTGAGCCACCACTCATATTTTTCTTTCCAATGATCAGACTTTCTCTTGTATGTAGTTTTTTTTGACTTCCTGAAGAACTTTTTTTGCCTCTCATTTTCAATACAGCGCTTGTACTTGAACAGTTGCAGTGGAATGTTGCTTGAAAGGTGATACATTGGCAGCACATAACGGTCTACCATCTTGGCTGTCATCCTATAAAAGGCCCGCCAAGCATCGATTTGGTGAGTGGCGGGTCTCGGGTGCAGAACTCACACCTGGCTCCTCCCCTTTTCCCATCACCCATTTTGTTAATAAAAGAGAACCTTATTTTCCTGAACCTCCTTCTCCTGGTATGTGTGTTCAGTTGGCTTTGCTCAAGGTTTTCCATTTTTTGAAAGAAATTGTTACATACGGGACCTTTAACATAATTTACATAATAATTCAAATGAAGTGAAATGAGCTGCTTTTAAGCCCAAACATGCATTTCACTGGAAGTAAGTGACAAAATTATGCATTCTTGTGTACCTCGTGAAGTACAGTAGAATAAAGTTAATCACATTTTTAAAAAAAAAAATCTATAATAGTTATAATCCTGGTTGATGTCTATCTGTAGATCGCCAAATGTGATAACTATTTGTTCAGTGCTTTCTTTCTTATCCTTTTCAAAGTAGTGCTGCACACTAGACTGAATGTACTGTAAAGAACAGACCTAAGACAAATGTTTCACCTTGTGATTTTTCGTGTGTCATTATGATAAAAGACACATCCAAGAACAGAGCTCAGGAGAAGTGCACTGAAGGACCACGAGAAAGCGTTTTGACTCAACTTTCAAGTCGACTCTTATTGAAACTAATGAGTCAAGAGCATTGTACTGTATATATAAACACTTAAGTCTTTCTCATAGCTGTGCAAACACCCTGTTATCTCTAACACCTTTGTCATTCAGGGCCGTCCATGGGGAGTGTTCTTACAGTCAAAAGCAGTGTTACGGTTTGGACAAAAAACACACTATGTTAACAAAAATAAAGAGAGAGAGAAACACAGAAAGTCATTGGATTGATCAACCTCACAGTGTTCTATTGAATTGTGGTTGTAAGAGAGAAAAAATAAGTGTTCATGAGGTACATGCATATTTTTGTGGTAATGTTACAAAGCTGGCACAATGGCTTAGTGGTTAGCACTGTCGCCTTGTACCTCCTAGTCCTGGGTGTGATTCCTGCCTTGGATCTGTGTGTATGGAGTTTGCATGTTCTCCCCGTGCTTGGTGGGTTTCCTACGGGTACTCCGGTTTCCTTCCACAGTTCAAAGACTTGCAGATTAGGCTAATTGACGTACCCAAATTGCCCCAAGTGTGTGAATGAGCATGTGAATGTTGACCGGTGGTCCTACCATGGTCGTACAAAGTGGGAACGAATACAATGGTCACTATTGGCCTCCACAGTCCCTAGTTGGACTATAGTTGTTCTTAGATGGATGGATAAATGGAATGTTCCAAAAAAGAGCAAAAATATTACTAGACCCTTGGATTCGATTCATATCAAAATGATCCAATTTTGATGAAAAAAAGTGAACACTAAGAATGGTTACAGGAACTGTTACATGGATCCAATGCTGTATCATGGACTTGTATAGAAGCCTGACTGTTAGCCTCCATCTTTTGGGATGTAGACAAGGAAATTAAACAAGCTGACACGTTTTTCTTTTCTTGACAAGTTTTCTGTGAGCTTTATGTCCCATGTTTAACCTGGGTGTCTATGTCATTGACCACTGCATAGGCCTTAATCGCTTATACCAGCAACTCATATCCACCTTTGTCCAGATTTCTAGATTTCTAGAATACATCATCTGTGCAGTTTGTGCGAAGATATTTTTCAGTTCGCCAGTAGATGAACACCTTCATGTACCAGAAATAATTTCAATGTCTCAATGCTGTAGAGCTCTGGTCCCTCTACATGCCCTCCACCATGTGGCATGCCCTCCACCATTCTGGGTGTAAAACATCTTCCACCATACTGAGTGTGGTTCACCCTCCAGAATACTGGGTATGGAAACTCCTCCACCAAACTGGGTGTGGAACATACTCCACCAACTGGATGTGGTTCACCCGTCACCATATTGTGTGTGGAAACTCCTCCACCATGATAAATGTGGAACCTCTGCCACCATACTGGGTGTGGTGGCAACAGGGTGGTTCATCCTCCATGATCCTCAACCAACAGGGTGATTCATCCTCCATGATAGTTGTGTTTAATCCTACACCACACATACATCCTATCTCTGTAAGGCAAAATCTAGGAAAGATTATAGAGTGGCTGGACCAAGAGCTTGGTCAGTACCATCGAGACAGACAGTGTGATTGCAGGACTTGGTGAATTGGTGGACCCCATGAGAAACAAGTTGTGAAGTGACATGGTTCTCAGACTAGATTTATCTCAAAAACGCCACACTAAATAACAAAGTAAGGCTTTAAAATGTCCCTTTTTTAACAAACTCATCCCTTGCATCATTTGTCTTTTCAATATACTACTCTGCAACAGGGTAAGATATTACCTCCAACATCCTCCTTGGTTTTGCATATCATCCAAAATTCATATTTTTCTTCTCAATGCTGTGGTGTTTGGCCCCTTGTAGCAGGCTGAACTTCTGGAATCAGTATCTCTTGCCTTCACAATGGAGTCCTTCTGGAGTTCTTCCACAATTGATGGAGAAGTTATTGTCTGAAAGAGAGATCATGGATCCTGCCAGGGATGTGTAGATACTGCAGATTCTGCAGATACTTGGAAGAATTCTGAACCTCCCAACACCAAGAACTTGTAGCCATCAACTTGGTTGTTATGCCAACACCTCAGCAACGGCACTCAGACAAGGGGATTCTCCTCAGGGGATCTGCACCTATCCATTACATCTTCTCCCTTGAGTATTAACCCATATGGCTCTTGTAGGGCCTTTATCTTTAAAGCTATGCACATCACAATGTCCTTGCACTTTGCTCTATAATCCTGGCCTGCTTGCTATGTGCAAGTAGCTGTAATGATACCATTTACTTAAAAATTAAATCAGTACAGGTAAAGCTGTGTAGGCAAGAACTTAGCATTCTGTCTGTGCTTACAATTATTATTTTTTTTCCAAATGGAAGGTTGATATTAGCATAGAAATGAATTGACTATTTATATTACAAAGGAAGGCTTATGAGTCCAAGGGCTCATGTAATAAACTTCAGCTGAGATAATAAAATTTTGAAACAGCCCTTATAATGCCATGGGTTCCCCCCGAAGGGGTAATGCTAGCATAAGTCGAAGTTGTGTTAAGAACGGCTCTGCACCACAACGCTAATATTTGTTAACTCAAGTGTGTACAATGATGTCAGGGGATGCACCTAACAGGCTCTCGGCCTCCACCAACGTCGAATACCAATGTGAGGTTTAATGAACAAGTCAGTGGGAGCTCAAAAGCAATAAACGACTTATCGAGCGACCCAACTGTGTTTAAAAAAAAAAAAGGAGGATAAAGGCGTTTATAAAGGCTGTATAAAATGATGACTCTGTGTGCAAACGTTTGCTTTTCATGCCCAGGTTTTACAGCATGCTAATCTTTTACTATATCACAAGCAAATCCCAAACCCTAACAGATCTGTGCCCGGCATCATTATTATCCATGCTTATGTTTTAACACTATATCATGATGTGTGCCTGTATATTGTGTTACATAAAGATGTAGTGCTGATGTTCTCAATGATCCCAATTGTTCTACCAAATCAGTTCTAAGAGTAGTGCGACTGCAAAATCACAGGTTTATACGATGGGCGTTCAGGTCAAACCAGGACTTTTGATTTTTGATATTCAGGACAATTTTTATTTGTTTCTGTTTATTTTGAGAATCTGCTGTACACGTCCAAGGTAATGAGATGTTATGATATAAATCCGAACATACTAGAACAAGTACATTTACACTACAGGCATTTAAGTCAAACTGGGACTTTTGATTGCACAAAATAACAGAACACATTTATAAGAGTGAAAACTCCCTTAATTTCTCTATATAATCCCCTGCTACACTAATGCACTTATCCCAGTGTTTTATTAGTGCTTGGCTACCATCAAGGTAGCATTTTTTTTCAATACACCAGAGCTATGATCAGATTGCCTTCTTCATGTCCAACAAACTTCTTTATTGGCCCAAACATGTATAAATGGCTTACCAGGACTGTGGGATCCCACAGGGACTGGGCAATAACTCCCAGCGGAGTTCCTGTAATGTGCAAGTGATGCAGTGGTCAGTATGAGGTCCTGCATCGTCCTGAAAAAACAGAATGCTTTTAGTGATCAAACCAGGCCATTTTTCCATTAAAAGAAAAGGGCAATTAAGAAAGTTCCTGGGAAGCCAGTGGTCCAGCCACAAAGCAGGCAGTCCGATCATGGCTCTGGCAGAAAACTTTCTACCTTAATGGTGTCCAAGCACATAAGTGCATTAGTGTAGCAGGGGATTATATAGAGAAATAAAGGGAGTTTTTAAAGTCCTGGTTTGACTTATTAAACACCTGTAGTGTAAATGTGGTTGTTCTGGTACAGTGTGGTATAATTTCTATAATAACAGCTCATCAGCTGGGACTTGTACAGCAAATACTCAACATAAACAGATGAAAAAAATTTAGCTATGGCAAAATTTTTGTAAGAATTTAGGTAACGAGCCTCCAGTGTCAGACATATTTAGGTATTTGGGTTCTCTATAACGGGATATAATATATTGCATGGTGAGAAGGAAATGACTGTTTAGCTCTGCTATAGCATGATGACTAAAATGAAATTGTTTTGCTGGTGGTCTTGAATATAAAGTGTATCTTTGCTGTGATATAAAGTATTATGAAGCACTTTGGGATGTGCTGTTATTGGAAAATAAGTTATGGTTACCACCCTAAAGTTTATAAAACAATAATAATATTAGCAAAATATATGTTTATCTTAAACAGCAGAATTTGGTGAGGCAAACGCACAGGATGGAAAAAAACATGCATTAGCCCCATGGTGCTTTGGAAATAAATAAATAAATAAATAAATAAATACCTCCACCATGACAGAATGAGCCAAGGGTTTGTAATAGCATTTGCATACAGGGAGGAAATTGCTTTATAGGGAGAACACAGGGCATCATCTGAAATCAGCAGCTCCGGAGTATGAAGTGCATTAATAACAATCACAAGTTGTTCGTCATGCGCTGCAGGAAAGGGGGAAAAATCTTCTCAATTAGACGGCGAGCGCATCTGTTTAGCCCTGAAGCTAACAGCTAGAAGCCTTATTTTACCCTTTATTATCCATGTAACACATCCTCAAATTATCCTCGCTCGACTCTTTTGCACTCATTGATTACTCGCTGCCGTGTGAAGCAAATTGGTTCGGTCACATTTGTGTAGCTGTATATGGTGTCAAGGAGCTTCTGAAGTACCTCCTCGAAACATTCGTAGCCTTGATGATAAGTCATCGAGGAAATGAGAGAGCTGTACAGAAGTCGTGGAAAGGAAAGATTTGTGGTAGTCATTCTTAAAGAGAGAGAGAGAGAGAGAGAGGGAGAGAGGGAGAAGATAGTACAAAATAATTCCATAAATAATTCTGGCACCTAATGAGCACAAGAACATGGGTCATTATAAATAAGTAATGGAGGATCTGAGTTGGATCTGGCACTGGGAGGGTGCAGAGTGCCTCACTTGGGACTACTAAATGTCGTACAGTGTGAGGAGAGGAAACACTGAGAGCATGGTGATGACTTCGGCGTGCACAATGGCTCCGAGTTCACTTTGCTCTTCGTCACTTCCCATCAGCTTCCTTAGCCCTGATCACTAACAAACCCCCTTTAGAAATCCAACGTCTGTCCAAAAACATCCAACCTTCAGGACAACCAGCTCTAGATTGACACACACAACCACTCACTACGCCTGATAAAAGCCATAGCAAGTCTGGGCTCAATCACCATAGCAAGTCTGGGCTTCTGTCAGCCCTGGGGGCCCACTGACCTCGGATTGAAAATGCAACACTCAGTGTGCTCTAATAAAGGCTTGAGGGAATCTATCTACCCCAAACAAACACACAACAGCCCTTAAAGGCCTCTAGCCATCAGCCCTTGATACCCTGGATTGGATCCAATCCCTGCGTGATAATAAAGCTCTATTAAATGTGGGCTCTGATTCAAACACAAATAAAAAAAACACTCATCACTCCAAGGTTGGGACAGCACCACTATTTGTGCCTTGTTACATTCCTCGCATTCAATCCAGGGCATGTTCCTGCCTCACCCCTAGTGTTCCCAGGATAGCCTCCAGCTCCACCATAACTACGAACAGGATAACGATCAGGCTTACTAAACCTGAACCAATTAATAAATTCCTGAGAAAGTCTGCAGTCTGTCCCAAACACACACAAGCACTGATTAACTCTCAAAAGAAGATGGTCTTGGATTGGAACAGCACCACTCATTATGACTCAGTAGGGGTTCATCCAAATAAAGAAACTTTCCCAAAACACAAATAAATTCACCCAGAGAGGTGTAAGTTTTACAATGGCTCACCACCTACTGTGGCCTAACAAATACCCTACAGAATATGGGCTTTGTCCCAACACACCCATCAGCCCTTAAGGGCCTGCTAGCCTTTTACAGCAATGGACAGTGCTTGTCGCACCTTAATAGGGCCCTTTGAAAATTTCCAAATCAGAATAGTAAACAACCATCATCTGTAATGGGCCACTAGCCTCAACCTGGAAAAGTGCCTGCTAAATGGTCTAACAAATCTGCAAGCACTCATCAGGCCTGAAGGGCTACTAGTCTGGGATTGGATCATCACCTCTTATTACCTTTGAAAATCTGGGCTCTGTCCCAAACACAAATGCAAGCAACCATTAACCCTAGGCTTGGACTGAAATAGCAGCACTTGCTGTGCCCTTGTAAGAGCCTTTAGAAACCTAGAATTAGCATGTTTCCCTTCACAAATCTGGAACTTTTCCAAAACAAAGCAAGCATTCATTAAACCTAGAATTGAATTACACAGACCACAGTGCTCTAGTAATGGCTTTAACAAATCCAGGCTTGGATTTTGCAATGTCACCTCTCATTACCTTTGCAAATGTGAGACACAAATGCAAGCACACATCAACCTTAGGCTTGGATTGAAATATCGCACCACTACCTCTTGCCCCTTGCCCTAATAAGGCCTTTAACAAACCTCCATCCATCTATTCTTTTCCTCCATCCATCTAGGAACCTCTGTAGTCCAAGTAGGGACCATGAAGGCCTATTGCGATTGCCATTGTATTTATTTCTATTTTACAACCGTAGTAGGGCCTCTGGTCAACATTCACATGCGCATTCACATACTACGGGCAATTTGGGAACACCAATCAGCCTAATCTGCATCTCTTTGGACTGTGGAGCACCCAGAGGAAACCAAACATGCAATCTTCATGCTGAGGTGGGAATCGAACCTGTACCCTGGAGACAGATGGCGGAAATGCTAACCACTAAGCCACTATGCTGCCTTTACCAAACCTAGGCTCCATCAGTGGATTGGAACCTCATCTCGCATTACCTTTGTAAACTGTTGTGCATTGTTGTCTCAAGCAGAAGTTCAAGTCAGCTTATTATGGCTAAGCTTGGATCAAAAGAGTTCAGCTCATTGTGCCCTAGTAAGGAGTTCATCAGGGCTTCATCCAGGTTTCATCTCTTATTACCTTTACAAATCTTTGTTGCTTTGTTCCAAGCACAAATGCAGGCACCCATTACACCTAGGCTTGGATTGGAATAACATAAACCACAGTGGTCTAGCAAAGGCTTTTACAACTGTGTTGCCTTCATTGGATTGGAATACCACCTCACATTACGTTTTGGAGATTTGGATTTTGTCTCAAACACAAATGCAAGCACATATCAACCTAACCCCATGGATTGGAATAATACTACTCATTGCGCCTTAATGAGTACTTTCTCACATCTAAGCTCGGTCCCAGACACCCAAACAACCAATTTTCCCTAAATAACGGATATAAATAATCTAAAATAAATAACCCTGTGCCAAAGACGCAAACCCAGCTGAAACTGAACTCGTGAAGCGTGAAATTAATGGCTCTTCTAAAGTTTTATGGCCCAAATCGAGACATAATGGTTTCACATAATGAATCCTGTTAAGGCTTGTGTTGTTTTTCCTGTTTAGGGGAAGTGAGGTGTGATTTACACATCACATGAAGTGTGCTTTAAAAAAACGAAACGCAAAACACATTAACAGGTTGTAAACTCCTGAGTGCTCGACCCACCATGACGCTCCGAAGCGAAGTGTTTCTGGGAACTGTAATATAGTGGATGCTTTTTACAGCAGAGGGCCTTTAAGGTAAGACGTAACACCCCCACCCTCTCCCCGCCCAGCGAGTTTAGTGTATGCAAATGGATTTTCAAATGTCGGATAAACAACAGAGCGAGTGGGCTAGGAAGCTGATGCAACACTCAGGAGCGAGAAGTATTTTTGAAGTGTGCGAGTTTAATCGAGGAGAGAAACGCAGTTAGGCTCTTGCATTATTAAATCATGTTTGTATCAGACTCGGCGTGTGTTTGATAAAAGTCGTGCTGCGTAAAATTGTAACGCTCCTGTATATGCGGAGAGAAAAACATGTCACAACACTGACGCTTAACACGGTGACAACACAATAAAACAGGATTTCATTAACGTCAGTATTGAAGTGGTGAAGAAATGACTTCTAAGGCGGTGAATTAAATCTTAGATATTTATAGTGTTTTATTAACTCATAGACCTGCGTGTATCTTGTCGAACTCCGAATAAACCAAAACTGTTCATTCAAGCCTTGTAATATTTCCACTTGAACTATAATAACACACAAATGTATAATGGTGTGCAAGGAACAGTTTATCACCTCAAGAGTGAATTCAATACTTTAGGTATTAATTCACCAGTTTAGACAAGAATTCAGGACTGTAATGTATATAATGTGTTAATACAGCACTATTAGGGTAAATGCAGTACCTTATGTGTGAATATAGTAATGTATGCACAAATTCAACTCTGTACAAATAAATTAAATACCGTCCAAGTTAATTCAGTACTCTCAGTCTTAATTCAGCACTGTAAGAGATAATTCAGTACTTATTACCCCAGTACTAATGCTGTATTCATTCAGTACTACAGATGTGAATTTATAATTATAAATGTTTATTTAATAGTGGTAAATATGTTCATTCAGCACTGTAGGCATTAATTCAGCACAATGTGGGTGAATTCAGTACTATAAATAGTAAACCCAATGATAATTCAGTG
>JAOTRS010000011.1:18229036-18241068 GCA_028565755.1 Dinotopterus cunningtoni | reverse complement strand
TTCAGGTGAGCACCCGCATCACCTGACCGAGGTGCCTTCTGGGAAACTGAGTCTACCAACAAAAACTACAAACCAAACATATTGCCCTCTAGTGGTGAACCCTCACATCATGATGCAGGATTAAAAAACAATGGATATTATTTGGTTGAAAGATTATTAAGAAACCCTGGTTATAGCCCTGTAAGTAAAATTAAAAAAAAAACTGCTCTCATACTTTATAGCAATTTGTACAACTCAAACCCTATTGTTAGGGTTGGGGGCGGGGCTAGTTTAGTGTTCCTTCTTTTCATATGACTTAAGCTCTTGATTAAAATCCACCCACATCGTCCTCTCTCAGGAAATGTCCTTGAGTCTTTTCAGAAAAAGCACAGGTCAGTGGTGTTCATGGCCAGAATCGTGTGGAGAGGCGAACCCTTTTGTCCTCAGATGAATTCTGAGGGTTTTTGTTTTTAAAATGAAGGTCAAACGCACGTCCTGAGGGATGCTTGTACAATATTAAACACATGCAATCAAAAATAAAACCTATCACCAGACAGGACAAGTGAACAATTGAGGCTGTATCCATGGAAACTGGAGACATTCTGTAAACTTTATAGGTCTAAACAAGGAGCTCTTAATATTATATTCTGCTTGTGGAGTAGTTTTATAGTGGTGTTTACTGGCTTTTTTTTTTTTTAAAGAAAATTTGTAATGACTTACAGGTGGCTTTGTGGTAGAAGTTAAAAGTCATACCCAATGCCTGGCAGAGAGCCACTCGAGCAACCACTTAACCCTCACCTGCTCAGATCTGGGCCAGGATTGTATTCTGCATCACTTGAAAGTGCCTGAGGAGGAGCTAAAGAGGTCAGAAAGTATTGTGTAGAGGACCAGATGATCCTCTTCTCTCCAGATGATGCTTTGATGGGGTTTTATTGCTGTCTGAGTGCTTTTTGAAGACACAAACATGGACAACCAATGCAAACAAAACCAATAAACAAGAAGATGACAGTAAATTACATAGATGTGGTTCAAGACACCATCTTGATCTCCTCTCACCATTCCCACTCAGCTTTTTTTCTATTTCTCCAATAATTGGATTTCTTCCAAAAACTTTCTTATTTTTCTTTTCCATCTTTGACTTGTTACTGTATATCTTATATGCATGGGCATAGCAGAGAGCTCTGGGCCCTATACATAATCAGTCTCACTGGGCCCCCCTTTCCTTTCTTGATCCATATCACTCACTTTGCATTCCAGGCTTGCAAGGAGCCTCTCACCATTGGGACCCTGGGAAGGCAGTCCAACTTTTCTCCCACTACTGCACCACCTAATTATATGTATTTTATAAATGATGTATGGAAGAACTGTATCGTCAAGTGCATTTGCATAGTCAAGCAACATGATGAACTGACTCTCTTGTAGACCATCGGATGAAAGCAAGAAAGCAGAGAAGGTGATTCATTTAGAGTTACCAGCCTCAGAAATCACAAATTAACAAACAGCATCTCAGATTAGAGCCGTTATGAAGGCTTTACAGATCATAAGTAGCAGATACTTCTCAATATCAACTGCTTGAAGGAGATTATTTCAGATTTTGGACATTTCTTTTCACTTTTCACAGTGTAGAAAAAAAAATACAAATCAGCAATGACCATCGAATTAGAAGGTGTGTCCAAACTGGTACTGTATGTTGTTTACCGAACTTAAATAAATAAAGCTATATTGACTTTTATTGGACAAAAAAAAATCTCCAAACCTGCAGTGATATTGTATCCAAATACATATACTTCAATATGGAGTTGGTCCACCTTTTGCAGCTATAACAGTTCCCAGAAAGCTGTCCACAAAATCTTGGAGTAACTATTCATTCTGTAGAGCATTAATGATATCAGGAGACACTGATGTTGAACGAGAAGGCCTGGCTCACGATCTCCGTTACAGTTCATCCCAAAGGTGCTCGATGGGGTTGAGGTCAGGGCTCTGTGTTAGGGCCAGTCAAGTTCTTCCACACCAAACTCATCAAACCATTTCTTTATAGTCGTTGCTTTGTGCACTGGAGCACAGTCATGTTGCAATAGAAAAGGACCTTCTCCAAACTGTTGCCACAAAGTTGGAAGCATAGCATTGTCCAAGATGTCTTATGCTGAAGCATTAAGATTGTCCTTCACTGGGGAAAAGGGGACTGATTGAAACACCTGAGTTCAATTATTACCAGGTTTGGACAAATTTTGTCCTGGTGTATGTTTTAGGCTGACAAGGGTTGTGTCAAGGAAACATAACATTTGTATTTTATTTGGATAGCCTTGAACATTTGTGCAGACATAAATTTGTTACACAAAAACTGGGTTTGTAATATACTGAATTAGCGGCGTGGATAAAAGTTATTGTATTCAGCCAACTAGTGATATGAATTCCTAATTATTGCATCCATTATTTCCTAATTAATGCTTTAAATAATGTTAGTTAATGTAATTATTAATATAAATAGTTGCAAAGATATACCAACTGTTATAGAAATTGTGCAAGGTTAGCATCTAATGTTGTTTACTGCTGAGATGAAAGTGAGCCACTTAGCAAATAATGAGCTTAGCAGAAATATCTCAAACAGACTGATTACCACTGTATGCTGAAAATGAGATAGTCAGCAACGTTTCTCTATGCACAGACTCCAGCACTAATCTTCAGTAGCACCGGCCAGCATGAGTCATTACTGTGTCGAATGTGAGGACATTATAGTGGACAAACCTACATTTGTGCACAGATGCACAGCAGAACATTTTTCATCTCTGTGGATCTGCTGGGAGATGTTCTGGGTCTCTTTGCTGTTCTCTCCATAATGGAGCTCCTGCATCATGATCTGCCATCATACACCTCAGAGGCTCATTCTTGGTTCCGGGTCTCCTCTGTGATCCATCACAGCCTTCCATTCAGAGTTCACACAAGCACACACACACACACACACACACACACACACACACACACACACACACACACACACACACTTGCAGCCACTCTAACAGTCCCGCGGTGCCACTGACATTGCTGTCATCTTGTGTTCAGACAACATCATCACCTCCATTACCATCATGTCTGTCGTAACGCTGCAGGATGATGGCCAGTCCTGTATCCACGCTGCTTGATATGATGTGACATGCCGTAAAGCGCTGGAGTTTCAATTATTTATCAGCACCGGGATGAAGATAATCCTTCGTCTCCACAAGTGGACGCATCTCCCAGCATCGCTCACTTCTTAGTTTTAAGTCGCTGGTATCTTCTAAGTGCTGGTGGAGCGTCTTCCTGTCCTGTTGTTTTCACTATCATTATAATAGCATTTGATTTGACTCTCGGGTCCTTCAGGGAATGTGCTGTTGTAGTTCCTCAGTTATGGTTCTGTTAGGGCTTCCTTAGGGGAAGAGGTGGGGGGAAAACAGCACCACCTATATACAGTGGGAGGAAACACCTACAGGGCACTTCATCCTATTTTTTTTTTTTATATTGTCTCATCTCAAAGGACATCCAGTAAGGCACTTAATGGTGTTTTTGTGAACAAATTGGAATTCTATAGGGCACTGCTTCAAGTTCTCTGACATACAGAAGCACAACTTTATCTAATTTTCCCACATGTAAGGGAGTCTATAAGGCACTGCACCATGTATACACTAGAGGGCACTTTATCAAGTTTCCTGCACCAAATTAAAAAAAAAAAAAAATCACCTAAAGGCTTTTTTTTTTTCTCACTTGTTTGGAAATGTATAGGCTACTGTATCATGTAGTCTTCACAGCAAGGGCACCCATTGGGGTGATAAATCATGACTCCTGACATGAAGTGGAAACCTATAGGGCACTGGATCATGTAGTCCTAACTGAAAAGACACACTAGAATGTTTTCTTGCACATTTTGGTACCCTAGAGGGCAGTTTATTATGTTTTCTTACATATAGGGTAACTCCATAGGGCATTCAGTGATTTCCATACACAAGGCTGATATAAATGTACAGATGATAATGAGATATGGCGTACTGTGTCACAATAAGTGTGATGAAATCCGTTTAAGGAAACAACATTCAACACAACAACAACACACAATTAGCAACTTAACACTTGACATGTTTCAATACTTGGCTCCCAGCTACCCCCGGATTGGCTGCACGACAGCGGCCTTTAATTTGATTGTGCACTTAATTGCATTTGCTTGAAAGCGGCGGCATCTGTTTCATCCTCTTCCAAGCAGTCAGAATGCAGCGACGGTCCCAGGCGTGCTACCTTCTCCTCACCCTAATCATCCTCTCTTCAGGGAGGAACACAAGGCTGCGAAATTAAATCAGCTGGCCGACTATTTTTACTGCTATCAACAGACTCGTGTCGCAGTCAACCCAGACGCCTACGCCGCTGCTGAATGATACAGACAAAGACAACAATTAAGTCAAAAAGGAATGAAGATAGAACGCAAAGGTAAAGCCTACATCATTTCAGTACTTTAGATTTATTTCTTTTATGTCTCTGATGAGGAAATTTCCCCCTGTCTCCAGCAGGAAAAGTGTGTGATGGTGCCGTATTGATCCCATCCCAAGACTTGGATCTTCTACAGTGTATCTCCATATGTTACTCTCAACACCCGGAACCCATCATGTTACATCTGGCTTTATCTCACTTCAAACACACTTATCGTTCTTACGAACAGCGCTGTACAGATTTTTCTAGTTATGTGTGTGTTTTGATATTAACTAAACAGAAACCAAATGCTGATACGTAATACTGATTATTGTGAATGTTGGTTGTTGGATTGACGTTACATGCTAGGATTTGTACTAGCTTTTTTGGCAGTATAGCAAAGCAAGCTAACTGTACTAGCTTGTACACTCACCAGAGCCAACAACAATCTCTGCGCGTTCCTTACCAATTTACATGTGTCTAATTTTAAGTACCAGTTCTTTATCTTTTACGATCATGTGTACAATTTTAATTTTATGTGTTTTTCTGTAATCAAATCATCATAAAAATCATCTGATCATGGCGAGCATCAGTATTAGGCAAGTATAACCTCACACAAACAACAACAATATATATATTTTTTATTGTGCCATTATTTATTCAACAAAATCTAAAGCCAAAAAAATCCCCAAAAACATGCAATTCTAGGCCTCTCCCATATTGCCTTCACAGGATTAAAGAGGGTTACAGCCAGGTGCTCCTAATCATCAGCCCTTGATTAGTTGATCATGGCGATGGCAGGTGAGGCAGACCTCTTTAAAAGCAGAAGTTTTGGCAGTTTTCTGGTCTGGAGCATTCAGGTGTGCATTCAGGAAAGACATAAGCAATAGGATTAGAGAAGCAATTTTCCCAGAAAGGATCTTCTTCCTGGTAAGATTTGCACATGTCTTGAATGCTTTCCACTTGTGAACAATCCTTCTCACTGTAAAATGTTGAATTCCAAAAGTATTTAAGACAATTGTCAGACTTCCCAGGAGTGGACGTCCCAGCACATTCACCCAAGTGAATCCAAGGTCAGACCAAGCAATGCTCAGAGAAATACAATAAATCTCAAGAGCTTTATCTCAGATCCTACAGACCTCACTGAGCATGGTAAAAGACCATGACTGCACACTTAGAAGAAGACTAAAAAAAATAGGAGTTGTTTGGAAGGTGCTGAGCAAACCATAAGGTTTGAACCACCATGTTTGGTGAAGACAAAACAGCATTTCAGCAGAAAAACCTCAAACTCACAGTTAAGCATGGTGGTGAAGGGATGGTGATTTGTGCTTGTTTTTGGAACCATGGGACCTGGGCACCATGCAGTCATTGAGTTGACCATGAACATACCATAGTATGGTAGGGGCAAATGTGAGGCCATCTTTCCCACAGCTAACACTTGGTCAAAATTGTGTCATGCAACAGGACCATGATCTGAAGCACAGCCAAAAAATAAAAGAATCAAGGTTTTGGAATGGCCTAGTCAAAGTCCAGACCTCAACCCATGAACCCTTGAAATGCTGTGGTTGGACCTTAAGAGAGCTGTGCATAAGCAAATGCCCAAGTCTTACAGCATATCTTTCCTTTTTTTTTTTTTTTTTTTTACTTCTTTCTTTATTGTGGACCTACAAGCTATTGCATCATGGGGGGTACTTATTATTGCCCACACATTTTTTTATTTTTAGCTTCATTTTTGTTAAAAAATTAATGTCATGGTGAAAAAACGTCATATGTTGTTGTCTGAGGTTGTATTTGCTTAATACTAAAAAATAAAAATAAAAATGAACTTCTACACATGACTGTAAGCCCCATTCACACAGTCTGCTCAGGCCAGGGTTATTGCACTGCTGTTGCACGTCTGTGATCTGTATGAAAGTAACAGAGGTGGAATCAGGGGTTGATTTTAATCTCAGAGCAGATTTTGATGGGCATGTGTAGAGTAGATCAGATGAATATAGAAGAGGTTTTTCAGACAAATCCAACCATCTTAGCTCCATGATTGGTTAGGCCACCAAAGCTCTAAAACAGGAGCCAATTCTTAAAGTCTTTGAATTGGGCCATCAGAGCAGAGCACTGTGTTTGGTAAGTGATGTCAATATGTAGGGCTAGCACCTCAACACCCAATTTACCTGCTGTTATTGTTTTCAACAAAAAGCAAGGACATGCCAGGTATTTCCAACACACATAGTGCACGGCACACTAGACACTGATGATTCTGAGATAAACGGCATGTCATTCTAATAGTGAAAAGCCACACGCTGCTTAAAAGCACATACTGAGGAACTCCTTTAATGGCTTAATGACGTGTGGAAATGTCTTGGAGTGAGGTCAGGACTGTACGGGGGACGTGGCAATAACTCCCAATCGGGTTCCTGTAATGTGCAAGTGGTGCTGGTAAACGGTTGTGTGTGTAAACAGATCTTCCACAAGTTGGTGATGAGTTATCTTTCAATTTTTAAGGATCAGGCGTTTACAAAGATGTCTGCACTATTCAAATGTTTTACTGCGACTAAGAGTTTCATCACCGTAGTGTGCTTGAGTTTTTCTGTAAAAAAAAAAATCACCAGAAATGTCATCATGAGTCCTGAATACCCCTTTAAATACCCCTTGACTTAAATACCCCTTTGTAAATGTATTAATATACCAATAACAGCAATGTTCAAGAGCATTATTCCTTTTACATGATAGCAATTTGCTAATCAATGTACTGTATTATCTTAATTATTGAAAAATGACAGATTTCTTATGCTTTAATAGTTACATTTAATATTATGGAACAACAGGAAACCATTTCCTGTTCTGACTTTTAATCTGGATGGTTTTAAATTTTTAATCTAACTGGTAATCTCAATCCTACGGCGTCATGTTGAGTTTTCTCTGGTACAATAAGATATATATCTTCAGCAATCAGACTCCCTTGATAATGCTTCAGAATTGGACAAATTGCTTTAAACATATATATGCATAAATACGAGAACACTGCTGCTTCAAATCACCTAACACTTTACACTAATACTAATGCAAAATTCAAATTCCTCTGTCTCCGTCTCCTGCTAAGTAGCATGACAGAGTGATTGGTGACACAGGCAGCTGCTTGTGGCATTTAAGCATCTGTTTCACAGTTCACACAGTTCACACACGGGCTAATGTCTTCCTCGCATGAGCTCCCGCACTACGGAGAGTAGCATGTGATCGCAGTGGGACGAGCTGATGATGGATGACGGGTATAACGTCACTCCATTGGGTATCACATTCATTCTGGCACTTTTTAATAGTGCACAGGCAGACAGAGAGAGAGAGACAGAGAGAGAGAGAGACAAAGACTAGGAGATGCTAATAAATTTGGAAATCTCTCTCTCTCACTTTCTTTCTCTCTCAGTGTTAAAGCAAACCACAGGAGGGACCACCTGCTGAGCTCCAGCTCCACAACGCAACTTTTTTTTCCCACTTTCTGCTTGCATCATCGTCATCATCATCATCACCATCATCATCTCTAAACATGGAGAAAAGCCGAAAAACAGAGCCAATTTGCACAATCCTTAGAGACCTAACAAACTACGAAGGCACGCATCACACACCACAAACCAAGGCTTTCAGAAATGCATCGGCGAGAGAGAGAGAGAGAGCTTTTCTGAAAATTTCACACTAGTATGAGCAGTACATTTCAGCTGTCATGTGTCTGCATTCATTCATTTTTAACTTTACAGCAAGTTCTGGCTTAACATACGTCCACCTGGCTGCAGGCAAGGAAAGAAATCTTTCATATAAATAGACTGTGATCTGGAATTCATCTATACGTCACACACTGCTGCGTTTTTTTTTATTAAAAAACAAAACAGAGTATCTATAGAGGACCTCCAAAACATCTCAGGACATAGAGAATGGTTGGGAAGAGTTTCTGGGTTCTTGGCTCAGTGGCCGTGGCCACGTCTAGAGGCCTGTGAGATCCTCCACGTGATTTTTTACTAGGGGTCACGTGAAGGCCATGGTGTCCCTGGAATACCAACAGCAGAGAAAATAGTTTAAGAAACCACATTTAAAGTGCAACGACATGCATAACACACCAGAGTTGTGATCACAAGTTCATGATGAGTGGGTGTGTGTGAGTGGGAGAGACGATCCTGTATGTGTTTACAAAGAAATGGCAATCATGTCAAGGATGTTGAGCAAGTAACATTATGACAAAAAGTGTTCATTTTGTCTGTACATGGAGGACATAATTATACCTTTATGCTTAGATAACCTGTGATTATGCAGGACTGGGTTTCTTAAGGCTTGTAACAGTGTCGGCTCCCAGACAGATTAAGTGTGGTTGGGTAATGTCATGAATAAGGTTTCCCAGGGGGCAATGTCAGCTTACAACATCAATCATTTTCAATCAAGTAACGTCATACTTAGTTCAACAACATATGGCGTCATACTAGGGCCTCTTTAATCAACAGAACAAAAAAATATATATATCCTTTGATCTAGATCTCGGAGATGCTTGTACACCCTGACACTGCGCTACAAAACCAGACCAATCACAGAGACTGGAAGAAGGACAATTCTGATTGTCTGGTTCTGATTAGCAATGAATATATATATACTGTAGGTGCTTCTTATGTCTTACATGTACACCCTATATACCGTATATCTTAAATTGCCTCTTCTTTTTATATTCGCAGCCAGATAATGTAGGTCTCTTAGACATGATGATAATGCATTGTTCACTTAACCTCACCTTGATGTCACTCAGCCAGACAGCCACTGGCTTGTGAGAGCTGGGGCAGGAGGCCAGCGAGGGAGACATCAAATCATTGTGCTTACAGAATTAAGAGCCTACCGTTCTTGGTTACTCTACAATTTCTTTTTCATTTCACATCCCTTTTGCCACAATAGGCAGTTGCCTAGTTCGCCTATATGACCACAAACAAACATGACCACCAAGAACTACAACTCCCAGTACATATGCTCGAACTTACAACACCTGGAATCAATCACAACCATGCACAGTATACACAGATAACATTTCAATTCATCAGTGTTATAACCACCTAGGTTTTGGGTTTCCCCTTTGCCACTGGGGAGGCTCTGGCCCCTTGGGGTGTGACTCCACAGGACCTCTGGGGGGTGGGGGTGCTGTGGCATCTGGCACCAGGATGTTGGTAGCGGATCCTTTGGGTGCTGTGGGATACAGGGTGGGGCCTCCATGGATAGGACTTGTTTATCTGGTGCATCCCATGGGTGCTTGATCGGATTGATTGAGTCTGGGGAGCAGCCTTGGGTTCATTGCCTGGTGGGCCTCGTGCATGGTGGGCTTTGGCAAGCATTTTGCGGGCAAGCACTGACTTTTTACTGCATTGTCTTTTTTGTGGGACAGGACTGGACAGACTATCTTTTGGTCCTGCGGGCATGGGTGAGTCTTGGGTGCCTTTCATCCTGTCACTAGTTTGCTGGTGTATAACATGTGGTTAATGTCATTGCTGATTGGTTTAAGCATAATCCTTTAATTCTAAACATGAACCATAACCCTAAACCCGACACTAACCCAAAACCCTAGCCCTAAATCTAACCTTAACCCACCCCTAAACTCCTAAACACCAACACTAACCTTAAACTCTAACCCTAAGCCCTAACCATGTTCACTCTGTGTCATTTTCACCAGTTGCACTTTGCTGAATCTGTAGTCTCTCCAGTATGTTGATCATTTTTCTGTTTCCCCATACTCTTGCATTATCTTAGTTCATGTGGTTTACTCCTCGCCCGACCTTTGCCTGATTCCCATTCCATTGCAATCATGGATTTGTGTTGTGATTTCATTAATGTCCAATTACGTCTATCTGATAATCACTCTCATTTCCTATAATAGCACATCCTAGAGTGGTTTATTCCTCTTACATCACAATGATTTCACAACATTTAAATGAATGAAAGAAAGCCAACTATGCATTATATAGTGACTTTTAGTTCATGTTCTTGCTTACATTATAGCAGCTGTAAATTACACATTTTTATTCATTAAATAACGTCAAAATGGACATACAATTCCCTATTAATGAGTTGTTTCCATAGAAACAATAACTTATCAGAATGCACATATTAACATAAACCTGTAAGTTGGAGCTGCACTACTGTCAAAGATGGTGCTATTGAAAATTAATCAACAACTTTTGTGCAATCAGGTTTGAGAACTCGGGACTCTTTTATGAGCTTTTCTTCTTTTAAGTTATCAGTATAAAAACAACAATCTATATGTTCCCAACAATCCTGCTTGCAATATGTCTCAAATTTTATCTTTGAGATTTTCCAATATTTTATCACACTGACTCCAGCCGGAACGGTCTATCTCCCATAATCCCCCGCTCCGCCTTAGTGCTGCTGAAAGCGAATCAGTGTTTGCAGAGCGGATATGAGTACCTGACCTCCACAACCTGTCTGTCTGTGTGTGCAAACACACCAAGGCAGCAGTGTGTGAAGAAGGAAACTACAGAGGTACAGAGGAAAAACAACGCCACAGAAGAAAAAGCACGCTTCATGAAGAAGTTAATGGTACAGCAGGTCCATGATACCCAGGATAAAATATCACCAAACAAAGTCCAAACACACACACAGCCCCAGTGAAGCTTGTGAAATGTGCTGCTGAGGGAGGTAAAGCGTTCTTGTAGTAGCACTAGTTATCCTCTAGATGGTGACACTTCTTCAACAGCTGGTGACCGGAAAGAGATGGTCCACATACTGGACCTGTGGATGTGCTCTGCTTCATTCCAAATCTAATCACTGTTACTAATACAACATCGTTTATTCAGGAAAAAAAACTAAAATTTACAGCTCTGTGCCAAAGGAATGTGAATGAAAATCTGAGAAGTAAAGATGCTTTACTTCTAGGGTGGAATTCCTGCCTCGGGTCTGTGTGTGTGTGTGGAGTTTGCATGTTGGCCCAGTGCTTAATGGGTTTCCTCCAGGTAATCCGGTTTCCTCCTACAGTCCAACAGATTAGACTAATTAGCATCCCCAGCCTGCCCGTAGTGTGTGAGTGTGTGTGCTTATGTGCCATATAATGAATTGGCACCCCATCTATGGTGTATCCAGTCTTATGTCCTGAGTCCCCTGGGATAGGCTCCAAGACTCCCAAGACCCTGTACAGGATAAGCAGTATAGAGAATGAGCGAGTATTGATCAGAGACGTGACCAGAGTGACCAGAGAATTTTTCTAAAATTAGATTTGTTTTTTTATAAAGAGCTCCATTACCTCTATGATACAGAAGACATAATAATAATGTTTGTTAAACATAAAAAATACAGTACTTTGTAGTTAATCAACATCTTCTTAGGAGTTCACTATTGAGCAGGATTAAGCAGTGGTTACTGAATCCCAGTTCTTACCTTCACTATTTTTGCTAATCATCACTATAAATTCACAAACCCAAACCGTGATGAGCTTTGTGATGAGTAATGAGTCGTACCCTAAGTGCATGGCTTACAGGGGTGTGTCAGGTAGTGATGGGTCGTCATGAACGATTAGTCCTTTTTGAACGAGTCTTTAACGTGACTTAGAAGAACGAGTAGTCTCGGAGAGTGATTTGTTCATTTTCTACTGGACG
>JAOTRS010000011.1:18156475-18167094 GCA_028565755.1 Dinotopterus cunningtoni | reverse complement strand
AGAATGTAGAAAATAAATCACTAAATAAAAACAAAGAAATTTGCAAGTGACCCCAAACTTTTGAACGGTAGTGTATATACTGTAATGGGCAATGTCCATAAAATAAAACTGTGTGTGTATAAAGAGAGTACATTTACATTTGGGCATTTAGCAAACGCCCTTATCCAGAGTGACTTATCAAACCTAGTGCCATTCACAGGCTGCAGAACCTCTACACCGTTACGCCATGCACTTTATATAGGGAGCAGCAGGTGTCTTTGATTGGACCGTAATTTCCTGACAGTGGGGATTAGTGTATTAAAACTGGCATAGACAGGTTTGATTGAATCGAGTGTGAAATTACAGTGTTATACAATGTTGCATGTGTCATACTATATGTTGCAACCATTTAGTGCTTTATAATCTTATGTATAACAAATATAATAAAATCAGTCAGAGTTTGGTTTGAGATTCAGATTATTAATAGTTAAAGTTAATGTTGGTTGGTGGGTGGGAGGGGGGTTGGAAATTATATTGTACTGGAAATGAATTATTTGTGTCAGTGTTGAAATAAGGGTTTAAAGATGGTGGAACTGGTATTTTATGGTTAGGGGTTAGAATATGGTTTGAGATTGATATTTTTCGTGTTAGGGTTATTGTCAATTTGAGGATATTGGTGTAAGGATTTGGTGATGTTTTTGGGGGTTGGAATTATCTGTGTTAAGAGATTAAGAGATGGGGTTGAGAAAAAGATTATTAGTGTTAGGAGTTAAAAGATATGGTTGGGATTGGGATTATTAGTGCTAGCGTTTAGAGTTGGGTATGAGATTGAAATTATAGTGTAAGGATTTAAAGATGGGGTTGGGATTATGATTATTAGTGTAAGGGTTTAAAGATAGGGTTAGGATGGAGATTATTTGTATTAGGGTTTAAAGATGGGGTTGGGATTGAGATTATGCGTATTAGGGTTTAAAGATGGGGTTGGGATTGAGATTATTCATATTAGGGTTTAAAGATGGGTTAGGATTAGACATTTTAGTGTTGAGATTTAGATTGGGGTTGAGATTATTAGTGTTAGATTGGACAGTAAAATTAAGATATTAGTTTTTAGAGGTTTTAGAGTGTTTGGAGGGTTTAGAGTTTCGCTTCATATTATTTTTTGAGTTTAGAGATGGGGTTGAGATTATTAGGTTTCAAGATTTGTTTGTTGAAGTCAGTTTTTGGAATTCAAATTGGGATCGTGATTATTGCATAAGAATTTAAAGATGGTATGGTTATTACAATTAGAATACAGCGCTGGGATCGCAATTTGGGATTATTGTGCAAAGAAGTTTGGTTGGGATTAATGAAAGGCCTGTAGTCACCATAAACCTCTTATTCTTTCAGCTAGAATTATTCGGATTATTATTGTTTGGTCTAGGGTTGGGATTTCCAGTTACGTCTGTTTGTTCGACAGATGGACTAAGGAAACAGGACTATAATTGAGCCACTGAGGATTAATGTTCCTGCTCCTAAAGTTAAAAGCTGACTACAGACTGAACAGCGTCAGTTTGCAATGATTAGCTCTTTAGCTCTGTGCCTTTTGACTGCACATTAAGCCGCACATTTCAGGAAGGGAAAAGAACTTCCTTCTATGACTGAAAGATAGACAGAGAGAGAGAGAGAGAGAAAGAGAGAGAGAATGAGCAGGGAAGTGAGAGTGAGGAGTTCTGTGAAGGAGAACAGGTGAGACAAAGTGATGATAAGTGAGGACGGCCTGGAAAGTGAGTGTGAGGGAGAATGAAGGAGAGATTAAGTGATGGAGGGAGGAAACTCTCTGATTCCTTCTAAGTGGTGCAGTAGTCAGTCTAGAATGTGGGTGGAGAGAGAACTTTTCCTTAAAGCAGGAGGACTGGGAGCTCTGCCGCCTGAGGGCTGAGGATCAAGAGGTCAGATTATCGTGTCGGATGTTGTCCTTCACAAGACCCGCTCCCACAGGATTCCACATGCATGTGCGTGCATGTGTGTGTGTGTGTGTGTGTGTGTGTAAGAAGAAAGAAAATAGGTTACTTAGGGTTTTCCCCATGCGTTCCTACTCACCAAATCATACTTTACTTTAACAAGGCTAAATTCAGAAGATGCAGCTGTAAATCAGATGTCTCTAACTTCTGATGAGATTTTCTCATCTAAAAAAAGAGCAAATTCTCAAATACACCAGGGTTTGCTGATTAAAACAGACTCAGTTCATTTGACTTATGAGGGGTTTTACTCATAATTACAAACATATTACTTTAAGGGCACATTGACTTTAAATCAACTTGGGATATATTTCTTGCGAATGCAAAAACCAGAGCTCTGAATCACGCGGCTAAATGTCAGGTCTTACACAAGATGTGTATTTTTTTTATCCTATAACGTGTAAACATATTATTCCATAAAGAATGAGGATCCAAATGGATCTATTGGTGTTCTAGTCTGGAAAGCGCCTGGAGCTGAAATAACGCTCTGTTTTTCGCCACCAACTGCGCAAAATACAACAGCTGTCAATTACACTTGCGCAACGTCGATATAGTATAACGCCGGGTTGCTTTTGACGCTTTTTCCATCTGCACAACACCCACGCATGAGTGAACGCAACAAGGGCGAGAGAGGTTCATCTGCGTTTCTGATCACGCTTCCTTCCAGCTAATTCTTTTTGGCTCTCACAGTACGGTCAGTGGTTCCGCGGCATGGGAGAATGCGCGCCATTAGAGCATTATAGTACAGAAAATGTGCCTTTTGGCCACAAGGAAACAGATGTTAATATTTAATACTCTCTGAAGTTTGACCAGTGAAGCTGTAGGGATGGTGATCTGTTCTCTGTCCGCATTCCTGTCAAGCACAAATATGACTTTTTTCCTGATAATGATAATATCCATTCAACTATACTATACAAGACTATGAGAAATGTACAACTGGAACGTATCATTTTGCTCTGATGTCTCTAGGGTTTTATATTTAAATTATCCCCGCCCATGTCTACAAAGCCCCGGAAATTATATAAAATGTTTCTGAGAAATGCTGAGTAGGTAGATTTCCTACTAACATGTTTTTTTTTTCCTAAAAAGAGCAACCACGTTAAATGTTTTACCCAAACCTGTATTTACTTACAAAGGCACTAAAGAGGTACTGTAATAAACAAGTGGATAAATAAAACTGGAGCAAATATTTACTTGTTTTCCGCACTGGGTGACTGATGCTGGAGGTCATCAGAGGCTTCGCTTTGACCCAGCTGTGCTTCTCCTTTTCCCAGGAATCAGTTCCAGTCTTTTCTGTGTCCTCCTCACATGAGATCATGGTACCATGGCTCGTGGTACCGCATCCAGTCCAGCTCATCCCTCTCCTGACGGGGTTGTGTCCTGTTTCCATCTGGCTGCTTCAAGGGATTAAATTAAAAAAGCAAAGGGTTTTTGTTTGGAAGTCTAGTTTTTCCTGCGTGCCTGAGCTTGAAGCCTTATGGGTGGTCAGAACGGAGGATTTCAAGTGCTGCTCTCCTTTCAAGGCCAAAAAAAAGAAAAAAGCAATATCGAGAGTTACAGCTTCAGCGTCTAAGTCCTTTTCGGGAACAAACCGTTAAGCAGAAAGAGAGAGATGCACTTTTACTTTCGATGCAAGACAATATGACTCAAGTGCTTAAACAAAGTCCCGGGAGATTCCTTTACATGCACCCTGGACCAGTTCCAATGGAAAACAGCCAAAGGAATTTCACAATTGACGATGTGCTCCACTGCAGCGCCGGTAAAAGCTGAAACACCATCCACGGTTCTCTTCGGATTTGTTTTTCCTCAGCGATCCAGACATTTCTTTTCCTCTCTTTCTTCTTACAGGCCCCAAACACTCCCCTTTGCTCATATATCACAATCTCCACCAGGCAGGTCACAGTTCTCAAAAGACACAAGCGCCAACAATGTCTCGAAAGTAAGGTGACGTACTGTAGCTTGCTGTAATTACATTAGAGCATGAAAGCACTATTCATTGGAAAGGTCGCGTGAATTTCCGAACTTCACGGTTCGAAACATTCCCATTTCAACAAGGATTTATAACTCCTTATACATTTCTACTAACAGTCACTCTATTCTCACATTACTGATGGACATCTGCTTGGGTGGCTTCAATTAAACCCTGTGTGTTCTCTCAATCAATGTTAGACTCAGCGTTGGGTTTATTTGTCCTGTTCAGATTAGGTCCAAGGAGATGAAGCAGAGTGAAACAGATGGTGTCTTCGGAATGAACCTCAGGTTTTGACCTCGGTAGGATGAACTTAGTTTCCCTCTATACCACTCCCACCTAAAAACACAAATGGAAATGAGCTGTTAGATTGAGAAGGTAATGGTACATGATATATCAGGAAGTATTATTATATGAACTACTGGGATGTGGCCCTGGGTGAAAGTAGCCCGGTATGGTCCGGTACAGAGTACCACTAAAAGATTAAGTGGTTGGTCTGCAGTACTGCAAAGAGGGAAGAGAAGCTTCCCTTACAGAAAGCAAGCATGGAAGCACTTTCAGCAAGAAAACACATTTGATAACGTTATGTCATCTTAAACAAGTCCATGTTGTGTTTTGATCTTTTATTACTGCTAGTTAACATAAGTGTGAGCTTCTACCAGCGCACTGACAAGTTCATGACCGAACCGTAGTCCTTAACCACCGAGCTACCCCGACTACTTGGTGTGGAAAACACATCCTGAGACTATTCATGTGTGGAGTCGCTTCTCAGCCAAGGGGTGGGAGTGGGCACACTCACAATTTATGCCTAAAAACACAAAGAATGGTACAAAAACATCCTCCTAGAGCAACTGCTCCCAACCAACCAAGAACAGTGTCAAACACTTTTCCAACATGATGAAGGTTAAGGCGCCATAAGGAAAAAAGTGATAACAACTGTAAGTGGCTTGGGAAACAAAACATAAAAATTTAGGGTCCATGGCCAGGACACTCCCCAGACCTTAATCCCATTGAGAACTTGTGGTCAATCCTCAAGAGACGGGTGGACAAACAAAAACCCACAAATTCTGACAAACTCCAAGCACTTTATTATGTAAGAATGGGCTGCCATCAGTCAGGATGTGGTTCAGAAGTTGACTGCCAGGGCAAATTGTAAAGGACTTGGAAAAGAAGGGGCAACACTGCAAATATTGACTCTTTGCATAAACTTAATGTAATTGTCAATAAAAGCCTTTGACACTTATGAAATTGTTTTAATCATACTTCAGTATACCAGAGTAACATCTGACAAAAAGATTTAAAATCACTGAAGCAGCAGAATTTACAGGACCACCTTAATGCTCCATTCTTCTCGGTTTTTTTCTACATAGTAACAGTAAGAATTTCAAACTACTTTCACCCCTGGGTGTGGCAAATATGTGGCTTTGTGTAATAATAAACTAGAAAGATCCTTTTGGGGGTTTTTTTCATGAACATTAATTTTTTTCAGCATTTGAGAAGGACACCACTCCCACTGTGTTACTAGTGAATAAAAAAATGGAATGAATTTCCTAATCGTGTAATAAACCTACAATACAACACCCATTTCCTCTCGGATTGATAGCATGGAGAAGGAAAGGGTGTCAAAAGGAACAATGTGTCGCCCAATTAAAGGCATGACAAATCTCTTCTCCTTATCATAAAAACAGGGAGGGTTTCAAATCCAAAGCTGAACACGTCCCAAGAATGTGGCAAAAAAAAAAAAAGAAGTGCTAAGCCCTTTGACTTCTCTTAAGCGCCAAGGTCCGTGCTTTTAAAAGGCAGAGTTTCAAGTTGAGGGTGGAAAACAAGGAAAAGAAAACAATCCACAGGGCGTAAGTGACCTCTAACCTGCACTATGGTCTCCTGTATCCTGTTGAACCTGAGCCCGAGGGCACACGAGTTACCGAGATGACGTTCATCACGATCGCCTCTTTTCATACCCTGTTGAAAGCAGTTAGAGCTTACACTGAAAGAGAGCAGGGATCTTCCGGATCAAAAGGCCTTAAGCAAAAGAGAATGCAGTCAAGAACTTGACCACAGTGGGGCTTCAGATCAGCGCCATCTGTGTGCACTCTGGTGTCAAAGAGGAGAAGAGAGGAAAAGCTGCTTTGTCGAGATTTGGCATCAGGAGATAGTACCACTCATGGCAGCTGTTAACGTTTAAACTTTAAGCCTACAGTTTAAAGGTCAAAAGGTGTTCCACTAACCAAAGGCAAACATCTTAAAACACCATTTTAAGCTGGGATTTTGTTTAGAGCTCATTGTCCAATTGCTTTTAGACATCTATATGAGGTTTTATGAAAGCAGCACGGTAAGCGTTGCTGCCTCACATCACTAACGTTCCTGGTTTGACCCTGAAGTTCATTTGTTATCTATGGAACGTTTTTCATGCTCTCCTGTGTCTGGTTGTGTTTCCTCTGAGTTATCTGGTTTCCTCCAACCTCACAAAAACCTGTGGATCAATTGTCTTCTCTAAATTACTCCTAGGTGTGAATCTGTGTGTGTGTTCATGGTACCCTGAAATTAACCCCATTCCAGGGTGTAGATGATAGATAGATCCAGATTTTTTCTCTCCTTGAGAAGAAAACCTCATCCTGTCTTTGATTATTTCTCTATAACAGTATGCTTAGTAGTCCTGATATCCCTAACAAGGTTGCATGGAACTTGAAACTTGGTCTTGAAGGAAGAAAGGAAACCTGAGATCCCTAAGGAAACCCAAAGACTTCACACAGACAGTCACCCCAGTAACCCAGGGGCTCTGGAGATATGAGATGGCAGCAGTAACATTCCTACAGGATGTATTCAGATCCATAGACCTGCTTAACACATTTCCTTCGGTTCATATCTTTTTCAGATCGCCCTTTTACACCATTAATAATGGTTCTTTTTATTGTTAAGGGTTTAAAAGGGGCCCTTTAGTTTCATTTCTCAATTAGTACCAGTTAAATATCCTTAAAGGTTCTCGATTTAACCTTCTGCAATCACAGTATGAAATCAATACGACTTTATTTGCTGGTTTCTTTTTTGATTTAACTTATTTTTCTTATTTTTTTCTTTGGTGAACATGTTGAAACTCGTGGCCAGATATCAAATCTCAATCTGTACTTCTTAAAAATAATAACCGCACCTGCCGTGTTTATGTTTTACTGAAAGTCTGCCAAAGTGCCTGTATCAGGACCAATCAGGATGCGATAAGATAAAGAGTGGAGGTGATTACTCATCTTGAAGCTTGCAATGAGAGTATGAGCCTTATCAGGTTTGTGGAGAGAAACTACATGGTTGTATGGTGAGCTAAGATTTTTTTTTTCACTCTCTCCAGCTATTTGTTTTTCCGTCACATACATTTGTTCATGTTTATGCTGCCAAAAAAGTGCTTCGTCTATACAGTACAAGGCCATCATCTCCAGTTAAACATTTGGACGTGTCGGATTTATGAAGTTTCCGCTTTCTTGTCTGACATCACTGATTGTTAGAGTGTAATCATCTGTGCATATGTGTGTGTGAGACGGGATGGTGGATGACTGTGGTTTATGACAGACTTTACTTTTATCTCCTGGATCCATTACAGCCTGCTGGGCCTGGATCTCATTCAGCCGCTCACAATGACCTGACTCTATCGCTCTACACACATGCACACACATACACACAAAGCCCCTTTTCAAGCACCTGTAAATGCCTCACAAAAATAATTTAGAGGTAACTCTGCAAAGCTGGCATTCCTTGCTGGTAATGTTCAGAGACCGCATGATAACCGGCGTGCCTCGACTCGTCTGTGATGCTGACAGATAACCAAAGTGCTAAGCTCCAGACTTTTGAAAAGCTTACCGATGATGATACATACTACCTAAGGGCAAAGGCAAGGAGACAAAGAACCAGGAAAAAAAATTAGATTTGAATACGATTTTGCACAATGTGCA
Organism: Dinotopterus cunningtoni; assembly: GCA_028565755.1. Taxonomy (NCBI): domain Eukaryota; kingdom Metazoa; phylum Chordata; class Actinopteri; order Siluriformes; family Clariidae; genus Dinotopterus; species Dinotopterus cunningtoni. Next base: position 18,159,211 of record JAOTRS010000011.1, on the reverse strand, counting down.
CGTCCCCTGTAGCAAGACAGCTTATGTTCATGTTAAATACCTCATTAAATTTCTGGTTAGGTTTTGTTGGAACAAAATGAACACTTCCAGGAAATTTTTACAAGGGATTACTGCAGTCGTATTTGTTCCTACTGTATTTTGTTCAGACAACCATGAATCGAATTTATTATGCATAGTTTACACTTTTTCTGCTAAACAAAGACTTTTAAATAAAAGAAATGCTGCCAGTAAGCTGTGCTTCCGTTTGACAGCAAAATGAGTCTTCCATTCTGGGTAGTTTTGAAGGAAAAAAATAAAAACAAAAAGAAAGACGTAATAAATATTAATTTTTTTGCACTGTTTCTGTAAAAAAGTGAAAATGCCTAAATTTTACATAGAAATTGTTTAAGTTTAACAGTGAGGTTTTTGGATTATTTTACAAAACGCTATAACTCCATTGTCACAGTTTTGTCTACATGGATGAATTAGCTTGGAATTGTGTTTGTCGCCAAGTAAATATGTTATTTAAATTTAGTAATAATGTTCATTGAGTTTAAATAGAAAAAGAACCAAACTGCTGATATGATTGACTTTTAGTAGTCTTTTGGAGAATTGACACCAACTTGTAACAAAGAAGGAGCAACAAACAAAACATTTTTAGCTCCAAATTCTGTTGAGGAACATTAAAAAGCAATCTTAAAAGTTTTAGTCCATCTTCAGCCTCCTTCCCTACCAGTTTCAGTTTCAGTTCAGCTATCATATTCTATGAGGTAGACTACATAAAGGTCTGTGGTTCATGAGTTCATGCTTGTAGAATGGGGCGTAGCAGACATACCCAGGCTTATCAAAAGCAATGTGTGTACTTCATGTCTCTTGGTCACAAAACAATCGCATGTCTTTTGAGCATTGTAGCATTATCTCTCGGATTCATTTTCTTTTTGTCCACATAACATTCGTAAATCATGGCTCGCAAAAATGTAGCAAAACCAGAGAGAGAGTAAAAGTTTAACGCTTGTAAAATAAGAATATTCAAATTCAAATTTTATTTGTCACATACACAGGCATACACAGTACGATTTGCGGTGAAATGCTTATACAACCGTTCGTAACCTTAAAAAAAATAGAAGAACAAAATATAAAATATAGGATATACTGTATATCTAGTGATGTTCAACAAAAAACATTACATTGTTTTGTTATAGACAAATGTGTGCCTGCAGAAAATAGTGTTTCTCTCATTTTGCTGTCAAATTTTTCTAATACGCCACTTTGTTGTTATCTAAAAATACACGATTTAGAATAATTTTAATTGTTTGCTATTAAGTAATAAATAATATTAGACTATAGCTGCTGGTTTATCATCATAATAACTTCCTGCAAACCCCTGAATTAAGTAGAATTGATTATTTTTTCAGCATTTGGCAGATGGCTTTTTTGCAGAGTGAGTTATTCATCTCATTCATACATCTGAGCAGTTGAGGGTGTAGGGCCTTGTTCAAGAGCCCAACAATGGCAACTTTGGTGGTGCTGGGATTTGAACTCCTGACCTTGTGATCACTTATTATGTTAGATTTTCACCAGGTGCCTTAATGACATCAGATCTTCCCTTTAGTTCGTGCCCTACCCAGAGACAGAGCTTCTTGATGTGTTGCTGATTTTTTATTTTATTTTTTTTTGTTACTGTTTCTACAATAGGCTTTAAATGGCTCATTTATTGTCTACAGTTGAGTCCTGGTACAAAATGCATACATGAAAGATTAGTGGCTGTGTTTTAGTTGGTAATTAATTTATTCATGGTGAAAATCTTCTTATCTTCTTACTTCTTACCTGATATGAATATTCAAAAAAAAGTGAAGCTTTGCACTACTTGCTACTTGATACCTTGCTGAATGGTTGAACTGCTTTAAGAAGTGTACCAGAAGCAGCTTTTCCCAAAATTTAGACTAAGCATGTATTGTTAGTGGAGCGTACAGTCACTCCTGGGGAACTTGTGAAATGTGCTGTGGCACACCTGGTGGAATCATCTCCAGTGACCGCATCATAGCTGGAATGACACACAGCTGCTCCTGGTGGAAATGAGGGGTTAACCACTAAGCTTATATAACCATTGCCCCTTATATGGTTTCCGAGTTGGGTTTATACATAGAACGCTCATTAAACCTTGTCCAATTCTTTAGCAGACTTTTCCACAATGAAGTAGTACTGGTAAACTTGGATGCCAAATCAGTTACATTTGCTTGTGGGCAGGTTTGTGTCGCAATCTGTATGAAACTCAGACCATTTGGCCGGCTTTAAATAACAAATAAAGTATGCACTTTTTCTTGCTCATTACCAATAAAAAAAACAGGATCAGTGCTACTCATGAACATCTTAAATAATTCTAAATAAAACTCAAGTTTCACAGATCTGCACCAGGAACACAGCATAGGTCAATGACGATTAAAATTTTAAAAAAGAAAAAAATGCTTACAGTATATGGAAGCCTTGCTGATTTAAGTTAATGGTAAGACTTCAGACATCAAACTGTGTAATTTGGGTTTCCGTATATGTCAGGTAGAACAAATGTTATTATTACTTTTATAACATGTAAATTTCACCATTACCTGAATATGGGAATGATGTCACGAAAAAGGTAGAACTCTAAAAATGAGCATATTATTATTAATATTATTATTTTGTCATAGACATTCTCAGTTATGTTTGAGTAGTTGGGTCAAATGGACTACAATTTAATTCATCATTGAATTCATCCTATTC